>CAMRHE010000068.1:1642500-2242500 GCA_947044405.1 Leptodactylus fallax
CCTCCTCCTCTCTACATTTATCATCCCGCACTGGTCCATGTCTTTTATGCCTATAGCAATAAGAGCTAGAAGGCTGAAAATGGACAAAAATAGCAAAAATTATTTATCGAAGCGTCGTCCAACGCCACGTTCTCAATAGAACATGTGACTGCGGCGGCCAATCACGTCATTGCTGCAAGGATGGAACCAACACAGTGACATATATATATATACTGTATATACACTGTATATTTGTGCTATATGTCCCTGTTGTGAATTATTTTTAAGGATTAAAAACTCCTTTAATTGTGACCGAGTCATTAATAGATTTAACCCTTTACATCAGATTCTACTTTTTTTGTGAATATAAAATGTAAGCTCAGGTGAAACCTATAGTTTATAGTACACATCCCTAATATATATAGTGAGAGAGATGGAAAGAAAGAAAGATAGATATGGGATAGATAGATACTATAGATAGATAGATAGATACTATAGATAGATAGATACTGTAGATAGGATATCGATAGATATGAGATAGATATGAGATAGATATATAGAAATATAGATAGATAGATAGATAGATAGATAGATATGTGATAGAAAGATAGATAGATAGATAGATAGATATGAGATAGATATGTGATAGATAGATAGATAGATACTATAGATAGATAGATATGGGATAGATAGATAGATAGATAGATACTATAGATAGATAGATATGGGATAGATAGATAGATAGATATGGGATAGATAGATATGGGATAGATAGATAGATAGATAGATACTATAGATAGATAGATAGATATGGGATAGATAGAAATATAGATAGATAGATAGATAGATAGATAGATATGTGATAGATAATTAGATAGATAGATATGAGATAGATAGATAGATGGATAGATAGAAAGATAGATATGAGATAGATAGATAGAAATATACATAGATAGATAGATAGATATGTGATAGATAATTAGATTGATAGATATGAGATAGAAATATAGGATAGATAGATAGATATGAGATAGATGGATATGAGATAGATGGATAGATAGATAGATGGATAGATTCTATAGATAGGAGATAGATAGATAGATAGATAGATAGATAGATAGATGGATAGATACTCTAGATAGGAGATAGATAGATAGATATGAGATGGATGGATAGATAGATAGATAGATATGGGATGGATGGATAGATAGATAGATACTATAGATAGGAGACAATAGATAGATAACTATGGGATAGATAGATAGATACTATAGATAGGAGATAGATAGATATGGGATGGATGGATAGATAGATAGATAGATAGATAGATAGATAGATAGATACTATAGATAGGAGACAATAGATAGATAAATATGGGATAGATAGATACATAGATAGATAGATAGAAAGATCCTGGACATAATTTTTACTTATATAGCTTCTGGCATAGTGATGGAGAATGGGGCAGGGGGCACGTACTAAGGTTAAAGGCCTGTTGCAAATTGAATTAGCCATCTAGTAGTTGAGCTGGAGCCTTCGTTGCCTCTTCATAGATATCAGATACTTCTTTGCACCCTTCAGATTTGCCCAGCAACCAGGCCTGTGCACATTTGCAGCTGCACGTTCCGGCTCCACAGCTGTCCCAGGCCCTGCATTCATGACCCCCGTGTCTCTGTGTGTGCGCATCTCAGAACATGGATGCAGTGTAAAAATCTGCATTCATCCTGTGTGGGCAGTAGGACAAGAATCCACAGAAAGGAACAGAACAGCTGTCGGGTCCCGGGCGAATCGTTCACATGTGACGGCTGTGGGGAGCGGTCTGCTGCAATCTGCACCCATACTCCATCCATACGTCAACTACTAGAACTCCTACTAAGATGGAAATCCATCATCGCTGTAATATATAATATCCCATAGTTCATTTTACTCTGTACAGTGCAGAAAGAATATCATATTGCTAACTGGAAACCACCAGCAAGCAGGCCAGTTGGCTGATATTAGTCGTATTGTTATTATATATATTTACTTAGTACTTTGAGTGCACAAGGGTGAACTGTTAAAATGGTGTGTGGCTAATTTCCCCTGCAGCGGCCACTTCAGGCAAATTCTGGTATTACATGTGGCCATTCAAATGAATCATCAGGTTTTCCAGAGTGAGGGTCACTGCTAGAGATGGCCGACCCTCGTGAGATTTGTTTTGTGAATATTCACAAGGTTTAGTTTCCCAGAAGATCCATTATTATACTCTGGGGCTCCATCGCTGTCTTCTTCGTTCATCTTCAAACCTCTTCCGGCCTCCTGGGTGACATCATGGCCCATGTGGACCAATAAGGCCTGTGATAAGACCTTAGCGGTCACATGGGGCGCACTGATGTCATGCCGATTTGACACAAATACCATGATGATGGTGCACCCCACATGACTGCTGAGGCCCAATCACAGGTCTCAGTGGTCCCCTGGGGCCTGTGACATCACCAAGGAGGCCCGAAGAGGATCACAAGGGAGCATAAGAGTGGTGCATGTAATGTTTCTGCACCTCCCCTGTGGACTTCTGTCATAATAGTGATTCCTGGGTGACAACCCACAAAAATTTCAGCCAAACCTGAAATTTGTTGGAAAATTTGTAACAAAATTGGTTCACTCATCTAGTCTAGAGAGGGGAACATCCTTTCTGACATCCATGTACCATATATGAAAAGGGGTTGTTGACAACCCCTTTAAGTCTAGGGCTTCAAGGCTTGCACCATGGTCACACAATTCCTGACTTGAACGTCCCTTCTATTCTTAAAGTAACACTCTGGATAAAAACTGACCAATTCAGACTTTGCTCTGAGTTGGGGCACCCACATCACCCATTGCTGTGCCCTATGGGACAACGCCCAAGGCTCCCCAGATCAGTTTAGAACAAGTAGGTGAAACTTTGGAGGTTAAGTGGGAGTCTCCATTCTGGGCAGAAACCGAATCTGGAGTGTCACTTTAAATTTTACCAAAAAGTTAAAAAAAAAAAGTTGGTTCTGGGACTCCGCAGCAGCTGAATGACTGTACAAAGAATTTTCCACTGACTTATTTCATTCTATCCTGTATCAGCAAATAGCAGGGCATAAATCACTCACCACGGCCTACTCAATAGAAGGAAAAACATTTCCCCCTAATTTTTGTGGCTATGTAAGAACACCGCTTGTAAGAACACCGTTTGCTTAGTGCCGTCTTGTTCTCAGCTTGGCAGCTTGTTGGATGACAAACTGCCCAAAAATGAGCAGCGGCGTCTGTTCCCTAGCATCCAGCCCATGAAACAAGCCGGATCAGGACCTGAATCGAACAGGACGCTAAAAAAATCCACACGGGGTGGTGCCAGTTGTGGTGTTAAGTTATGGGGCATCAAACACCCTATTAGGGCAGGAGAAGGGGGAAGTCACCTGTTCAGGATCCTCATGTACTAGCCAGAGTGGAGAGCGACTAAAAAGAGTGTCTTTATCTCCGGAGGACCCAACGTGTCCATGCAAAAAGCCCACTCATTTTAAAATGTGTAATACCTTCTTTTCCCTGTGGAGGCACTGCAGAGAAACAGAACACTTATTTTTCTATTTACTGGCCTTAAGCCAGGTGCTGGGATACCAATATAGTGGAGTCAGTTTCCTACCATCCAATAACAAGAACCAGCAAGCTACTTAGTGGTACAAAATGATGGTGACAGTCATGGTGGCAAGTAATGGGGCATTTTCATTCACCCTATTAGGGAAGTACAAGAGGGGAGGGGTCCTTTGTTCTGGATCCTCATCTATTAACCAGAGTGCAAATACTGGAGGATCCAACATGTCTATACAAAAATAAAAAAATGCAGATTTTAATGGGATGTGTGTAATACTTTGTTTCCCCTGTGGAGGCACTGCAGAAAAATGGAACACTTGTTTTTCTATCTACTGTATTGATATTAAGCCAGGTGATGGGAACCCAACGATTGCTAGAATGATGGAAGATGAACACATCACCAGCCCCCTGCTGGTCCTTGCCAATGCTTCCCGAGTTCCCACCGTTTCTTACTTTACCCCATATCTTTCTAAGAGCACGTTCTCCAGGACCAAAAGAATGAAAAACGGTCCATCTTAAGATGGTCAATAACAAATCCTGAGGGATCCCATTGATTATAATGGGGTCCGCCGGGAGGCTGTTACTTTTTCCTGACTTTGCCAGACAAAAAACGTTTCGGTTTCGAGACTTTTTCATCCAGAATTTCTGACGGACTCATAAGCGCCTAACATAAACTGTTTTTTAAAAAAAATTTAGGTGGCTGGACAATCCCTTTAAGAGCTCTATACCATGCCAACACATTCAATTTTTGTATGTTTTTAAGCTCCCTATTTTCAGTGGGGCCCCACAAAAATCATTCCACTGGCCCACCATTCTAGTGATTGTTGGGGACCACTGTCTCCAAGAGATATCAGAAAATGGGCCATACCTATTAGACAGGTGTTAGCTATCTCCATGCCTCTTCCATGCATATGCACACTCGGCTCGGCCAAGGATGCATGTGTGTGCCCCCAAGTAGAAAAGGCTATGGTAGCTGAAATACAACGGCTGAATCGTTACGTCCTTTGACATCCACCATCGGGAAATTTTTATCATGCAGTATATAAAAAATTCAGGCCACACCAGTAAATATTTTTGAATGGTTTATTCCTAGTCTTTTTTTTGTCATTCATCTTGAGAAATGTATTACATAACGGTCTGTTGGTGACAATGTGCGTTTCAGACCGGCCATCATAAACAGGATGCACAAGGATGACTGATAGGCTAAATCAACAATAAGAAAAAAATAAAAACAAAAATTGTAAATAAAGTAACATAACCCATCTATCAGAACGTGAACCAATAGACTTTGGCCTTAAAGGAGTTACAATAGGTGAGAACAAGAGTTGTTCACATGCTGCCCCAGCAAATCAAACAAAAACACACACACAAAAAGAAAAATTACTGGGACGTTATTATCACATTTGGTCCAGGAAAGAAAAAAAAAAGTTTTCGATCATACGGACAGAAGAGTTTGAGGTAAACGGTAAAATAAAAACAAAAATATTCCTGGAATTTTTGGACAGGACGTGCCACGTACTCGTGGACCCTGGCAATAGAAACAAACAAAAAAAATTAAATTAATCCATAATTCTTTTTTTGTAAAATATCACTCCCTACCAATTTGGATTTGGTTTAGCAGCATGCAGAATCCAGCTGAGCTTTTTTTAAAAAAATATTTTTCCACGTAAGAACATTAGCTGGTTTGCGGTGATGTTTTTGAGACATTGGTGCCTTATGGCACTGAGCACCTTCCATCCAACCCAGACCATGGTACCTACTCTACAGACAATTCCACGCAACAAACTTCATCTACAAAAACAAGGTATCATTTTCAGTGGTATCAAATGTAAAAGTAACCTTCTATGAACAACCTCGGCCATATCCTGAAGAGGTGCAACATGGGACCACTTTTTTTTTTCTTTGGACTGCGCGTAGGCCTTGTAGAACTCACTCTACTGTAGTCATGTGGATATAAGTTCCAGCATGCTGACCCTCACAATTCCACAACATTCAAAAAGTTCATAGGCCCACAAAAGTCAATTCAAAAATTCCTAACATAATTATGTCAATTCCTCTTTAGACCTTGTCCAGTTCATTGGTCTATAGTTGTGTCTACTATTTCCACCATGCTAATTCACACCAGGCCCATGATGGTCAATCCAAAAATTCTCAATATTACGGAACCATAATGAAGCCAATTTTTTGGAACGTGTATACTGGCCTAGTCCAATTGAGTGGCAACAAGTTCCAGCATGCCGACCCATACGATCCCATAACATCTAAAAAGTTATAGGCCTACAATGGTCAATCCAAAAAATTCTTAATAGTAATGGTTCCAACCATGCCCCAAAGTTACTAAAGAACAATGGCTAGGGGGTGTAGGCCTCATTTGCACCTCAATCAACCAACAAAGTGAAGGCAGTAAAACCAGCTTAACCTACACATTCCAATGCAAATCAGATATCTCCTGAAATTTTGAAAAAAAAATTTTTTTTTAAAAAAACACCAAACAAAAAAAAAAAACAATAATGAAATTTCCTGACCCAGCATGAACACAGTTCCAACACGGGCCTTACAGATACCAGGGTGCGATAAAAAGCTGGACGTGACGACAATGAGACATGAGGTATAGTGAAACAAGAACTTTTTTTTTTTCTTTTTGGAATTGAGCAGTAATCACATTAAAGTAAAAACTGACGCCTTAAAAAAAAAAAAAAAAAAAAAACAAAAAACATGGAAGTCGACGATATCATTTTCTATGAGAAAATTAAATTCTAGAAAATGGCAGTAATAAGACATTACATAACAAAAAAGGACTACAACATAATAGCAGCAAAATAAAACAATGACATAGATACAGAAAAGCACTGTTTTTTATAACTTTTAAAAACCATGCTGGGAGTTTCAATCCATAGCAGCTTTAATAAAACTGGAGAAATCCTCCTTTTTTCATATTTTTCCATTTTTTTCCTTATTTTTTTAATTAAAAAAAAAAAAAATTTTTTAAAAACAATCAACACCGTAAGGGCATTTTCTCACATGCACAGCTCATCATCAATACATTCTCCTCCGAAGTCAACCGCTTCCCTTCAACGCAATCCTTTTTTTTTTTTAAAAAACATAACATAGGTTCAGAGGTTCAATGTGCAAATTTTATATATTTTTGTGTCTTTTAGCTAAGAACAAAATAAAGTGGTGGCGAGAAGGGGTTAGGGGGGTAAAGGGTAACGGGGCGAGGGTCTGGGGGAGAATTTGAGATAGCTAATTTCAAGTACACAATCTCCACGATTTGTTTACAGTGCTTTGTGTAGCGACATGGTTAGTGGAACCCTTATTTTTGTTATGGCCACAAGGGAAAAGTTGGGGCCCACAAAAAAATATTTAAAGGGGATGTTGCATTATTATTTTTTTTGTTTTTTAAAGGTGATACTGGCCTTGTGAGGATCTCTTGCAATAAATATTTACTTAAGCCTTAGCGATAAATTATATAGTTTAGTGTTGAAAAAAAAAAAAAAGAACAAAAGCTTCTTTAACATAAACCTGTGGTAAAGCCTTAACGCTAACTTGCCCTTATACAAACACGTAGAAACGGGACACGGCAGATACGGTAGCCTGGCGAAAGGAGGAAAATCAGATCCATGTACTGCTGTGTCCACGTAAAATTATTCTAACCACATTTTCTAATACCTGGGTAGGTAACCCGCGGCCCCCGAGACCGTACTCATCGCAGACACCTATTGGCGGCAGCCATTTGTCGAACTGGGCCTGACAACATGAGAACGCCACCCAGTTTGGCCTACAAAATGTGCCGCCTCTAAGCACTTGGAACGAACTACAACTCCCAGAATACTCTGAGCCACAGAATTTTCCCCCCGCCCAGACGAGCTTAAAAGTAGTAATCACTTGCTTAGCCGTTCAGTTCGAATGCCAATTCCAAACCATTCCATTTTTTGTTGATTCCCACATATAAAATATTCGCTAAAAACGTAAAAAGGACCCAAAGTGCTTTGAAATGGAATGGTTTTAGAATATAACACAAATACAGCTGGTCTGTGGATTGGTTCCTGACATTTTTTTTAGGCTTGGGTAAATAGGGTGCGGGAAGGGTGATGCCAGTTTTTGAAAAAAATTTTTTTTTTTCTTTTTTTGTTTACGATTTTTTTTTCTTTTTTTAACACAGAGGCAGCTACAAAACAATACGAAAGATTATAAAAATATAATATATTACCATCACTATCTCTTAATAATAGAGTAAAATAGAGGGCGGTAAACTAAGCCTTTAGACGTTGTAAAAAAAAAAAAAAAAAAACTGGCATCCTACAAGCCGTAGGCGCACGCAATCCACAGCCATACATCATGATTAACATATAGTAATGCACTATACTAACGTATACTATGGTATGGGTTACATTAACCATTGATAAAGTGAAGAGGATATAAAACTAAAAAAAAAAAAAAATTCAAAAAGAGTTAAAAAACAAAAATAATTAAAAAAAAAAATAATAACACAAAGAGATGATATAAAGTGACTACATGCAATAGCAAGCAGATTATAGAGACGCCGAGAGCTCAAAAAGCAATAGGTGGTTTAGGGGGAAAAAAAAAAAAAAAAAAAAAAACACAGAATTTTGTGTTTTAACAAAAAAAATGTCTAACTAAAAACCTCTTCTACATTAAAAATGGCAGTTTACACATAAGGAACCAAATTTTAGTACCTCCCCTGGAGACATTTGTCTTGTGTTAATGTCTATTTTTACAACATACAGACATGAACACGTATAATATAAAACTAGCTGATTATTGTCTTATAAAAATTCTCTTTTTTTCTAGCACAAACCCGGAGCCGGCTTATGCGAATACTATTTTCTCTTTTTGTTTTTTTTGTACGAGTTTTTTTTTTGGGGGGGTATTATTTCAGGTCACAGGTATGTAGGAAAAAAAACAAAACAATATCTCTTCCCGATGTCCATAGGATCGGCTCTTATCGTGAGGATGATGGGAGAAGTTCATTCCCAGGAGATGTATCCACACCTCGTGTTCCGTTGCCAAAAAGTCAATTTTTTTGTTTTTTTTTCCCCCATCCGTTATCAGATGTTCACATCCCTGACATCGGTTGGGGTGCAGGAAAGGTCTGATTCATCCATCACGGACTTTGTGTCTGATGAGATATTGATCTGTTGGGATGCGTGACGCAAACTGGACTCTAGGAGCAGCTCGATCTGTTCTTGGCATGCCCGTAAACAGTCCTAGAGAGGGAAAGAGGAGAGGGACATCCATTAGGACCCATAATTACGGAAGACGACTCCAAATTTTATAGTAAAAATGACAACGGCTATGTCATGCCTAAACTTTTTATTATAAATAAAGCTTATAGAAAAAAAAAAAAAAGTTTGTTACCCCGGAAACCAATCACTGCGTAGCTCTCACTTCACTTTCTGGTGAAAAATGAAAGCCGTTCTATGATTGGTTGCTATGGGTAACAAAGACAGATTCACACTAGGTTCACACTAGCCCCTCCGTTGTTCTGGTCCGTCGGAGGTCCACACAGAGTCCAACGGACCTCATTATTGTCTTTTAGACTTTTCCCCCTGATGATTTTCAGGTGAACATTGCAACGGAAACTCCGGCGCAAATGTGAACGTAGCCTTAATCGGTTTTAAGAATGTCTACGCCCATTCATGGGGCACAGTCTATAGTTGCAGACCCTGAGCTTTGTACTCCGTGACCGGATCCATCTATGACCTATATTACATACACAGAGCAAAGTGTTCTTATGGACATTATAAATAAAGTTCATTGAAAGAGAAAAAAAAAAATACATGATGAACATTCTTCAATAAACTTTATTTAACGTAGTGCAGATGAACACTAATCTGATAATCAAGCTTTTCATTTTGGGTTGATGAAATTTTTTTTTTTGTATGGCCACTAGGAAGGTCAATTTGGTCCCATTAGTGGTCTTACTGGTTAATAGTCTATGAAATCTTGTGCATCGCTGATTTATGGACAACCCCTTTAAGTTTGTGGTCAATAAATGGTGGCATTATACAGATAAAGGCTAATAAAAAAAAATATATATATATATTTAAAAAAAAACAACAGGAATAAAATTTTTGAGGACGGACTATGAACTTTTTTCCTCATGGACCTGGATCTGTACCATAAACTTGTCCTGATAGACCAATGGGGGCAAAAGGCGGAAGTTATGGAGGCCACGATATATAGACCCGGGAGGGCAAAGCCCCAGCTGGACTATATGGGCAACAAAAGGTTGCCTGAAGTGGCTGATAACAGAGAACACTAGTTATCCAGTGTAAACAGCGTTCTGGGTAATTAAACTTGGGACAATGATCTCCTCATCCGCAAGGGCCTAATAAACGTCTCGTCGCGGCCTAGTGACATGTGCACAGCCCCCACATGAGAGAAAGCTGTGGTCAGATGGAAATTGCTCGAGGCAGGGAAACAACGGGCACTTGCTTTACCCTTCGCTGCTTTCTGCCAAAAAATTTTCTGCTTCACTACTCAAGATTTTCGCTGCCCGCAATGTGCTTAGCCCTAAACCCTCTCCAGATTAATTACACGATTGAGAACTAACCGGCCCGGCCTAATTAATCCTATGGCCGGAACTTTCTATGCCAATATCAGCAGACAAAGCCAAAAAGTCAGGACGCGTACAGGAAAAACAGAAAATGGCAGGGGGTTGGTAGAGCTGTGTAGGCCATATTGTGGGGTGAAGTGAAGTAGCACGTCCATTCGGAAGGAAATGTGACAGCCTTGAGGCACGTGGCAGGACGCCCCTCGTACCCCGGCCATATAACCTTGTGGACTGGATATAGCTTCAGCTCACACCTCACACGGGAGGTTATTTTTAACAAACGCTATTGTCAGCAGATGAGACTAAATGATGTTTACCGAGGACGGTGACGATAACGCCGAGTGCGAGGCTTAATGTGGAAAAACTACTTTAGTTCCCAGAAAGAAAAAGAAGCAGAATCTGTTGTTTTTCAGATCATGTGCTTATTGATCAGCGGCCGCCAATGTGTCAGGGGTGTTGTTATTGATTAACTCCGACCCTTTCCACTGCTGACAGTACATATCACTACCGTCCTCTAGTCTCCATGGGTTTAGTGGGCCCCAGGGTGTACACACCATAGGGCAGACCATGCACCTGTTATGAGGCCCCTAGAGAGTGTCCCAAGGGTCAACAAAAGAGTAGAGGAAGAAACATACACCAGATCCTTTTAAAGGGAGTCTGTCAATAGGTCAAGGATATTGACCCAGCCCTGCAGATAGATAGGCTAGGGTCTCCTGAATCAAACAGTGTTTTCCCCTTGTGAATCGATGCCTCCGTTGCCAAGATATCGCCATATTTTTCCATATGCAAATTAGCTATTTGGCAATGGCAGCGCCCTTGTTACTGCAAAGAGCTCATTTGCACGTTGTCAAAAACAGGGATATCGGCAATGCAGGCACCGATTCACAAGGGGGAAACACCATTGGATTCAGGTGACCCTAACCTATCTATCTGCTGGGTGGGTTGATAGGCTAGGTTCTGGTGACAGACTCCCTTTAAGAGGCCCATCTCTATAGAGGGTCCCTTCCCTATCCAAACCACTGAGTTGGCCATCAACATAGCAATTGTTTCCTGATGACTCAAAAGATTCAGAGTTTGGTCAGGTTAGATTTTATCCTGTCACATCCATTTTTTTACCGGTAGATAAGCGGCGCCATATGTGTCTGGGAGCCGCTTATCTTTATACTGTACTAAGACAAGCAGACTGTGCATGGCCAGGATCAGAGAACACACTAGCAGAGATCTCATCACATGCGCCACCGACTACATCCCTTTGGTGTTTTAAGCCACCGAAGTGTATCACGTAAGACCAGAGAGCACACCACAGAGGGCAGGGGTCCTCACCAAAATGATCTCATTACCATATCATGTCCCTAGCACCAAACGTGTACTTACCGGGTCGCATTTGATGACTTGTGATAAGAATAGAGTGAGGCGTTGAGAAGAGTAGATGCTGTCTGTGTTCCCCAAATTTAGACCCTGTATGGCGGCCACTACACTCCCAGCTGCTATCATAGAGGGGGGATTGGATATGAACTTTACATCTGCAACGAAGAGGAGAGAGAATACGGATTACTAAACAGGTTACAAAAACTTAAATTAGTAACAGCGCCACTTTATCCCATAGGCAGAGCCTGGTATTGCAGCTCAACCCAAAAAAAAGTTGCAATAGCGGGCACAGCCTATGGACAAGTAGGGCACGGTTTTTGGAAAAACTAAATAGCAAATGTTTTCAATGCATAAATGTTAGCCGTAAAGACAGGAATTATAATGCAGTAAATACTGACACAGTTTATTTCTGTAAACCTTAAGCAGATGTCATACTAATAGCTTCATCCAACAAAGTGCTCTAACAGGCTTGTCCCCTGATGGCGCCCCCTGCTCTGGGTACAGTAGAAGTCATGTAACACAATCAAGTCCTCGCACAAAAGAATTCACTGTGCGGCTTTTCAAAGTGACCTGGTAAGGCTCACACGTTACAGCCGCCGCGTCCAGGATTAAGGGCCTGAATTGTTCCTGAGCTTCCCAAAGTGACAGCAAGCGGCTCGTCATAAATATCCGGACGCTTTCACAACCCGGCAATCGCCTATTCCGACCAAGATCACACCTTCAGAAATCCTTTGTCGCCTCTGAGCTGCCAGTCACTGGCCGCCATCCATCATGACAACAGAGGCTGAATGCAATGTGCCAGAGCTAAGTGTCCGGGGTCCCAACACAGGCGACACTCGGCTCCATTCTGCTGTGACACAATGGTGCCAGGACACCGGGCCCCCGGCCAAGCTGCATTGCTGTAGGTCTATACAAAGCCAGTCTCGTGTTTCCTGAAGAGGCCGGACTACCCCATTCAGCAGCCGCGCCATTCTCTCAGGAATAATCCCTCGTCTTTTTTTTTCCTTAGTTGAGCAGATTGTGAACAGGAAAAAAAAAAACTTACTTAAAACTGCAGCAGAGGAGCTTACGCTCTAATATCCCTACCACCAACACAATCCGACCAGGATCCGACTATCCTTGCAATGCAAACAGACTGGGAACATTTCAAGGTATCGGAAAAGCGGCGCCTCTGTACCCCAATAGTGAGTCATTCCCTTGTCCCATACCGTAGACAACAATGAGGGTGTAAATACGCACTACTTCCCGCGCTCACACGGTCCCAGGATCGGCTCCGGGGGATTGCACTTGAAAGGCCCATCCAGGACTGTTTGCAAAGTCATTTCTGAAGTTTGTTTTAGGAACCTGCTCTGAAAAATGAACTGTTGACACAAAGCACCGACATCCCCTCTGCGTGTAATGCACTGTTTATTTACTGTTCCTTTAAGCCCTTTGATAAAATAATGAACTGCTGGCTTCATTAATCACAGCGGGCCGGTCACCTAGAGAGTGGAGGGTAACCCTTTAGAGGACTTCACCGCTGCCAGCTCCTCTCTGATCTTATTCATTCCTATTCGGTTCACAAACATGGCTGCCTACACATAGTCACTCTCTACCAAGGGTCCGGATAAACCAATATCACAGTATATGGGCCATACATTCCCTTTGTACCATTCTCATGAGTGTAACTGACAAGAGGACTATCTAAGAAATTCATGTACCATATAAGAATCTCGTACACCCTGTAAGAAGCTCATACACCATCTAAGAAAACCACGTGCCATCAAAGACGTTCAAGGACCATTAAGGAGTTCATGCAACATCTGGTCACTTCATGTAACTCTTAAGAAACTCAAGTTCTAAAGAGTTTACGCACCAACTGCATTATCTATGAAGCTCGAGCACCATGTAAGAAGCTCAGGCACCATGTAAGCAGCCCATGCACCAACAAAGAAGCTCAGGTGTTAGCTAAGAAGCCCATGCACCATCAAAGAAATTCAAGTACCATCTAAGAAGCTCATGCAAGATTTGTGAAACTCAAGCACTAAGAAGTGCATGCACACTCTAAAAAGCTGGAGCAGGCACCACCTCAGAAGCCCATGCGCCATCAAAGAAGCTCAGGCATTAGCTAAAAAGCCCATACACCTTCAAAAAAAATTCAAGTACCATCTAAGAACCTTGTATACCATAAGTACAAGACTTATGAAACTGATGCACTAAGAAGTGCATGCAAAATCTAAGACACACATTCAACATCTAAGAAGATGACATGTCTTCTAAGAAGTCCAAGCAATACCTAAGAAGCCCATTTACCATCTAAGAAACCCATGTACCATCTAAGAAATCCAGGCACCATCTAAGAAGCCCATGTACTATCTAAGAAACTCATGCGCCATCTAAGAAGCCCATGTACTATCTAAGAATTCCAGGCACCATCTAAGAAGCCCATATACCACCTTATACGCCCATGTATCATCTAAGAAGCCCACGTACCATTTAAGAAGCCAATGTATCATCTAAGAAGCTAATACGTCATCTAAGAAACCCATGTACCATCTAAGAAACTCATGTACCATCTAAGAAACTCATGCGCCATCTAAGAAGCCTAAGAACCATCTAAAAAGCTGATGTGCTATTTATGTGCCTAGGACTTCCCACTACTCCCCAAATAATCTAGGGGTATGCAAAGTCCCCCATTGCACACTTATGACAATCGTCTGACTAATCAGTCTGTACGAGAATTTTTATCTACTTTGGCCCTCTTATTTATGCTGTGGGTATCCCAAAATCAAGCTGATCCTTGGGGTCCTGCCACGGAGAGACCCCATTAAAAAGTTCAATAAATGATGTATAATTAGCTATATGTTGTCCTCCACGGCGACCGGTCTATGACGGGCTGATCAGGAGGGTCCATTACGAGCAATAGGGGGTCTTATACTACAGCCTGTACCCGAAACTACTCCAGACAAGCGGACTCAGGATGGAATAATCCACTAATTTCGGCATATTAATCAGGGGGCCCCCCGGCCCTGCAGTTGGAGTGTGTCAGTATTGTCAGACTCCATTGCTTCATCGTACGCTATTGAACGCTCGGGAACAAGAGAGAAGCGGTGAGATGAATTGAACCTGACACGGGCACAAAGGACCAGGGGCCCCCGCACATCGCCGCAGCCTATCTGAGACTTCATCCAAAAAGAATAAACAAGTTCAGCGATGATAAAGAAAAGAGTGCCAGCCACCATGAAGGGACACAAAGCAGCATCCAGGCTGTGCAACGCTAAGGGAGGGGGGCGGGGGAGGGGGAGATTCCCATTTTAGTGAGTAACCCCCCCCCCCCCCTCCTGTAAAAGGAGCCATTCCATCCGTCTGAGAGTCATGAATGAAAATACTTTCATGAAGCCAAATCAAACTCGAGGACATCAATCATGGCAAGAAGAGGCAACAGGCGGGAACTGGCCCCATAACTCAACGTGAAGGTGTGCGCCCGAGTCTGTGTGTGCCGCATGCTGCTTCCCGCGTTTGTTTAGACAGCACGCAGGGCACCATCACCGGCCCTTTATTATACAAGCCGGCCCTCAATGAAAGGTTAAAGATTCTGGAGTTTACTGGCACATGCCGAAAAGACATCCAACACACGAGTCTGTGACTACTCCTGAAATAAACATACTGACTCCAAGATTGTCAGATGGATGGATTGAGAAAGAAAGAAAGAAAGAAAGAAAGAAAGGAAAGAAGTGGTACATAGATAGATAGATATGATATAGATAGATAGATAGATATGATATAGATAGATAGATAGATATGAGATAGAGAGATAGATATGATATAGATAGATAGATAGATGATAGATAGATAGATAGATGATAGATAGATAGACAGATAGCTAGATATGAGAGATATATAGATATGTAGATAGATAGATATGAGATAGATAGATAGATAGATAGATAGATATGATATAGATAGATGGATAGATAGATAGATAGATAGATAGATATGGGATGGATAGATAGATATATGATAGATAGATAGATAGATATGAGATAGATAGATAGATATGAGATAGATAGATAGATAGATAGATAGATAGATAGATATGAGATAGATAGATATGAGATAGATAGATAGATAGATATGAGAGATAGATATGAGATAGATAGACTCCCAATCTTGCACATTATTACTTAGGTCACTGTATATAATCCAGCCCTCTCACTCGTTCACTATTCACACCAATATTTCTAGTTCAGAATAAACTACATCACAATGGAAACAAAGAACAATCTATAGCTAGAAGATCTGCAGCTTCAGATATCGGGAGCAACTTCTAATACATAATATAATGTGACCATGGCCAGGCATCTACACTTACTGCAAAGCTACAAGTCCCAGCCGGCAGGTGTTCGCTCATGCTGGGAGTTGTAGTTGTGCCCCATGTGGGCCCTGTTGCTGTATATCACTATTGTAATGTATAGCTACACCCCAATGGGGTAACTTGTGGCCTGTATGTTATAGAAATCATCAGCCTGGCTGGCACAGGAGAATCTGATGACGCCACTGGGTGCACCTTGGCCTGAAACAACAGGGAAACAGATCAAAGTACCGGAATCTTCTCAGGCTAGTCGACAACCTTTGTACTGCCTGTGCATTCAGCAGGTTCACTGGACACCCCGGCTGGGGCGAGGCTGAAGAACAACACCTTCCACCCAGCAGAGCCCGGGGGCACACAAGGGGTTAACCAAAACATACATGCTCTCGATTGCGGTTCATTGGGCTCATCCGGTCCCATCAGACCATCTGCGGCTGACATGTTTATTTGGCACCTATCGTCTCACTGAGCGCGCCAAAGCGTGTTTTGTGACATTCCGAAAGGAGGGGGAGGGGAGGGGGCAAATTATTTGTGACCGATTTGTCACTTTAGCAGGAGACAAGGGCCATACCGCACATAAATCATTAACACACGGGGTAAAGTGAAGGACCGGAGGCCAAGTATGCCGATTATGCGGCTCACGCGCTACCAATGAGACTCCAAAGAGAGGTTATGTGTAGCGTGTTGATGGTGATAACATGAGAGCTGGATACAATGTATCAAGATCCAAGCAAAGTCTAACGATTAGGAAACATGGCCACATGTATACATGTAAACAGGCGTGAGAAGTATACCTTGTATCAAGATCCTGGCAAAATGTATTGATTAAATGGGCAAAGATATACCTTGTATCAAGATCCTGGCAAAATGTATTGATTAAATGGGCAAAGATATACATTGTATCAAGATCCTGGCAAAATGTATTGATTAAATGGGCAAAGATATACATTGTATCAAGATCCTGGTAACATGTATTGATTAAAGGGACAGCTGCGGTAAAATATATACATTGTATCAAGCTTAAAGGAGCAGCTGTGGGCTACAAGCCATGTTAAAGGGGTGTCTGAATTTTTAAACATACATTGTATAAAGTTCCTGGCAACATGTAGAGATTAAATGGGTGGCTGCGGTAATAAATATACATTGTATCAACATCCTGGTAACATGTATACATGTAAACAGGCTACAAGCAGTGTTAAAGGGACGGTTGTGATAATAAATATTCATTTTATCGACATCCTGGCACATTTATACATGTAAACAGGCTACAAGCAGTGTTAAAGGGGCGGCTGTAGCAATAAATATTCATTGTATCAACACCCTGGCAACATGTATACATGTAAACAGGCTACAAGCAGTGTTAAAGGGACGGCTGTGGTAATAAATATTCATTTTATCGACATCCTGTCACATTTATACATGTAAACAGGCTACAAGTCGTGTTAAAGGGACGGCTGCGATGACAAATATACATCACAGAAATGCTTTTTAAGTTACAACAGAACTTTCCGCCTTTCACGTCAGCCCCCATCTAGGTCAGGCCGGCGATTATCTGTAGATCAAACAGTCAACACATGACTCAGTACGCGGTCGGCACAGGCCGCAGATTTCCCCGAAATGTGCCCCTTAGCATACGGCACAAAGCATTAGCTGTGTATCTAGCGGGGATGTCAGCGGCAGACGTCAGCAGTGGGTGTCAGTTTCATGAACACTGTCGGGAGCGTGCAAGCCGCACAGGAGTCTACGCGCTGACCATTAGCACACAATGATATGCTTGGCTGAACTGACAACTCGCGGCGACTGTGCCGAGCGTGACAATGCTGCTTATTTATCCCCGTACACAATGCGTGGCTTCCAGTTGGCAAAACAACAGTGGCGCGGCGCAGCGCTCCATGCCAATCAGATCCAATTAAACCGAGCAGCTAGCTGAATAGATGTAGCAGAGCCGAGTTTGCAATCACTCATTAGCCAGCCTGTTCACACAGTCGGCTCTACTACATCGGCAATCAAAAATTCCACCAGATCTTAGCTCAGAGGCTGTACGTGACTCATTTATGTGTGTAATATGTAAGGTATTTGCTTTGCGGCGTTGCTGACACTTACCTTTTCTAGCACATTTTTTTTAACCCCCATAGTCAGTAATCCACAATACAACATGAGGGGCTTAAACGTGCAATGGGGGGGGTCTCTGAATTTACAGTAACAGTGTGAACAGTTCCAGAACATGCCTTATAACACCCGTACCTGTAGCACAGAGAGCCACAAAAGTCTGGGCGTGTTTGCGGATGATCTGCTTGGTGTCGTCAGTCAGTGACATTTTGTTAAGAAAATGTTCAATAAAGTCATGAGGGGTGACAGAGGCCATGTCCCACTTCAACTTGTTCAGTATTAACAGCTCCATGATCTGCGGGGAGAGAAGGGTTAACAATCAGGTGCAAGGTATGAACAGAAACCTAAAAGAAATCTCTACGAACATCTAGATAAAAATAACATCGCTATAGTATACGGATATACAAATGACAATAGTCATCCCCAGCTGCTGTAGAACTACAACTCCCAGCAGCAGTGTAGTTGCAGCACTCATCCACATGGGGGCGCCAAATCCATACAGAATGCCCCTGCATGTGGTGGAAGCGTGGTACATAGATGTTACATTGTTCCTGATTTCATAGGAAATTGCATTATATGCCTTTTTTTTTATTTCGCTCCCAAACATTCCCAGTTTGCACGAGGCATTGTGACCGACCACAGCTTTTTTTTTTTTTTTTTTTTTAGCCGTGACCTAGAAAGGATTTTCACTCTCCAAAGCACTAAATGCCCCCTTTATGGCACAAAGGGGCCAAAAACCATATGTACAGTAAACAGGAAATTACCAGCAACTCCTCCGGCCTGATGGAATTATCCGTGTAAATACAGAGCTTCTCCGCCGTTAAAGGGATGGTCTCCTTCATTTTGGACGCCAGGAACATGCACGTCGCCCCCAGCAGTTGCAATCGGTTTTTCTTGAGAGGCTCCACGGAGAGGAATCTGTCCAAATAGTTCATGGCCAGGGGGAAAACTTCCTCTTCACACTTTTGTTCCTCACAGACCTGGGGGTAAAGGGGGGAGAAGTTGGTAGCAGTGGTTAGAATGGCATTGTCTCTAGCACATGTACAATGTAGCAGAGCTGAACTGGTCAGTTGCAGCAGCGATGAGTTTGTCATTAGGCACGACTCAGGTGGTCCTAAGGTTGCAGAAGGACAAACTCCTCTCTGCTACACCCACACACACTATTTCTATGAAACATTCTACATGTTGCAACAAATAGATACAATGTAACAACACAGCGGTAATATTATGTAAGCACATCCCAAGTTCTGTGCAGCAGTTCTGCCCCGGCCAGTCTTGCATGGGTTAATGCATGGACGTTCTTACAACATGTGGCACCCTTTATTGTAGAAGGGGGTGAAAGGTTTTTGTTTTGTGCAGGGAATTCTTAGGGGGCAAGAAATAATAAAGAGCAAAACGTGGCACTAAGAGGTTTGTAGACGTGTACAGAGGGTGACATCTGAAGAAGGGCAGAGAGGTGACCCCCAGGGGCAGGAGGGCCAGGAAAAACTTAGCAGAAGCAAAAAGTTGCACAATGTGCCTGGGGCCACGCAGGGTCCTCCTCAGTGCAGGGCATCCAATAAGGGGGGTATGAGCAGGAAAGCTCCTGACCACCCACCCACCCAGACCTCCAGAGGAGAGAGGAGCCCTGGCTGAGGAGCTGAAAGGGAAGGACCCTCGGTTGGGGAACTCAGAGACTTAGGAGCCCTAGTGCAGGACCCCAGCTGAGAGGTTAGGAGCCCAGGTCGGGGGTGACCCCCTGCACACACCTCCAGCATCCATGTGGCCACGATCTTCCTCATGTAGGGCAGGATCTCCTTCTGCACACACTTGAAGTAGTTGGCGGAGGGGCAGCAGGTCTCCTCGGCTTTGAGCATAGTCTGCAGCACCCGGTCGGTCAGCAGGTTCCTGTCCAGATGGGCTCTCCTGATAGTGTCCACCTCACAGCAGAGCAGCTCCATGGTGAGTGTCCTGTGCCCGGCCTGGTGTGAACTGTGCCCCTTCCCTGCAGGAGCCTGTACAGCCCCGGATCGCAGAAAAGAGGGAATGAGAGAAAGAGAAAGAGGAGCAGGGGCCTGGCTGAGCTTAAACATGGCCCAGGTCCTCCTCCTCAACAATGATGATGCCTGGGGGAGGAGGAGGAGGAGGCTGCACCAGCCTAACAGAGATATACCCCTAGTGGGAGACAAAGCAGCTGCACCCGGACTACTGTATACACTGTGCACTCTGACCGTATATAGTGTACACCCTGACTGTATACACTGTGCACCCTGACCGTATATAGTGTACACCCTGACTGTATACACTGTGCACTCTGACCGTATATAGTGTACACCCTGACTGTATACACTGTGCACCCTGACCGTATATAGTGTACACCCTGACTGTATACACTGTGCACTCTGACCGTATATAGTGTACACCCTGACTGTATACACTGTGCACCCTGACCGTATATAGTGTACACCCTGACTGTATACACTGTGCACCCTGACTGTATACACTTTGCACCCTGACCGTATATAGTGTACACCCTGACTGTATACACTGTGCACCCTGACTGTATACACTGTGCACCCTGACTGTATACACTGTGCACCCTGACTGTATACACTTTGCACCCTGACTGTATATACTGTACACACTGACTGTATATACTGTGCACCCTGACCGTATATAGTGTACACCCTGACTGTATACACTGTGCACCCTGACCATATATAGTGTACACCCTGACTGTATACACTGTGCACCCTGACTGTATACACTGTGCACCCTGACTGTATATAGTGTACACACTGACTGTATATACTGTGCACCCTGACTGTATATAATGGGCACCCTGACTGTATATACTGTGCACCCTGACTGTATATAGTGTACACCCTGACTGTATACACTGTGCACACTGACTGTATATAGTGTACCCCCTGACTGTATATAGTGTACACCCTGACTGTATACACTGTGCACCCTGACTGTATATCCTGTGCACCCTGACTGTATACACTGTGCACCCTGACTGTATACACTGTGCACCTGGACTACTGGATAGACTGTGTGCACCCTGACTGTATACATTGTGCACCCTGACTGTATATACTGTGCACCCTGACTACTGGATAGACTGTGCACTCTCACTGTATACACTGTACAATCTGACTTTATTAACTGTGCACCCTGACTGTATATAGTGTACACCCTGACTGTGTATACTGTGCACCCAGACTGTATACACTGTGCACCCTGACTGTATATACTGTGCACCCTGACTACTGGATAGACTGTGCACCCTGACTGTATACACTGTACAACCTGACTGTATTAACTGTGCACACTGACTGTATATAGTGTACACCCTGACTGTATATACTGTGCACCCAGACTGTATACACTGTGCACCCTGACTGTATATAGTGTACACCTTGACTGTATATACTGTGCACCCAGACTGTATACACTGTGCACTCTGACTGTATATAGTGTACACCGACTGTATATAGTGTACACCCTGACTGTATATACTGTGCACCCTGACTGTATATACTGTGCACCCGGACTACTGTATATACTGTGCGCCCTGACTGTATACACTGTGCACCCTGACTGTATACACTGTGCACCTGGACTACAGGATAGACTGTGTGCACCCTGACTGTATATAGTGTACACCCTGACTGTATACACTGTGCACCCTGACTGTATATACTGTGCACCCTGACTGTATATACTGTGCATCCTGACTACTGGATAGACTGTGCAACCTGACTGTATATAGTGTACACCCTGACTGTATATAGTGTACACCCTGACTGTATATACTGTGCACCCTGACTGACTGTATATACTGTGCACCCTGACTACTGGATTGACTGTGCACCCTGGCTGTATACAGTGTGCACCCTGACTGACTATATATACTGTGCATCCTGACCACTTGATAGAATGTGTGCACCCTGACTTTATATAGTGTACACCCTGAATACTTCATAGACTGTGCTCCCTGACTGTATATACTGTACACCCTAACTTTATTTACCATTTACCGTGACTGTATATACTGTGATGGGATTACCTATAATACCTTGCATATACTGAGCACTCTGACTGTATATACTGTCCGTTGTCCCCCCTTCTCTAGATAAGGGCATCTAATTGTGCATACAGCTCCAGGGCTCATAATCTTTATACCACGTAAGCTTTCATTTTCTGGATTTCATCCGCCTACACACCCAGAACTGGCGGCAGCAGGTTACAGTCATCACTGACACCTTGCATAAAGGTGATGTGGTTTTAAGGCCTGCAGATGCAGCAGAGCTGGTTCTGTCATTTGACCTCACATTGTTTGTGCACGATGAAACCGGACACAGCAATAGAAATACAATAGGTTTATCTACAGCCCCATGACCATCTCAACTCTGCTACCTCTGACCAAGTCAGCTCTGCTGCTCCTGTATACTAAGTTGCCATTACATCTATTATAATGGAGGCCTGTATTGTGGGCGCAGCGGATTCTGTGAAGCGAGCGCGTGTGTGGTGCAGGAAGGAAGTCAGACTTCTCTGTTTCATTATTTTGTGAATGAGACGGTTTTAATGGCTCCTCCTCCTCCTGAGAGCTGCACACGTCTCCTGGAGGGGAATTTCATGATCATTCCCGTGTATTATAAGATTGCCCGCGGTCACGGCGCCCTCTGTGCTCAGGCGACAAGTTTCTGCAAAACAACCTGCAGCCAAACAGCTCCTTATTGTCAGAGCGTTCACCTCACACACCCCGCAGAGAAATGTGTCCCGATGGCCACCGCACATGACAGACTTTCCCAAGGCCGGCCACAAAATCATCATGGCCGACGGCAGCTGTCATCCAGCTTTCCTAGAGTCCTGAAAGTGCTTTGCCGCAAGTAATTGCTTGCAAAAACCTTGCTGTTCAGGAGTCCAGAAAAGCTGGGTGCAGTATTAGGGCTTGCGGCCAAAACATCCTCATTCAGATTAACACGAAATGATGCAATAAATCTGCTGTGTGTGAATATCCTCTTAAAGTTCACATGGTCACGGCCGCTTATCACATTTCCTTCCAGCGTAAGATCATGTTGCGTTCTCCTGGTTGCGTCTTCGAGATGACAGCGAGGAAATGATGCAGGTCCACAGTAATAGGGACACGTGTTAGGCCCCATGCACACAAAAGTTCGGTCTGTACGCTATGGATCCGTAATAACAAATATCGCAGAAGGACCCAATCATTTCTATGACCCCATACACATGGCCGTATTCCTTACCCATCCGTAAATATGGAGCAGATCCTATTCCAGCTGGATCCTTCTATACTATTGATACGGTACGCAGAAAACACGGATGCCATTAATGTGCCGTCCATTCCGTTTTGCACAGACCTGCATACGATAACGGTCATAAGGGTCTATATTCCATATGGAGCATTGCTTTAGGGGATCAAAAAGTTGCATGTGGTAGGTACGGAGGGGACGAATATACCTGCTACCCTGTGTCTATGGCCAGTTTTCAGATGGGGTTACCCATGATACCTTACATGATCAATAAATGTCCATGGATTAGGCGGTATGCAAAACTGCAGACTATAAACCCAGCTTTACCCGCAGTCCTATGTAAGGCCTCACACATCATCCGTGTGCGGTCAAAGACCCTGTCAATAGACTAATCATCCGTGTGCGGCCCGTGTTTTCCAAAGACCCCGTCAAGAGACTAGATGGACTGGACATGGACGGCAATGGGACCTACCCCATATTTTGCAGCTGGGTCCTACGGCCTGCACACAGACCCGTACAAAATACGGAAATAGACATCAAAGCGTCCATATTCTATAGGTGACTAGTACAAGAATCAAAACTACATATATGTGATATAAACCCGCCATTTCAAAGGCGTCAAACTTTATTGTGGTCTCCGGTCATGACACGCAGGCCCCATACGCAGTAAATGGATGGAAGCCATATTAGACAATAGTCCCTCATGGCAGTGGCTGATTTTTATTTGTCCAGCAAACATGGCGGATCAGTATGACAGTCACACGCTTTGACAATCACTACTTGTATGGTAATTTGGGGGTCAGGGCCTGTAGGTAAACTGTGTTGTGTACTGTAGGACTTGTCAGGCCGCATGTGAATTGTGCACCTTGGATTCCATGGAAGCCAGTTATCAGAGGATAAGGATTAGTTATCAGGCCTGGTTATCAGGGTGTGATCCTGCTGCCTTACCCCCCTGGTGTGTGGCCACACATTACAGTGATGAAGGGAACTCCCAGTAATGGAGGGGCTGATCCAGGAACACTCATCACTCGCTGCCGCCAATGGCAGAGCAGATCTGTTACCAGGCAGATCTCACAAGGGAGCGACTCTGCACAAGTCTGTAAGAAACAGGCTCAGCAAAAGTCTCAGGAAGAGGCATTGTCATTGGTGTCTGTTTACATAGCAAGATAGCAGTGGTGCAAAGAGCTGAGGCGTGGGCCGGGGGTAGGGGGCTGAAATCTTATCTCTTCTAATCATCAATGTTATTATCAAGCGATAATTATCGATATATCTATAGGGGACGCAGAGTTATAGAAAGGTCTATGACACCCCCGGGTACTGAGTACTATATATGATACCGGGGGGCCCTGGTATAAATTCGGCAATAAGGCCTCGAAGCTTCATGCTACACCTTTATGCAAACTTTCAATAGTTGTAAGGCCCAAGACGCCTCCTCCATTATCATAAACAGGTTGGCAGGCCCCATAAACTTTACACTGCTTCAGAATTTAATGCCTGTGATGACAGAAACTATTTTCCAGGTGATAAAACAAAATGGCGCAAAATTGTCACATATGCGGCACGGGAAATAGAATTTCTCATTGACTTCAGTGCCCATGGATTACGGTGCGGATTTTCCACGTGGTAAACCCAGCCGTAATCCAGACCGTGTAAATATACCCTTAGGCTAAGGCCCCACGTAGCGGGCCACAGCAAAAAAGCGCTGCAGGAAAAAACGTGGTGGGAATGCATCGCGGTTTTTCCCGCAGCGCTTTTCACAGAAAGTCCGCAGAGGTTTCCACTGCGGACTTTCTGCTTCCATTATACCTATAGGGAAACCGCCGGCGTTTCCGTAGGTATAATTGACTGTTTTGGAAATCGCAGTGTGTCCGCAGGGCGTATTTTTCTGCAATGTGTGGATGGGATTCATCTACCCCTGGTCTTACATGCTTAACCTCATATACTAGCCTGATCTGGAGCCTCTACATCAGGGGTCAGCAAACTTCGGCATTCCTGTTGTTGGGAAACTACAACTCCCAGCATGCTCCATTCACTTCTATATTAGTTCCAAGAACTGACAAGTGAGTGTTCATGCTGGAAATTGTAGTTCTACAACAGCCGGAGTGACTAAGATAGCGCATGCCTGCACTACAATAACCACATGGCGTTCATTTTATATTTTGCACAGTGCGGGCTTGACACGCAAGTTGTAATAATATAATATGGGCATGGTCAGGAGAGTCCTTCATATACCCGACACATGAGCACTATCTCAGTCACCCAGCTGCTTGCAGGCCCCGCTGCTATGTCATGGTATTTACTTGTATTTGTAGTTCACCGATATCCAAAAAGCAGCAAATTACCCATTTTTGGTGGCCTTAGAAAAAAATGTCTATTTCTAGATCTGCTGCAAAAATAAAGTTGCTAAAAATGTGTGTTCTGCCTGGTAACAGGGCCAAAGCGATTGTCAGTCACGTTTCTAATCTCGGGGTTGGTGTGCTGGAGGCAGGGAGGAAACTTTCTGACAACCTCAGGGCAGCATGTCGTAGCAGGAGCAGGAATAGTGAGAATGCAGGGTCAGCGCCTGCAGCAGGTCGCATAGCCAAACCCATAGCGAGAATCCTGCCTCAAAGTAGGAAAAAGAGCACGAAAAAAGAGCTCAGTCTGCAGATACAGTCACATTTCTATCATCATAATACATTGTATTGATAGAAGGGACGCATTCAGTGCTCCGGAGCTGACAATCCTTACTACTTGATGTCCCAATGATCAGTTGTTAATGGACGACCTCTTATTTCCATTACAACCATGGCTTCGAATGAATGGGAGATCGTGTAAAACATGGTAAAAAGTGCAAGTAAATTGGGCACCTCAATGCCAGTAAGTGCTGTAAAGCCATGGTTAGGACGGTGCCATAGGGACAGGTCATCGTGTCCTTCTTTTTCCTCAAGTTTCTTCCCACAATGTTGCGTCTTATGGATTCGCAGTGATAGGTTCCTAAAAGCAACTGGACAACCCCTTCGGAGAATGGCGAACATCAGTTTGCCGCGTATCAACATACTCTATGGCCCGATGTTAATGGACGACCTCTTACTTTCCCCATGACCAAGGCTTCAAATAAATGGACGACCATGTAAAACATGGATGAAACTTGTCTGGCCACTCTTTACATATGCCCTAACAGAACATATCATCAGGAGTCGCCCATGACATGACAATTTGGGAGCAGACACTACCGATTCGGATCCACCCGGAAAACTCCTCGAGGCTAAAGCCACACAAAAATTCAGTGGAAAAAACTGCTGCTAAAACGCAACAGAAAACGCCGTGTCTTTCCGCTGCGTTTCTCATCTTTGTCTCCTTCCATATAAGTTTAGGGGAAAAACTTGTTTTTGCAGGAGAATTAAAATACTCCATTTTTCAAAAACGCTCATATTTTTGAAAACACTTTTTCCGCAGCGTTTTTTCCCTGATGAAATAAAATCTGATTCACTTTGCTCAGACTGTAAGACTCAGTGTTTTCCTTCTGCTGCCTTTCCGCAATGTGTGGCCTTAGGGAAAAATTTGATCCCATAGAGAAGTGTCTGCAGAGGTGTCTGGCGGCCACTTATCTCTGTCATTCCAATGACTGAGCGGCAGGCAATGTGTGGCTCTTAAACTGTTGCAGGACTACAACCCCCAGCCTGTGGCGGTCAGTGCATGCTGGCAGTTGTAGTTCTGCACTGGCGCACGCGGACAGTATATACAGTCCAGTAATTGTACGCCTCCAGTGCGGTCGCTCTCACTCGCAGAGGTTTCACTATCCTTCTGATTACAGGAGTGCTGAACATTCCTTGAATTCCTTCCTTGTCTCCTCTGCTGTAAGTTCACATGGCCACTACCTCCAACCACCAAAAGGTGGCAGCAGTGTGCACAGCAGTCAATGGCAGCACCACGTGTAGCCGCAGTCACAGGCCCAGCCATCCATGACAGGCTCCCACACTGAAATGAAAGTGAATATAGAAGTTATAGGAGATCTGATTAACAGAAATAGGGAAAGCAACCGGAAGGGTCAACTAAACAGGACAATGACAGGAGGAGAGGTGTCGCGGGCTTTGTCGCTATTCACATTAAAGCCTCTTTGTTTATCAGCATTGTCATAAGGAAATGTGTCCTTATAAGATAAAAGAAGGAAAGAAGTGAAGGGTGTAGCTGTGCGAGCATTGCCTGAGCCACGTCCACATTATACAGGAAAGAGAGACATTAAATACAACATATAGGGGACGGTATATTATATACAACATCATATGGGGACAATATATAAAATGCAACATATTAGATGGTATATAAAATACAACATATAGGGGACAGAATATAAAATACAACATATAGGGGACGGTATATAAAATACAACATATAGTAGATGTATGTAAAATACAACATATGGGGGACGATATATAAAATACAACATATAGGGGACGGTATATAACATACAACATATAGGGGATGGTATATAAAATACAATATATAGGGGATGGTATATAAAATACAACATAGGGGACGGTATATAACATACAACATATCGTAGATGTATATAAAATACAACATGGGGGACGATATATAAAATACAACATATAGTAGATGTATATAAAATACAACATATGGGGGACGATATATAAAATACAACATATAGTAGATGTATATAAAATACAACATATAGGGGATGGTATATAAAATACAACATAGGGGACGGTATATAACATACAAAATATAGGGGACGGTATATAAAATACAACATATAGTAGATGTATATAAAATACAACATATAGGGGATGGTATATAACATACAACATATTGGGGATGGTATATAACATACAACATATAGGGGACGGTATATAAAATACAACATATATTGGACTATATAAAAATGAAACATATACAAGACTATATATGAAATACAACATGTAAGGGGGGTTATATATGAAATACAACATATAAGAGATTATATATAATATTCCACATGGGTTATATATACATACACAACATACAGCTATAAGAGGTTTGTTGGGGCTTTCTGACCCCCCTAGATGGCACATGTGAAGGGAGTCAGGATCGGACAGTGGGATGCCCCATATTTTGGTCACATTTCCCTCTCCCCGTTCAGAACATATACTTGTGTATGGGGTGGAGGGTTCGGAAGGGACAAATGTGTGGGTTCGTCTGAGATCTATGTGAAGTGTATGGCCCGCTTTAGGCTACATTCAGACGACGAGGTGCAAAACTCCCGTGAAAAATGTCCAACTTTCACCTGAGGGGTGGCCATTTTCACAGATCCCCCATACAAGTTTATACAGAGAGCCGTGAAAACGGACAAAAATAGGACATAATTATGGCCTAACTATTCCCCCCCAGGCATATGGCTGTAGATGTCATAGGATGGGTGTGTATACTTATCCATCCAGGTAGTTTATGTCTAATAATGGTATCTCTCACTTCATTTTCGAGGCCTGTTTTAACCCATTAAGATCCACTGTAGATCCCCAGGGGGGTGAATACTTTTGTAAGGCACTGACTACCATATTACCATCCCAGAGATAACATAAGCTGGATAGACAAGCCATTCATCTGTATTTTCTCTGCTGCGGTGGATTTATCACCCCCATTTTAGTCTTATTTATCCTCCCTTCACCCGGGCGGCCTCCTGAGGCTGACATGTATAAAATGTCGCCCTTTGTTATTGGCAGATACATGGCGCTCTGCATGTGGGTTATCGTTCACGGTGATTATGCGTGTGCCTCAGCTCTAACAGCTGCCCGGCCTACACTGCTATATTGTCTGCTCCCTGTCCAGCTGTGTGATGGACTGCTGCGGCTGCTCGCTCCTCCTGCCTATCTGATTAAACCTGCATTAAACAAGATGTTATATAACCCACTATTACCATGAGTTATCGCCATGGAGCCGGCAAACACTCACATAGATGCTAAGGAAACGGCGGGGAGTCTTTCTGAATCTTTTCGACTCTTTGAGATTTTTAAGGGGAGACACTGAAATAATTAATAAATAATACTGCCATACAGTGTATAAATAATACTGCTATACAATGCATAAATAATACCGCCATGCAGTGCTCAAATAATACTGCCATACAGTGCATAAATAATACCCCCATACAGTGCATAAATAATAACGCCATACAGTGCATAAATAATACTGCCATGCAGTGCATAAATAATGCCAACATACAGTGCATAAATTATACTGCCATACAGTGCATAAATAATACCACCATATAGTGCTTAAAAATACCGCCATACAGTGCTCAAATAATACTGCCATACAGTGCATAAATAATACCGCTATACAGTGCTCAAATAATACTGCCATACAGTGCATAAATAATACCACCATACAGTGCATAAATAATGCCACCATACAGTGCATAAATAATACTGCCATGCAGTGCATAAATAATACCACCATACAGTGCATAAATAATACTGCCATACAGTGCATAAATAATACCACCATATAGTGCATAAAAATACCGCCATACAGTGCTCAAATAATACTGCCATACAGTGCATAAATAATACTGCCATACAATGCATAAATAATACCACCATACAGTGCTCAAATAATACTGCTATACAGTGCATAAATAACACCATAATACAGTGTGGAAATAATACTGCCATAAAGTGCATATATAATATCACCATAGAGTGCACAAATAATACTGCTATACAGTGCATAAATAATACCACCATACAGGCTGTAAATACCACCATACAGTGGATAAATAATACCACCATACAGGTTGCAAATAATACCACCATACAGTGTGAAAAAATGCCACCATGCGGTGGATGAATAATACCGCCATACAGTATGTAAATAATACCACCATTCAGTGGATAACTAATATTACCATACAGTGCTCAAATAATACCACCATACAGTATGTAAATAATCTTGCCATACAGTGTGTAAATAATACTGAAACTGGCAGGATGATGTGATGATGAGGAGGCACTAAGACCAAGTTTGGTGCAACCCACTAAAGATTGCAGGTCATGGAGCAGCTAGCCCTTTTGCACACAGTACAATCCGGCCATAACAATCCTTGGTGTAGATGGGTCTTGGATACAGTGGGGAAAAAAAGTATTTAGTTAGCCACCAATTGTGCAAGTTCTCCCACTTAAAAAGATGAGGCCGGCCTGTAATTGTCATCATAGGTAGACCTCAACTATGAGAGACAAAATGAGAAAACAAATCTAGAAAATCACATTGTCTGATTTTTAAAGAATTTATTTGCAAATTATGGTGGAAAATAAGTATTTGGTCACCTACAAACAAGCAAGATTTCTGGCTCTCACAGACCTGTAACTTCTTCTTTAAGAGGCTCCTCTGTCCTCCACTCATTACCTGTAGTAATGGCTCCTGTCTGACATTATCAGTATAAAAGACACCTGTCCACAACCTCAAACAGTCACACTCCAAACTCCACTATGGTGAAGACCAAAGAGCTGTGGAAGGACCAGAAACAAAACTGTAGCCCTGCACCAGGCTGGGAAGACTGAATGTGCAATAGGCAAGCAGCTTGGTGTGAAGAAATCACCTGTGGGAGCAATAATTAGAAAATGGAAGACACACGGGGGGACCTAGTGAATGACCTGCAGAAAGCTGGGACTAACGTAACAAAGGCTACCGTCAGTAACACACTACGCCGCCAGGGACTCAGATCCTGCAGTGCCAGACGTTTCCCCCTGCTTAAGCCAGTACATATCCGGGCCCGTCTGAGGTTTGCTAGAGAGCATTTGGATGTTCCAGAAGAGTATTGGGAGAATGTCATATGGTCAGATGAAACCAAAGTAGAACTGTTTGGTAGAAACACAACTCGTGGCGTTTGGAGGAGAGTGAATGCTGAGTTGCATCCAAAGAACACCAGACCTACTGTGAAGCATGGGGGGGCAACATCATGCTTTGGGGCTGTTTCTCTGCAAAGGGACCAGGACGACTGATCCGTGTACATGAAAGAATGAATGGGGCCATGTATCGTGAGATTCTGAGTGCAAACCTCCTTCCATCAGCAAGGGCATTGAAGATGAAACATGGCTGGGTCTTTCAGCATGACAATGATCCCAAGCACACCGCCAGGGCAATGATGGATATATAACAAAGTATTGAGATGAACTTTTGGTATTGACCAAATACTTATTTTCCACCATAATTTGAAAATAAATTCTTTAAAAATCGGACAATGTGATTTTCTGGATTTGTTTTCTCATTTTGTCTCTCATAGTTGAGGTCTACCTATGATGACAATTACAGGCCGGCCTCATCTTATTAAGTGGGAGAACTTGCACAATTGGTGGCTGACTAAATACTTTTTTTCCCCACTGTAAATGAAGGAGTGTCCCATTATAATGATTCCTCCTGGCAGTGAACAGCTAGGCCTTCCTGCACCTGGGGCAAACATTCAGCTTGCTGTCCCCACCCTGGCATTGAGCTCCTGGGCCTCCCATTAGCTACATCTCTGCCAGGTCTGCTGTCAGATCTTCACTCTGCTTGAGGGATACAAGAGTATTGTTACTTTTTACTTAAATATCTGCATTGTGCTGTTCCTGGGTTGTTCTTGGAAATTAACTACATTAACAACTAGGTGTTGAATTCCCTTTGTCAAAAAGACATGTCTGTTTACAATCTAATACTGTAATGAGTGCTAACTATAGGAACCCATCCTAATGATTATAGAAATGATAATTCCCAGGTGTCAATTTATTCACATTTCCAGGAGGAATAACAGAGGGATTGCACAATGGCGACTCGTTCCCGAAACTGAAGAGTTGAGGAGCGGCTAGAGAGTGTCCGGAGCCCCCGGTGGATTTTTTTGAACACTAAAAAGTCTTGGCTCCTCTACAAGACAAAAAAAATACTTTCGCTTTTTAAAGCCGAGAGAATATTTTCTCATGGATGAAATCTCACCCTCCCTGGCTTAAGGCTACGATAGTCATATTTATTCATCCTATAAGCCTAATATTACAAAACACCCTGAGATAAGAGCCTCGGCACCAGGAATCACCACCTGCCCATGCACATCCCTGCTCGGGGACTCATGGGGCTCGACGGGAATCTTTTTCATTGAGAAAATAATAATTTTTGAGGTTGATATTCAGAAAGTGGCTGAGAGATGTGTCACAGTCTACGAGGTCACAGTCTACAAGGTCACAGTCTGCGAGGTCATGGTCTACGAGGTCACGGTCTACAAGATCACGGTCTATGAGGTCACGATCTATGAGGTCACGGTCTACGAGGTCACGATCTATGAGGTCACGGTCTACGAGGTCATGGTCTATGAGGTCACGATCTATGAGGTCATGGTCTACGAGGTCACGATCTATGAGGTCGCGGTCTACGAGGTCATGGTCTATGAGGTCACGATCTATGAGGTCATGGTCTACGAGGTCACGGTCTACAAGGTCATGGTCTACGAGATCACGGTCTACTAGATCACGGTCTATGAGGTCACAATCTATGAGGTCATGGTCTACATGGTCATGGTCTATGAGGTCACGATCTATGAGGTCATGGTCTACGAGGTCACGGTCTACAAGGTCATGGTCTACGAGATCGCGGTCTACAAGATCACGGTCTATGAGGTCACAATCCATAAGGTCACGGTATACGAGGTCATGGTCTACGGGGCTGAGAGGATCTGCAGGGTTTACAGAACAGTTATAAGCACCGACGTACCTGTAGAGGAGAGAGTATGGGTGCCAGTTCCGATCACATAACCCTGGGTCCAGCATAAAGAAACCTGGAGAAAATCAAGAAATTTTAACTCCCCGGACAACCCCTTTAAGAGCTGTCCAGCCAAAATGTAAGTAGGCTTGAGCTGACAACACTTCCTTTCTCCCGCTCCACTGATCAGCAGGGGGCGACAGGGAGTACTTTATTGAATCCCGCCGTAACCAAGACCAGTTTGATCGATCAGACATTGATTTACCTCTTTCACAAAACTACAACTCCCGGCATTGACCTTCACCACTAAATGGACTATATTCGGGGATAGCTATTTCCTTACATCTTGGGAAAGCAGCATGAGCAGTAACTTCAGCCTCTCCCCGCACAACTATTTCATGACTGAGAGGCTAAAATAGAACTTTTAAGAAAATGTCTGTAAAATAGCGAGGAATGCTGCGAGAAATGAGACGTCTTGAGACTCGTCTGGGTTAGGTCGATGGTAAAAGCTCAGAAGTCGCAGCCAATGTATTGGTCCGTGTCCAGATTGTGCAGCGCTGCCATGTTGCTTTTAATTTACTGTTGCTAATTATACATTTTTTCTTGGAAGTAAAACCCCGTTATTCCATGTTTGCAGCCGGTTTATTGTCTGATCGCAGCGGCTGAATCGCCTCCAAACCAGAAAGATTCATAATGATAATGTGAGCAACCAAACCTGGCGTCCCGTGCGGAGACGCTGATCGTGGCGACATACACTGTGGGGCAAGCTGCCGTTATAGGCTGTGTTCAGACTCGAAGTTTTTTAGCATACGGTGTTATAGTGGTAGTACGGACTCCAACCTACACATGGACGCTTGGTTTGGTTGACCACGCATGTGCTGTCCATAGGAAGGACCAATAGCAGTGAGCTGCCGCTGGACACCATTGGTGGCTTATGTCTTGGGTGCTGAAATTCAACATTTCCTTCATCTTCTGTTGAAGGAAACTGGGAGGCCACCACACATACGAAAGGTGTCTAGTTCCATCAAATTTGGCCATCTATGAGGACCTTTAGGCTTCACAAACTTGGCTATATTACAGTTCCAAACAACCACGGAATTGGATGGATCCATTATACAGCACCTAAAGAGGTCTACAGGGTCCTTAAAATGGCTTGTGAGGAAGAATATCTCAAGAATATGGTGCTGAATGGAGGTGCCTTATGGCAACACACAGATAAGGACTTTATGTGCCTTCATGCAGACTCCATTGCTCATGCCATCAATGTCTGATTAGTGGGGGATCAACCACTGAGACCTTATCCCTACCTAGAGTAAAAGGGTCAAGGGTCTTGGTAGAGCACCAGAGTGAATATTGTAATCATTGACCAGGTGTAATGGATGTGAATCAGAGTCTTATAGGAAATGGAGATAGAGGAGATGATTCTGAGGACGACCCTCCATCTATACAAAACATGATACACTTGTAGGTGGCTCCAAAGTCATCTCCAAATGTGGTTGTCTTCTGATAAATCTTGGAGACCCATTACTATGGGTCGATTACTCTAGACCCATTACTGTGGGTCCATTACTCTAGTCTACTAGAGAAGATACTCTAGTAGACTAGAGTATCTAGTCTACTAGAGTATCATAGAGTCCATGAGGATCCTATGATAGTCTAGTAGACTAGTCCAACCCTGACATGAATTATCCTGAATAATTCTCCTATAGACATCGGAAGAATGATGTCCTTGGTGCCATGAAGACGTTTGCTTGTCTACGGCCACTCTAATTTACATATGTAAAATGAAATCCCATGACAGTCACTGCGACCATGAATGAACATCGAGACCTTCTTCTGTCATCATTGGTTATCATGTCACAGAGGTGTGTGGGTTGAAAATATAACAAGACATTCATGTGAAGGTGGTCTGCTTGGTACAACGTGGGGGGCAGAATCACCCGTGTGAACTAGGCCTCCATACCACAGGCCTGGAAAAAGAAATCTCCAGCTCTTCTGAATGATAATGTGACAGAATATACTTATAGGAAGCTTTGTTATGAGAAGGAACGAAACCAGTCTCTGTAAACGGAATAGGTCTTCTGGAGCCGTCACTCTCGTCTCGCACTGGAATTTCTCCTCTGCTTTGCACAGCCCAGGGTGCCGGGCCCGTCTATTGTCTACTCTCATTACATTTTCCCATGTATTTTGAAACCCTTATTAATAATCACCATTAGCTGCAGTTATGAGACAGGTCGGAGGCTCAGATAACTGCAGAATGAGCCCTGAGTTTCTCATGGTCAGAGGGCAGCGTTTTCCCTTCGTTCAGAAGAGCACTTTGCAAAATCTTTATCACGGTTCTAAGATACAGAACAATTGCAATGTCCTCGAAAGTTTCCCAGCACATTTCTGAAAATGTCATTTCTTTCGACAGTTTTGCATCACAGAGTATTTTTCTATATTGCGAAACATAGTTTAAAAAAGTTACATATATTGGTCTACGTCGGCCCCTTCGGAACATATGGTATATGGGTCATAATATAGGAAAGGTTGCCTCTTAGTTTCATAGTAACAAAGTAGATAAGGTTGGGTAAAAACACAAGTCCAGCCTATAAACCTCCCAAGTTGATCTGGAGGATGTCAAAACCCCCCACTAGGCTGAAGTCAATTGCCCCATCGGAGGAAAAAATTCCTTCCCAGTTCCAATATGGCAATTGTATTAAGTCCCTGGATCAACATCCTATCTCAAACATTTCTAGCTCTCATGACCTATGAAATTCTTACTTTCAAGAACGTCATGCAGGCCCATCTCGATCATGTAGACATTATCAGCCATCACCACATCCTTGGGCAGTGAGTTCCATAGTCTCACTGCTCTTACCGTAAAGAAGTCCCTTCTATGACTATGGTAAAACCTTTTTTTCCTCTACACATAGAGAATCCACCCTTGTTGTGGTTACAAGTCTTGGTATAAAGAGATCAAACCTACAATCCAAAAATAATGGAACATAATTGCCAGATTATCAACCATTTACGATAGACAAATAGAAAAATTGAAGATCCTCCAGAAGACTTTTCTAGTCCTTCCAGTCTCTTCTATACTTTATTATATATTTAGTATATTCTAAACTATATTCGGGGGTCACCAGGGATTGAAACTATTTTGGGCAAAACCATTAGAGCAACTTTTTGTGTATCCATCACTCCTTATATGTCAGGGATTTATTATGTCTACTTATTTCTATAACTCCTTGTCAGTCTCTTTTTGTCTTTTGAGAGCTGAGAACCTCCAGACGTATGTCTCTGTAGGTATCTTAAAGTGAAAATCTTGTCAAACTGATCTAATATGTCTTAGACACATGTGAAATGACATGGCTTGATCGCAGATGAGTTCCAGAATGAAAGACTCTATAGAGAGATCAGACACCTTTGGCACTTGGAATTTTTTACGTCATATAGTCTGACACAGCATCACATGCTTACTATCATATATTCAGCTTTTGCACAGATTGTTGTGTCAGATTTCCAGCAGTAGGAATCTATGAGCTGTACTAAAGAGTTTTAAGCTCTGTATACAGCCATTTGCTTCTAGAAATGAGAGTGGAGTAACACATAACTGCAGGATCAGACTACACAGGGCTTGTTTGTAGTCTGTAACCATGGAGACGCGTAGATTCTTGTTGCAAAGTTGTATTTTTAAAGTTTAATATGCACTGTACAATATTAATAGTTGCAAACCCCTTGACCAATGTAGCTGCCATTCTTCTTCTGTCTATAGGATAGTAAGAAGAGGACCACTAAGAGGACCACTAGTAAGAAGAGGACCACTAACTAAGAGGACCACTAGTAAGAAGAGGACCACTAACTAGGAGGACCACTAGTAAGAAGAGGACCACTAACTAAGAGGACCACTAGTAAGAAGAGGACCACTAACTAGGAGGACCACTAACTAGGAGGACCACTAGTAAGAAGAGGACCACTAACTAAGAGGACCACTAGTAAGAAGAGGACCACTAACTAAGAGGACCACTAGTAAGAAGAGGACCACTAACTAGGAGGACCACTAGTAAGAAGAGGACCACTAGTAAGAAGAGGACCACTAACTAAGAGGACCACTAACTAGGAGGATCACTAGTAAAAAGAGGACCACTAACTAGGAGGATCACTAGTAAGAAGAGGACCACTAACTTGGAGGACCACTAGTAAGAAGAGTATCACTAAAATAGGGGTTACACATGAAGACGGGTGTGCGCTGTAAAGTGCAGAGAAAAAAGTTTCTGCAACCGAGTCTCCAATGGAGACTCTGGCGCAGATGTGAACTTACTCTAGGTTCACACATGTGCTTGGGTTTCTGTTCTTCAGGCCCACTTGGGGACCTGAAAAACGGAAACCAAATCCGCTTAAAAAGTGTTTACCTATGGAAACCCCTGGAACCCATAGACTATAATGGGGTCCACCGGGTTTCCACCTGAAATATGCAGAGAGAAAAGTCCTGCTTCCAGGACCTTTCTCTCTGCATTTTTCAAGTGAATTCGGGGAAGGAATCCCCAAACGTAGGGTGAATGCTGGTGTGAATCCAGCCTTAGCCTCATACTGAATCTTTTCCTACACAATGTATATCAATCTGCTCCACTCTAGGCCTTTACCTAGTTGAAGCTCCACAGGAATTTTAGCTAAAAAGGAAGCTTATCTTAAGAACCCAAATGAGTAAAGCTTGCCTGGTCAGTCAAAGGCTTGATGGGCTGAAAGCTCTAGCTCTGGACCCCCTACCCCTTCATACACATGCACACTTGACTGAGCATGTTCTGCATGGGTAGAGGGGAGTAAGCCTCTGCCTGATATCTCTGCTGGTGGCTTATCTCCTTGCAGCCTGATCCTTCTTTCTCCTGACATTGTAGAAGAGTAGGGAGGCCTCCATACACATTAGATAGTTGAGTGATCTCGCCAAAATCAAAAGTTCCAAACAACACGAATCTAATGAGTATGGCCAGCTTAAGAATCAGACCTTTCTCAAGAGGGCATTGTTCTGGCGGCCACGTAGACATCTATATTGCTGATATATGGATGATGATGGCAGTCACCTAACTTGTGCTGTCGCCAGATACCTAGGTTTTGTTCAGTCATAATTTTGGTGAAAATTTTTGTAATATATGGTATGAATATAGCCCATTTAGATCTTGCTGATCCTGATAATTTATCTCGAGTAACCATTGTTTGAGTTGACAACTTTACTTTCATGGGACAATTTTATTGAGCACCAGAACTTGTAGATCCTCATTCAGTCCAGAAGGTTCAGCTGTTTTGGCCATTTACAAATTACTATTTTTGTTAAATTTTTTGGAAAAAATTTTCTTTGTGTACATCCAATCATCGTCCTTACTGAGTAGAATAGTCAGTGTTTTTGGAATATCTTCCAGATTCGACCACGTGAAGTCCAGGCTCCTGGATTCTCTTCAAAGGTCCTAATTGGAATTTTTCAACTTTCTCTCGATCACGAAGGTCAATTGTCAAGCGAGTTCCTTTCTTATCGTTGTGAAAACGAAGCGTCCAGCCTATATACGCTCAGGTCTTTTGATGTCCTCCTGCTTTATATTCCAGATAAAGTCATGGATTATGACATTCGCTAAAAGGACACGCAGACAGTTTCCTCAGTGACCAGAAAGGATTCTCAGTGAATTAGACCTTTCTCAGTCTATGGGGTTCCACAAAGGATCTCAAAAAAATGCATGGAGCAATTGTCTTGTTTCGTGATCCTGGAAAGGAAAGAGGTCTTTAGAGCAGGGAGACCAACACTGAGCCTGACCTGACACCGCAGAAGGAGGACAATAAAGGGGCAAGGAGACTAACGAGAGGAAAAACACAGACAAAGGGTGGCACAGCCAGCGCCCAGCCGGACCACGCAGACCGCAGAGCGGCAACATTAACTGCCTCGGACATGTGAAGAACAAGTGAAGCGGAAAGAACCTGAAGCTTCCTTATAAAGCATTGTGCCACATTATCTCTAAGATTTACCCAGGCTACACAAAGACGTTGAAGGAACGAGCCTGGCCCCTAAATGAAGAAAAATAACGATTAAATAATTGGAACGTGGAGAGGAGGGGGACGGGGGAAAGTTCATTAACCATCTGCCTCCTTGTGTTCTTGGCAAGAAAGAAAAAAAAAAGAAGATAAACTTCTTAAACACTTTGTATGCACGGCCCTTCTTAGCTCGGTAGTATGTTAATGCCACCCGGACTTCATGCATTGTCACCCAAGTAAATGGTTGGCTATACGAACCCTAGTAGATCCAGCGCTACCGACCAAGACGCTAGGTCTTCCTGCTTTGGTCTCTTATGCCGTGGTTGGCCATATGCCACACATTACTCCCACTTAACTCTATGATATCCTTCCAACTAGCCCACACTTGGCCCACTCCGTGTTGAGGGCTTTGTTGAAGCCCACTGTTGTGTATATTTGCCTCTTTATTATTGACCATAGGGTAAAGGAGTAATATGGAGTCAATATGTAACATGCAGGTGTTGGACACAGAAACAACAACCAGGTTGGAAGTTCTAACTAGTTTACTGATGATTTGGAACAAGGAACAATTTTGGGAAAGGAACATGGCTGAATAACGATAACGTCTCTTACTTCACACGTCCTGCCTGTGCAAGGGGAGTCTCCTTCTCCCTAAGATGGAGCTTGTTGTTTTCCTACCATGAGTCCACCACGTCACTGTCACTATTGTCTGTCCAAGCTGTCACTGCACCCTTCTCTGAACTCAGGCCCCTTTTCCGAGTCTCTCCAGTCCCAGTGTTTGGTCTTCACCCAGTCTACCTTCACCAGTCTTCCTGCACTTGGAAAGTCTGCAGAACAATTTCCTGTTGTGTGCCAAAGTTCGGATCAGATATAAACCCCCATGAATTTGCTCCTACTGGGTTCCTATGCTTAGCAGGTCAGCCGGATCTGTAAGACCATAGGCGCCAAGGCCTGGTGAGGTGCACTTGTACAAATACAAACTCATACTTGGTTGTTTATAGCCATCTGTAGTGGGAATCAGATTATAAAGTGGTCTATAGGTGTCTGATGAGCCAGGGACAGCTGGAAATTCCTTTACTACCAATATATAGGATAATTTCAGTTAATGCAATGCCCAGATGCTCATCATATCTGCAGCTGAAGGAACGTCATGGCTCCTTTGCTGTCACTTGGTGAATGTGATTGTCTTCTAATGGTTATTTCAGATTTCCCCTGTAATGATCTTGCAGTTTTCTAACATTGCACATTCATTGTCTTTTTCAAGTTAAAACTTGCATGTAGAAGTCAAATCCTCTCCCCTCTTCCCACCATATCAATGAATTTGCTCCTTACCGGCCCCTTTCCTTGTGTTGTAGGCCCAATGACATTAACAAGTACTTGGAAAGTAATGATGTAAGGACTTGTATGTTGTAAATGAAGATTCCATCACAGTTGGTTTTACATTCACTGTTATGCTAAGGAGATGGCTGGGGGGTATACAATGAAATTACCTGCACTTGGATCTGTTCACAATTGGGTGAGATGATTGATATATCCCTAAGTGTCAGCTCAGTTATCAGACCTGACCTTCTGATCTATCACAGTCTAGTACTGATGACAAAATTAAGCTCAGATTAGTAGATTTGGGCCTTGAGGTCACGTCTTAAAGGAAGTCTGTCATCAGAAACTAGTATATCAACTCATCCAGCAGATAGATAGGTTAGGGTCACCTGAATCAGATGGTGTTTTCCCCTTGTGAATCGGTGTCTCCATTGCCAAGATATTGCCATTTTGTGGATATGCAAATGAACTCCCTGGAGCAATGGCGGCACCCTCGCAGGCGATATCTCGGCAATAAAGGCTGCGATTCACAAGGGGAAAACACTGTTTGATTCAGCTGACTCTAACCTATCTATCTGCGGGGCTGGGTTGATATGCTGGGGTTTGGTGAAACACACCCTTTAAGGTGGCCACATACAACATAAAGAAGAAGATTGATGCTTAAACAACCACTAAATGAATGATCATCCAGTGCAGATCGTTCCACAGATGCAACCCTGCTCACCTTACCCCATATTGACCATTACAGTTATTCAGACCGGTCATATATGTTCAGGTGAAGGTCAGGTGATTTTTCTGAGAATATTTTTGAGAATGTTCTTGGGTTGGATGCCTGAAGTTTTATAGGAGGTCATAAACCTACAGTAACTGTTGACTGAGCAAACTTTTATCCCAGCTCCTCATATCCTGGCAAAGTTTGCATGTGATTTCAATAGAGAGAAGGGAGTAATATGATATCAGAAACCTCTCACAACAGTTTATCTTCCAGAGCATAAAAGGATCTGGTATGTAAGAGTAAGGACACCCCCATGACGATCGGCCGATCCTGACATAATTGGGCCGACGCATTTGGTCAACTTTGGCTTTAACTCCAGTATCAGTATCAGCGGCACGGACTGACCAGTGACATGGACTGATAGGGTCATTTCTGCTCTATGATATTATCTCTACCATGCATGTGCGTGGAGAAAGGTTAAAGTCCCATTGGGGAAAAGGACTTGAATAGTGATGAACTTTGTACAACGCTGCAGACAATGTTGGCGCCATATAAGTAACAGGAAATACGGAATCTGTGAGCATGTTCCCCTTCCCTATTATATAGGTCATATTTTTAGGGGAAAATATGGTGTCACTGTATCTGGGAACAGAGCGTGTCTACTGTTATGTAATGCAACCTGTAGGGACTCTGTATGCCACCATATGTACATAGAGTGCCTAGTGGTCTGTAATACAACCTATAGAGAATATATATGCTATCATATGTACATAGAGTGCCTAGTGGTCTTTAATACAACCTATAGAGTCTATATATGCTACCATAAGTGCATAGAGTGCCTAGAAGTCTTTAATACAACCTGTAGGGACTCTGTATGCCACCATATGTACATAGAGTGCCTAGTGGTCTGTAATACAACCTATAGAGAATATATATGCTATCATATGTACATTGAGTGCTTAGTGGTCTTTAGTACAATCTATAGAGTCTATATATGCTATCATATGTACATAGAGTGCCTAGTGGTCTTTAATACAACCTATAGAGACTATATATGCTACCATAAATGCATAGAGTGCCTAGAAGTCTTTAATACAACCTGTAGGGACTCTGTATACCACCATATGTACATAGCGTGCCTAGAGATCTATAATATAACCAGTATGGATTCTATATTCCACTATATGTACATAGAGTGCCTAGAGGTCTATAATATAACCACTATTGATTCTTTATGACACCATATGTGTATAGCGTGTGCAGTGGTCCATAATATAACCAGTATGGATTCTATATGCCACCATATATACATAGAGTGCCTAGTGGTCTGTAATACAACCTGTAGGGTCTCTATATGCCACCATATCTATATGACGTGCCTAGAGGTCTGTAATATAACCTGTAGGGACTCTATATGCCACCATATGTACATAACGTGCCTAGCGGTCTGCAATATAACCTTTAAGATCTCTATATACAGCCGCACAGGGTTCTTGCACACAATTACTAATTACACAATTACATTTCCTCCATGTGAACCTACCCTTAGGCCTCATGCACTACGATTATACATTTTTGTAGTTGCGCAATCCACCCATAATGACCCCTTGGCCATATTTTTCAAAGGTCTGTGTAAAGACTACAAAACTCAAAACAAGCCTTATTATGGTCCATTTTGTGGTCCGGGCTCCTTCACTGAAGTGTAGTATGAGTCTGTTGTATACAGCTGTGTATTGTAGCCTTAGATGTCTAGAGTTCAGTTTTCTGCCACCATAATACTGCCCTATGATGACCCCTTAGCGTCCTAAAGAACATGTGTGGTCATAATAGATACATCAGTAAAGTCCTTGCCAATGGAAACCCCAGTGGTCCAGGCTCTTATTTTGCCAACAGGTCAAGTAAGGAGGAGAATAATTAGAATGTAATTGCACTAAAGTTAGCAAACTGTTAAAACACTGGAGTTGTGTCGATTTCTGCCCCAAGGCAAGTCACTCAGGGCCGGGTATGACACCGACAATAGATGTCATCCTGCTACGGGCTGCAGATACCTGGGATGTTAATGATGCAATTACCATTCTCCGCTCCTCCCTGCTCCTGACTGGGGTTGAGCTTTAAGGTGCTTGCGTCAATTTCCTGCCCCCAGTTCCCCTTCAGATGCAAATTGGTTCATGCTGCTTCCCCTGAAACTTTTGAAGGCAGGATTTTTTTTCTTCTTTCCAGAGTTGAAGAAAAGCAGGGTTTTTTTTCTGAGCCAATTAAAAAAAGCCGAGATTCAGGGGCCTGGAAGGGAAAGGTGAAGCGAGGACTGGAGATCTGCAGCCTCCGAACAGATGCTATATAAGTGCCTCTCTACAATGGATTAGGCAATTAGCAATGCCCATCTACAGGCCCTTTCTTTTTTTTTTTTTTTTTTCCAGCTTAAGCGATTAATATTATATTGGGCAGCGGTTCACAATCTGCGGCTCTACAGCTGTTGTGAAGCTATAACTCCCAGCATGATAGGAGTTGTAGTTTTGCAACAGCTGGAGAACCACAGGTTGGTGACCACTTATATTCAGTTTCATTCTTGATGAAACTGGAAGATGCCTGAGGTCATCTTAGTATATAAAATCCCTATAGGACAGGGCCACCAGGAACAACCTGAATCCACTACTGATCCCTTTACTGCCCTAGACCACCAGCAAAGTTACTACTAACCCTTTCACTGCCCAAGACCGCTAGGTATTTTGAAATGATAAGAAGTGATTTATATTATATCAGGCAGCGGTTCTGTAGTTGTTGTGAAGCTATAACTCCCAGCATGATAGGAGTTGTAGTTTTGCAACAGCTGTAGAGCCGCAGGTTGGCGACCACTTATATTTGGTTTACATTCTACATAAGCCAGCTTTGATGGAACTGAAAGATGCCTGAGGCTGTATTACTTAATAAAATACCCATAGGACAGGGCCACCAGGAACAACCTGATTCCACTACTGATCCCTTTACTGCCCTAGACCACCAGGAAAGTTGCTACTAACCCTTTCACTGCCCAAGACCACTAGGTATGATATGATATGAAACTGGAAGATGCCTGAGGCCGTATTACTATATAAAATACCCATAGGACAGGGCCACCAGGAACAACCTGAATCCATTACTGACGCATTTGCTGCCCTAAACCACTAGGAACGTTACTACTAACCCTTTCACTGCTAGGTATTTTGAAATAATAATAAGACTATCACAAAATGGAAAACTATTAAAAAAGGACAGTAGATAGATAGATAGATAGATAGATTTTGTAATATTACCTGCATCGCTTATACCAGTCTTTTTTCTTTCCCTGTGTTACATATTTGACCTGTAACCCTTTGTGGTCAGCAGCCCCAGGCAGTATATTAATCTGGTGCTTGCCCCTCCATTCTATAGGATAATTTCATTTACTTTCAGCTCCATTTTTCTTTCTTTTTTTTTTTTGTCTTTATAAAATATGATTCTGATCGTCAGCCGGGAAATGCCACAATCTAATCCATATGTGTCCTGAGTGACACGGCTTTCTCCTACATTCTGCGCTGCCTTCCATATTTCCTTATTGCTGCACTTCTATTCATACCTGATGTGGAGACGGCAGATCTGTGAATAATGTAAGGCAGGCCGTATATATAAAACTGCAGACCATAAAATATACAACCCACGTGTGCAACTTTATTAATAAGATCACCATATTATAGTTAAAATGGAAACTATATGTATGTATAGTGCAAGGGTCACAGCGCTCCAGATATTGAGTGCAGCAAAACCACCGGTTTTGACACCATTTTGGTTTTTCTTTTCATTTCATAAACTCTGCAATGATTTATTTTTAATAAACTTTATCTGATACAGAGCTCCAAATCCCCTGCATGGATGAAGAGTCACATTATAGAATACTGGTTGCCTGCAGTCACCATTAGAGGGAGCTACAATCCTTCTGCACACTGTACCCTAGTATGCAGGAAGCTCCTAGGCTCCCCCTAATGGTGGCTGGGGGCAGTCAGAGGTTTATCCCTGGCTTTTCCTAGGCTTCTCCAAGGCTTTCTCCTCTGCTTTTTCCCCGGTTTCTCCCCATCTACACCCAATTTTTTCCCTAGCTTCTTCACTGGCTTCTCTAAAACCCCTCCTCAGCTCCTCCCAGCTTCTCCTTACCTCACCTTGGCTTCTCCACAGTTTTTTACCAGATACAACCCAGATTATTTTCCTCAGTTTTTCCCTGGCTTCTCCCTGACTTCTCCCTTATTTCTCCCCAGCTTTTCCTAAGCTTCTCTCTTACTTTTCCTGTGCCTCTTCCCAGCTACTCCAAGCTTCTTTTCCTTAGTTTTCCCTAGATTCATAACAGGTTCTTCTTAGTTTCTCCTCAACTTCTCTCCAGCTTCTCCCTTACTACTCTTTAGCTTCTCCCTCTTAGATTTCTCCTCAGTTTCTCTCTTACTTTTTCCAGGCATCTCCCGAGCTTCTCCTGGACTTTTCCCCAGCTTCTTCCTGGCTTCTTTTTCTTGTTTTTCACCTGGTTTCTCCACTGGCTTCGCCTTGCTTCTCCCTTATTTCTCTCCAGCTTCTCTCTTACTTTTTCCATGCTTCTCCCCTGCTTTTCCTCAGCTTTTCCTTGGCTTCTCCATAATTTTTTACCCAGTTTCTCCTTAGCATCTCCCTGATTCTTCCTTACTTTTGTCCAGTTTCTCCCCAGTTTCTCTCTTACTTTTCCCAGGTTTCTCCCCAGCTTCTTCCTGACTTCTTTTTCTCAGTTTTTAGCCATCTTCTTCATAGGCTTCTCCTTTCTTTTCCCTGACTTCTCCCCAGCTTTACTTTTACTTCTCTCAAACTATTCCTCCTCTTCTCCACAACTTGTGCCCTGCTTGTTTTCCTCAGATTTTCCCTGACTTCTCCACAGATTTTCCCTGGTTTCTCCTCTGCTTCTCCGCAGATTCTCTCTTACTTCTGCCCAGTTTCTCCCCAACAGATCCCCTTACTTTTTCCAGAAGTCTCCTCAGCTTCTCCTTGAATTCTTCCCAACTTCTCCAAGCTTCTTTCTGGCCTATTTTTCTCCGTTTTTTCCCAGCTTACGTCTGGATTTTTTCTCCCAGGCTTCATCCCATCTTCTCACCAGCTTCTCTCTTACTTGTCCCAGGCTTCTTCCCAGCCTCTTTTCCTCAGTTTTTCCCTGGCTTCTCCACAGTTTCTCCTTGGCTTATCTTAGCTTCTCCCCAGCTTACCCCTTCTGGGTCCCCTTTCTTGTTCTTATGGCTTCTTCCCAGTTTCTTTTCCTCAGTTTTTCCCTGACTTCTTCACAGATTCTCCTTGGCTTTTCCTCAGCTTCTCCCTTCTGGTTCCTTTTTCTAGTTTTTGTCCCAAGTTTCTTCCCAACTTCTCTCTTATGTCTCCCCAGAATCTCTGTGTCTTCTTTTCTTCATTTTTCCCATTCTCCTCTAAAGATTCTCCCTGGTTTTTCCTCAGCTTCTTCCCTGCTTCCCCCTTCTTTTCCTCAGCTTATCCCATCTTCTCCCCAGATTCCCCCTTACTTCTCCTCAGCTTCTCCCTGGCTTCTCCCTTACTTCTCCTCAGCTTCTCCCTGACTTCCCCCTTACTTCCTATCAGCTTCTCCTCGGCTTTCCCTTTCTTTTCCTCAGTTTCTCCCCTACTTCCCCCTTCTTTTCCTCAGCTTATCCCATCTTCTCCCAGGCTTCCCTCTTACTTCTCCTCAGCTTCTCCCCTGCTTTCCCCTTCTTTTCCTCAGCTTATCTTATCTTCTCCCTGGCTTTCCCCTTACTTCTCCTCAGCTTCTCCCCGGCTTTCCCCTTACTTCTCCTCGGCTACCCCCTTAGTTCTCCTCAGCTTATCCCCGGATTCCCTCTTACGTCTCCTCAGCTTCTTCCCGACTTCTCTCTTATGTCTCCCCTGAATCTCTGTATCTTCTTTTCTTCATTTTTCCCATTCTCCTCTAAAGATTCTCCCTGGTTTTTCCTCAGCTTCTCCCCTGCTTTCCCCTTCTTTTCCTCAGCTTATCCCATCTTCTCCCCAGATTCCCCCTTACTTCTCCTCAGCTTCTCCTCGGCTTCCCCTTCCTTTTGCTCAGTTTCTCCCCTACTTCCCCCTTCTTTTCCTCAGCTTATTCCATCTTCTCCCAGGCTTCCCCCTTACGTCTCCTCAGCTTCTCCCCCGGCTTCTCCCTTACTTCTTCTCAGCTTCTCCCCGGCTTCCCCCTTACTTCTTCTCAGCTTCTCCACAACTTCCCCCTTACTTCTCCTCAGCTGCTTCTCAGCTTCCCCTTTCTTTTCATCTGCTTCTCCCCTGCTTTCCCCTTCTTTTCCTCAGCTTATCCTATCTTCTCCCTGGCTTCCCCATTACTTCTCCTCGGCTTCCCCCTTAGTTCTCCTCAGCTTCTCCCCGGATTCCCTCTTACGTCTCCTCAGCTTCTTCCCAACTTCTCTCTTATGTCTCCCCAGAATCTCTGCGTCTTCTTTTCCTCATTTTTCCCATTCTCCTCTAAAGATTCTCCCTGGTTTTTCCTCAAATTCTCCCCTGCTTCCGCCTTCTTTTCCTCAGCTTATCCCATCTTCTCTCAGGCTCCCCTCTTACTTCTCCTCAGCTTCTCCCCTGCTTTCCCCTTCTTTTCCTCAGCTTATCTTATCTTCTCCCTGGCTTTCCCCTTACTTCTCCTCAGCTTCTCCCCGGCTTTCCCCTTACTTCTCCTCGGCTACCCCCTTAGTTCTCCTCAGCTTATCCCCGGATTCCCTCTTACGTCTCCTCAGCTTCTTCCCGACTTCTCTCTTATGTCTCCCCAGAATCTCTGTATCTTCTTTTCTTCATTTTTCCCATTCTCCTCTAAAGATTCTCCCTGGTTTTTCCTCAGCTTCTCCCCTGCTTCCCCCTTCTTTTCCTCAGCTTATCCCATCTTCTCCCCAGATTCCCCCTTACTTCTCCTCAGCTTCTCCCTGACTTCCCCCTTACTTCCCCTCAGCTTCTCCTCGGCTTCCCCTTCCTTTTGCTCAGTTTCTCCCCTACTTCCCCCTTCTTTTCCTCAGCTTATTCCATCTTCTCCCAGGCTTCCCCCTTACTTCTCCTCAGCTTCTCCCCGGCTTCCCCCTTACTTCTTCTCAGCTTCTCCACAACTTCCCCCTTACTTCTCCTCAGCTTCTCCCCGGCTTCCCCCTTACTTCTTCTCAGCTTCTCCCCCGGCTTCCCCCTTACTTCTTCTCAGCTTCTCCACAACTTCCCCCTTACTTCTCCTCAGCTTCTTCTCAGCTTCCCCTTTCTTTTCATCAGCTTCTCCCCTGCTTCCGCCTTCTTTTCCTCAGCTTATCCCATCTTCTCCCCAGCTTCCCCCTTACTTCTCCTCAGCTTCTCCCTGACATCTCCCTAGCTTTCCAGCAGCTTGTCTCCAGAGCAGATCCCTTTGTTTTTTACACTGTTGTCATTTTTTTTTACATTTCACAGAAGTGTTTGGGAAAGGCGTTACCGCTTCCTTCGCCGCTATTTTTGAACCCTTTGTGCCCTATTGGCTAAGTTAAGAACAGATGACACAAGAGGAAGCAGTGAAGTTGCCTTTGCTTTCAGGGAGCACTTCAACGCTGTATCCGGACATCTTGCAGATTGGGTTCGCTCTGAGCTCAAGGATGTAAGCTCTGCTCTGAAAGCCTGGAGAAGGGCGCAGGAAGGACGCCTGTAATCACAAGGGGAGGGGGACTAATTAGCCGAATCAGTCTCAGAGGAAAGGGAGAGAGAAGCCTGAGGGGATATTGGGGAGTTGGGAAAGAAGATTGCATTTGTTGAAAAGCAGAGCAAGCTAGAGACAGTCATAAGGCTGGAGAGGAGGAAGGATGTTGTTTACAAGGGAGACACATGTGACTTCTGTGCACTGAAATGCGTATCATGGCTGGAACATTGCACTGAACACAATGCATGTGGCAAAGCAATCATTTGCTTTTAGTTTAGTGGTCTCATGTACATCATTCACAAGTCCCGACTCAGCAGAACATGCAACTACTATGGGGCCCTGCAGAGAGGGGGCCCAGACTGTTGGCTGTGCTTTGGAGGATGCTATCATTGTAGTGCAATAATTCCTGCTTATCCCTGATAATTTCTTACATCCCGGCAGGATAAAGATCTGCACATAATAGACTTGTAATATGATTACGTCTCCTTGGAGAGGATCTCGGAGATGTATTGGCCGCTTACTCTCTGGGCTTATGAATCTGCCAATTGATTCTATAGTTGAAGTGACAGAATTCAATGGCGTCAATCTGGTGATCAATCCTGTCCTGGATTTACTCAGCACTGAGCGCTTTCGGCGGGGGCTCTTTACAGGGGCTCTTGGCAGCAGCTGTTGATCACTTGGGTGGTTAATGATTCTCCTATTGACAATCGAATGTAAATCCTCTTCTGCCTGAAAGATTATGCATTGAAGTATTAGGCTTCTGAATGACACGTGTGCGCGAATCGAAATGCATATGTACAATGTCATTATGTATTAGGCATACTGTATACACTATAATCAGGCACATAGACTGTGGAGCTAAAGTGACCCATAATACACCACTGCAGCTAAAGGCAGCTTTACGCTAGGATCAGATAGTTGCATTTCATATTACGGATGTAACACCTGGAGTCTCACAATTGCAAATCCTTGTTATGCAACTTTATACAGTATTAGTAATGTCAGTAGTTTCCTATAGTCATGGAGGCATGGTTAGCGCTGAGGACGACATGCAACATTAATCCTGTGAATCTGTAAACTTAGCCTAAAACACATAGTGGGGAACTAGGTAAGGATCTATCTTTCCAAATCTGGATGGTCCCCAACATTACCGGGTGCCCCAATGGCCTTCGTTCACCTGACATCACCTTATGTGGCTGCATTCTCAAATATCAAGCCTGATAATCTATAAAAAAAGTGCTGCGATCCACATAAACTAATACAGACCCCAGACCAGACTCCAAAATATATTCAGATCCCAGAGACCAAAGTATTTTCAGATAACACATCACACCCTACAGTTACTCCAGGGAACTGTGACACACAAAGTCCTGACACCAGGTCCAATGGGTATATCCTCGGCCCCAGTTTTAGAACAATATAGAAGCCTAGAGAGGTAAGTTATTGCAGTGTCAAGTGAAGCCCCTAGAACACTTAAAGAGGACCTTTCCCCACCTCGAACAAGTCCAGCTCTTTACAACCTTTAATAGTCACTGCTCCACTGATTCTGGCACAGTTGGAATTTTTTCTCTAGCCCCCACCATTCCCGAGAAATCAATGCTGATAGTTTTGGTGCCTAATATACTATTTAGGCTCTGCACTGTCAGGGAGGAGCAGACAAGGGGTGTAATTCTGAGCTCTGACACTGGCTACCTCTGATTGGAGCTCTGAATCACGCCCCCTGCCTGACACCGCCCTTCTGACATTGCAGAGCCTAAATAGCACATCAGGCACTGAAAGTAATTGCGCTTGTTGCTCGGGAATGGCAGGGGCTAGAGAAAAAATTCCAACTGTCCCAGAATCAGTGGAGAGATGTCTATTAAAAGATGCTAAAAACTCAGATTGGGGGAGGTGGTGAAAGGTCCTCTTTAAGATATTTTCGAGAGTTTATCGGACATTACAGGAAAGTTGGCCAGTACAATATTTGAGTATTTGAGCATATTTAGTCTGCTTCAACTCCATTTTAGAGCCTCTATTATGGCCAAGCACCCATACCTACAGGGTTTGGTGATATAAGTTAAGTTTAGTAAGTTAAACCATGTGGGGGGATGAGGGGTCGGCTCTAATGGTTGTAATATGGAGGTTAAGTCGTAGCTGTCTGAACTGGCCTTGTAAAAAAAGGAAAAAAACAAAGCCCTTCTAGGTCAGTTTTCACACTCCCTGTAATGAACATTATACGTCCCTGTATATAGCTGTAGACCTTCTGGCATTTCATATATGTTATACTGACTGTAATATTTTTATATATTAAGCACATTTATTAAAATCTGAGACATCTGGCACATTAATATTAACCTGCAATGAAATATGCAGGTACGCTACACTGAGGGGCGTGAATTATTCTGCAACAGGGAACTCTGGTATTAGTCATTGCAACCCAATTATTTGTGGACTTGTTATAAAATGTGATTGATTTTATCGTAAAGCTGGGGTCACTTACTTGGTGATGCAAAAAGGGTTAATGATGAAACTGAGGAAGACTGATGAAGTTGGTGTTTAAGCCACAGCCTAACTGATGGGAAGTGCCCCAGATGGTCTCAAGCAGTGTCCTAAAAAAATGTGGCAATAAAAAATATATCAAGGAATTATTGTGGAAAGTCAAAGATCTCTTGAGAAGGAAGCAACCGTTCCCCAACCCTTCAAGCAAGAAACCCCACTATGGGCCGCTACTTACATCCTTGCTGAAGCCTACTTAGATGCCCTGTGCCACGTTGTCTACGAGGGAATTAGGTTAGATGGATCTCCAGGAAGAGAAGCTATAGGGGTTGCAAGGAGATGAGGATCCCATTGGCCATACAGACTAAAGATCCCAAAAATCAAGAAACCCAGCCATGTTCCTGTCTCTGGTTGCAGAAGTGCCATAGCATACCAGTCCTTCTTCGATGTGGTCACTTCACTGAATCTTATGATGGAAATTTTTTTGTTTTCGCTGGAAATCCCCTTTATGGTAACAATCCTTTAAGACCTACAAGTTGACACCTTCACCTATGGTGTCTATTAGGTTCATGAAAAAGGAACTTGGAAACATGGGAGAGAGGACCATCTGGCTGATCCATGGAATCATGCATGGTCTGGTTTACTTCCACCATGTCCTTGGTGAATCATGGTCATGGATAGTGAATATTGATAACAGGAAGGCCTTACATCCCGACAGTCAAGAAACCCAACCATGTTCCTGTATCTGGTTGCAGAAGTTCTAGTGACCATAACTATACCAGCCCTTCTTCAATCTAGTCATTTCCCCGAATCTTTAGATAAATGTGGCCAAGTGCCATTGTTGCCGGTTGTCCACATTGATAATAAAATTAATTATGATGGATATTTTTGGGTTCTACTAGAGAGCCCCTTTATGTTAACAATCCTTTAAGGCCGACAAGTTGACTTTTTCATCTACGTTGTCTATTAGGTTCTTGAAGAAGGAACTTGGAAACAAGGTCGAGAGGACCACACATTCGGCATCTGCCGGCTGGTCCATGAAATCTTGCATGGTCTGGTATACTTCCACCATGTCCTTGGTGAGTCACGGCCGTGGATATAGAATTATGACATTGGGTTGATAAGAGCTCAGAGGAGGGGCCAGGGATCTGGTACTTGTGAATGTCCCATTTCACCCCTAACCACAAATGATTTTCTAGCCTAGTTTCGGAGCATGCTGCTTGCATTAAGCACTTCACAGGCTTATAAAAGTTTCCCTGCAGCTTTCAAAAACAATTTGGTTTTTACACATGGAAAAAGGGCATTCCACGCGATTAATTGTACGGCTTTGCTTTATTGCAAGATGGAAATAATAAGGTATCTTTCCACTGGTTTTATAATGTATACATCTGAGGTCACAAGTCAGGCTTCCTCTAGGATTCGGAGCGGGCTAACACTGCCTGCTTGTCCACAAAACACTGGTTCAATTCACTCTCACCCTTCATTTAACCTCCCCCCTCCTGGCTGTAGGGGAAAAGGCACAATAAAACACACACAAAACCTATCTCCACAAACCTAATAACTGTAGTACACAAGGAAGCCCATCCATCAGGACGACACATTTCTAAATCTGGGTTGGTGGACGCCATAAATCCATTTCGGGAATGAGCGGATGACATTTTTTTTCCAGTATTGTTAGACTATTTTTGGTATAACCATCTGACCTTCCGAGGGGTCCATATGACGAAGTCTGAGAATTCTATGTGGTACAATATCAAAACCATCATCAGGCAGTTGGACCAGTATTGGGCTTGGGTTATCTGAAGTATTTGATAACGGTCCTTCAAGGGAAAAGAATTATCTTCAGAGCTGGTGGAAAATGTGGGTCATTTATGAATACATTAGCTGAAAGTCGTGAGAACCTGAAGATTTCGGTGATAATATAATTAGTCTGGGGATGTCTCAACTCTTCCCCAATGGCAGATATTAGAGGAAAGAAGGACTGGGTATGCTGGATTTCATCTGAATCGAGCATGCACGTGTATAGGGGGTTGGGGGGAAGAGTTGTTGGCCGAATACGCATTTGGTCAAACAAACATTTGAGGTGAACAAGCTTTTGGCCAACAACTATGTCCAGTGTATTGGCATTTTTACACATGTCGTATTGAAATACCTCCAAAAGTGCCTGCACCATATAAATATTGGGTGGAACTTGGTAAATATGTTGAAACTTGACCATTGACCTTGATAATTTCCATTGCCCACCAGTTGCTGGTATCAAGGTGAAAGGTAACTGTAATGTATGGCTGTTGCATGCTTGGGAGAACACAAGTCTAAGAATTCCAACTAGCACTATCATAGGGATCTGTTATGTTGTTTGTTGGGGTCATCAGATCTCCAATCAGACTACAATTTGCAAACAAAATATGGGCACAAAATTTCACCCATATTAAGCTCATAGGAGGATGGCCTTAGGAATCGGAACAGCAAAAGCTGAGGAAACGGCATTGAGGATGTGACACATTGGTCTCATTATTATCCTGGTTAATTATTTTATTTCTATTGATTTAAATTATAATTACATTTTGAAATATTAAGATTTGCAATATCTTGTGTTTCCGCATCCAATATCAGAATTCATAAAATTACTTACAAAAAAAAAAAATTAAAAAAATATTAATCAATTGTAGAAGTTTATGTAGTAAGATGTTCCAGATTTCACCCCTGAAATGTGACCAATTTATCTTCAGGAAGTGTTCAATTTCCCTACAGCACCCCCACAGGGAAAATGAAGTATTACACCGCCATTGAAATTGATGAACAATCCGCAATGTGTGAGCATGCTGGGTCCTCCAGAGTGAGTCACGCTCTTTGATGTTCTGGACTGGAGGACTCATCTTTGCTAAATCAGAATTACCTTGAAATTAATTTTCAACACTCCTTTTAGATACAGAAAATTTACATTTACAGATACATTGTTTTTGTATGCCTGTAGAATGAACATCTCCTTGCACCTAGTCTGTGCCCGAAAGGGTCTGGTGTCATATTTTACTGTGTCTGCAATGTTTGTCCATTCCTGTGGTGGCTTTCCAGTCTTGTTGGTGGTGACTGCCAACCTTGCCAAGGATGCTTATTTCCAGGAAGACTTCAGTGGAGTTTCTATACCGTGGAAAAAGCAGCTGAGAAATGTCAGTCTGGCTGCCAAAAACAGGCGTCCTCAGACCCAGGCTTCACAGAATCCCTCTCATCATTGACTCTACCGTACAAGAAAAGGTTGTGAGATGTCTCGTCCCCGTGGGGCTTCAATGATATGAATTATTCTGATGGGAAAACTCATCGAAACGCCTCCTTCCATAGCCAAGAGGGCAACATGTCCATGTTGTTCCCTCAATATCTGATGATTGCTTGTTTAGGTTTCTTTTGAAGAAACCCAATTTCTCCCACACACAGAAGAGTCAGCTATAATGTGGGATGGATTAATATTCATAGATATTTCGCTCAACCCGGCACTTGGAACCAGTTGGCACTTTATGAAATCTAAGTGGCGCCACAGTTGTTTTATTAGATCCACGCCAAATGAATAGACTACATTGTGGTGGAGAAGACATCATGGTTGACTGAGTCAAGCTGGTTAATTCTCCGAGTGATTCCTTTCAACCTCCTCATACACTTGCATGTTTGGTCAGTTGACAACCTTGCCTACCAACCCATCACACACATTCAGGTTTGGTTTGGTTAAATTTGCACGTGTTGTCAATGGGGAAAGGAGAGTAAGCCACTATCAGTCTCCTCTAGTGATGGCTTATCTCCTCTGAGAACAAAAGGATTGGACATGTCGAAGAAGTCCAATAGTGTCTAACTGGCCCACCAGAGTAGCAGAAAATCCTCCAGTAGGCTTAGGCTCTAACACAGTATTGGTTCAGCAAAAAGCCCCCAAATTTAAAGGGTATTTCCAAAGAGTTGTTAGAGAATCATTTTAGCTTGTGGGCTCAAGGAACTTCAGTCCCACACAGAAGTCCAATATGCCCCATCCTTCTTTCCACTGACACTTGCTCTAAGTGGAATGTCAGGACCAGTGTTGGACTGGCCCACCAGAGTACCAGGGCATCCTCTGGTGGGCCCAGGCTCTAATACAATAACAGTCCAGCAGAAGACATCCAAATTTGAAAGCTACCATGGTCTATTTCGTATGGGCTATTGTAGGCCTCCAGAATACTTTTACCTGTGGACCCAAACAACCTCTGTCCGACACTGGTCAGGACACCTCTATATACATTAGATGGTTGACCATCTTGGCTAATTCCGTATACCAGAGCATGGGGAAAAGACTTCTTTTCCAGATGGTCATTGCTACCATTTCTGGAGCTCCATTCCCACTGGCATCCTGCATTTGCAATTGTTCCAACTGGACCTCCACCAAAAATGGGGCCTCCATCCCAATATAGCAAATGCCAAATAACCTCAGCACCAATAACATGACATTTACGTAGCTCATGTGCTGTACACAATGGCTTCACTTTTTTAATGTTTTACTTAAAGAGGTGTCTTGAGAAAAAAATGAAGGCAAGACCAACTGGTTGTATAATTCTATATGTAAAGGCCAAGGAATCCTAGAAAGCTGGAAGGAATGAAAGGGCTTTTAATACAAAGACGCGAACACAACCAAGGATGACAAATTCATTTCCTCTTTATGTTGCAGTTTGATTAATGAGCGTTTCCTGTTACTTGGCCGTCCTTAGTTTCTATGGGTATAAATAGAAGCAGGGGGGCCGGACTGACTGCAGCCTCCATGCCATTGGTCATTATTCCTTGCCTCGATCTTGTATTCACTCTATGCAAGTAACTATGCAAGGGCTGTATAAGGTCCAGTTTTTCTCTGGAAACAGCACCACTCTTGACATTGAGGATGAGTCTGGTATTGCAGCTAAGCCGTAAAGAAGTAAATGCAAAACTGGTGGAAAAAATGGGCCAATTTCATACAGCCTCCTAAGGATATGACTTGGCATAGGATAGACAGTGCCCAGTGTCCAGGTACTGGCAATTGTGACACTTAAAGGGGTTATGCAAGGAAATATAAAGCTTACCAGTACATTTTCGGCTTGGGATAAACTTTATTTCTAATATATATCCAGGTCCCCTGGAGCCCCATTTGTAACATTTGCAGAGCTGGAAATCTCCGCATGCTGCCTCCCCTGCTGCCACTCCCTGTGGCATTAACTATGGACATGCAGTCAGATTAGAGCAGATCTGGTCTTGTGAATGAGAATTGGAGTGTAAGCTTTATGTTTCCCTGCATAACCCCTTTGACCTGGCCATATGCTAACACAGGATATCGAATAAGTTCTTGTTCAGCTGACAGTTATTCCTATCATCTCCAGTTCACATGCATGCTCAGCTATTCCACCCGACTTTTCCTCCCCTACACATGAATATATTCTGAATGGGTAGACAACTTGAGGGCTAGCTATCTTCCTTAAATGGGTTATCCGAGCCCCAAGGGGTAGGTCATCATTATCTGATGGGTCCTGACACCCAGACCTTGCACCAATCAGATAATTCGGCTGCTGGAAGTCATATACAAGGTATACAGCCAAAAGCAGCTCTGCTCCTTTTGAAGTGAATGGGACAGCAGCAGTTCCCCAGCACAATTGCTACACTGGAAGTTGTATACAGAGACGTATATTATAGCAGTGGCGCTGCAACTCTGCTCCCTTTCACTTCAATAGGAGCAGAGCTGCTTCTGGCCATATACCTTGTATACAGCGTCCAGCAGCCGAATCATCTGATTGTTGTGGGGTCCATTTGTCGGACCCCCACCGACGACCTATCTGGTATATACGTCATCACCATCCATTACCTTTGGGTCTTGGAAAACCCCTTTAAGAATAAAGGATTGGGCATATCAAAGTCCAACATGCCCGATCCTTATCTTCCAAATTGTTCAGCATCTGCTGTTGGGGGAATCTCAGAACACCCCTCTACATATTAGGTGGTCCTGCTGAAATGGTGGGTTTGGCCACTTTTAGATGGACCAAGTGGGGCTGATATATTAAGACTAGTGTGTAAGAGACCAGTCTGCACTGGGATGTGCCAAAATGATCCTTGACCCTGAGGGAGCCCAAATGGTGCTCTGCCTGGAATGTAACGGCCAAAGGCATAACTTGTCGATCCTGAACCCCAATGCAAAATATATAACAGGGGCCCGCTTACCATGTGCTATCTATACGACTGGTGTCTTCATATCTTGTAGAGAGGCCTTTGGGCCCCCCGAGGCTCCAGGGCCCTATAGTGATGGCTACCTCTGCACCTCCTTTAGCTAGGCCCCTTCCTATGGTGGTAATGATACCTTTGACCAGAATGGTCTACAAGAAGTTGTATAGGAGGGATCGAGCATTGGCTCGGGCCACCACACAGTCATGAAAAAGTTAAGACTCCTTGAGTAGGCGGCAGATATTCGATGAGGTAACTGCACACAGGATGCAGGCCGGAGACACAGAAAAAGAATACTGCTCTGACTCCGCGCCAGAGAGGCTTGAAAATACATTTCTCCTTCATGCAAACTATCCTAGTTAGAAAGCAACATGTGAGACTGATGGCGAGCTCGCCGCGCGGCTGGAGAACAGCTCAGCCTTATCTTCCTGCTCCAAGTGTGTGGGAGACTCGCTGGTTTCCTTCCACACATTATGGAATCTTTTCAAAGATTCATCTGCGAGTCGGGAACAGATCCCAAATCCTGGAGAAACACGAAGACGTCTGCGATTCTTCATGTGACTCTGTCGATGGCTTCCTTAGTATGGATTCTAGGATTATTATTATTTATGTGGTGGTCGTGGCGACGGTTTATGTTACCTTCACATCTGCGGCGTTCTCTGAGGAAAAATGGTGGAGAGCAACCGATCCCGAGGGACCTCAATTGGGTCAGGTGTCCGTTATGTTTTCAAGACATCAAGCCCAACTTTTTCATTCGAGATTTCTACTGGACTCTGTGTCGGAGGCTCCAACGCAGATGTGCACATAGCCTTATTTCAGTTCACCTCACCTATTTTGGGCCTCTCCTGGTGACGTCATGCGTCCGGGGTCACTGCTGAAGCCTGCGATTGGGCCACAGTGGTGACATAGCATGCCAAGCATCATCGGTGTGCCCATGTCACCAATGTGGCCCAATCAAAGGCCTCAGTGGTGACCCCAGCTGCATGACGTCACCAAGGACCGAGAGAGAGCACCACGAGGAGGCCCAAAATAGGTAACAGAAGGTGAGTTTTTTATTTTCTCACTTCCCCTGGCCTACACCTATTATACTCTAGGGTCCGAAGAGACCTCTGAGTATAATAATTTCACGTCCGGTTCTATCTGAATTCAAAACAAATCAGGAACTCAAGCCCCCCGAAACGTAATGAATCATGGGGGGGGGGGGTTCACCTACCTCTAGCCCTGTCCCTGGCAACACAAAACTATGTGTCCCCTACTTAAAAATTGCCATAATGGAGAGGGAAGACTACTTCAAAAACAGTCACTTTACCCCTCCTTTTAGTTTACAAAAACAAAGAAAAATGACATAAGAATAACGTCCTATTTATCACCAACAAAAAGATACAAAAACTTTTTGAATAAAACTAATGAAAAAAATGTTTTACCCCTTAAAACCACATGTATGAAAAAAAAAACCAAAAAATATTTCCGGTTGTGATCCAGGGAAAATGGCCCGGTCATGAAGTGGTTAAAGGGGTGTCCGGCCTTTCAAGACTGATGACCTCTCCTTATTTTCTTGCCCGTATTTTTGTACATTTTTGGAAGCGCCCTATTGGTGACTGTGTGAGCCGGGTGGAATGCTGAGCGAGCACATAGCGCCTCCTGTTATATAAGAAATCTTCATGTGGTTTTTCTTTATTAACCCAGATTCCTTGCGGCCTCCAGAATGACAATAACATAAGACAATTACATAAGATGATGGAAATGAATTTCTTGGAGGTTCTCGATGCATTTTCCCTAGATATCAGCAGCTCCTGCGCTTTTATTGTACAGTTCGGCTCTCGCCCAGAAATAAGGATTCGGACATAACTTCACTTCCTCCCTGGTTGCTCATCAAAGAAAGGTCACATGACCGCCATCTGCGCGGTGCGCATCATCTCCATGTTCCCACCGTACCGGGGCCAAGTGACAGCACAATGGAAATAGCAGAGCCGGGAGCGCTCAGTGTGTTACGTCCCCTCCATTTCCAGATCTTCACTATCTTGATTTCTCATAACAATGTCTTTGTTCAGATTTTATTACAGAAACAGGATGAGGCTGGATAGTCGAATCTGCCGCCGAGAGGCTACGGACATTCAAGTTAACCCATAAGGTGCCCACCTGATAAGACCCAACCACCCAAAAAGACACAATGCAGGACCAGAAATACGGTGCATCTGATGGCGGACATCACTGGATCCTGAGAGACCCCATTGACTAGAATCGGGTCAGTGTCCATTATTTATTCAAGACATCAGCGGATGATACACAACAACTCAATACGGCAACATTTTAGAGAGTCTGACTGATTGTGCCCCAGCTCCCCACCTTAGGGGCCTGCTACAGTCATGGCCAAAAGTTTTGAGAATGACACAAATATTCTATTTTCACATGATCTGCTGCCCTCTGGTTTTTATGTGTGTTTGTCAGATGTTTTTATCACATACAGAAATAGAATTGCATTCATATTATGAGTAACAGAAGCTTATATTGACAGTTAGAATGAGTTAATGCAGCAAGTCAATATTTGCAGTGTTGACCCTTCTTCTTCAGGACCTCTGCAATTCTCCCTGGCATGCTCTCAATCAACTTCTGGACCAAATCCTGACTGATAGCAGTCCATTCTTGCAGAATCAATGCTTTCATTTTGTCTGAATTTGTTGGTTTTTGTTTGTCCACCCGTCTCTTGATGATTGACCACAAGTTCTCAATGGGATTAAGATCTGGGGAGTTTCCAGGCCATGGACCCAAAATCTCTAGGTTTTGTTCCCTGAGCCATTTAGTTATCACCTTTGCTTTATGGCAAGGTGCTCCATCATGCTGGAAAAGGCATTGTTGAGCGCCAAACTGCTCTTGGACGGTTGGGAGAAGTTGCTCTTGGAGGACATTCTGGTACCATTCTTTATTCATGGCTGTGTTTTTAGGCAAGACTGTGAGAGAGCCGATTCCCTTGGCTGAGAAAGAACCCCACACATGAATGGTTTCAGGATGCTTTACAGTTGGCATGAGACAAGACTGGTGGTAGCGCTCACCTCTTCTTCTCCGAATAAGCTGTTTTCCAGATGTTCCAAACAATCGAAAAGGGGATTCATCAGAGAAAATGACTTTACCCCAGTCCTCAGCAGTCCACTCCCTGTACCTTTTGCAGAATATCAGTCTGTCCCTGATGTTTTTTCTGGAGAGAAGTGGCTTCTTTGCTGCCCTCCTTGAGACCAGGCCTTGCTCCAAGAGTCTCCGCCTCACAGTGCGTGCAGATGCACTCACACCTGCCTGCTGCCATTCCTCAGCAAGCTCTGCACTGCTGGTAGCCCGATCCCGCAGCTGAAACACTTTTAAGAGACGGTCCTGCCGCTTGCTGGTCTTTCTTGGGCGCCCTGGAGCCTTTTTGGCACCAATGGAACCTCTCTCCTTGAAGTTCTTGATGATGCGATAGATTGTTGACTGAGGTGCAATCTTTCTAGCTGCAATACTCTTCCCAGTTAGGCCATTTTTGTGCAGTGCAATGATGACTGCACGTGTTTCTTTAGAGATAACCATGGTTAACAGAAGAGAAACAATGATGGCAAGCACCAGCCTCCTTTTAAAGTGTCCAGTGGTGTCATTCTTACTTAATCATGACAGATAGATCTCCAGCCCTGTCCTCATCAACACCCACACCTGTGTTAATGGAGCAATCACTGAAACGATGTTAGGTGGTCCTTTTAAGGCAGGGCTGCAATGATGTTGAAATGTGTTTTGGGGGATAAAGTTCATTTTCTAGGCAAATATTGACTTTGCAAGTAATTGCTGTTAAGCTGATCACTCTTTATAACATTCTGGAGTATATGCAAATTGCCATTAGAAAAACTGAAGCAGTAGACTTTGTAAAAATTAATATTTGTATCATTCTCAAAACTTTTGGCCATGACTGTATACCCGCCTGTACTCAGCTGGCTCCCCCCAAAAATGATTGTTTGCCCTCACCAATCTCAGGCCATAAAAGTAGGACTTGCTGCAGAAGCTGCGACCCTTACTGATAAGATACCCAGCCGAGGATGTCCCATAAACCTCCGCCAAGTGTGTGGGGTGCCATGTTGAAAGTGGTAAAACAAAAACAAGGGAGGGTGTAGGTGTAAAACTTGTTTGCTAACTGCCCTAAAAACCCCTCCTACACCTAACCACCTATTCTTTGCCCCATACTATTCTTATACTTCCTTGTCCTTGAAGAAGTTGTCCACCATTAAATATCATGTTCGTTGTATAGATCATAAATAATGAACAATTTTTGCTTCTTACTTGCTGATTCAGTGAAGAGTTATGACATATTATGGCGGCACCTGGTGTTCAAAGTGTATAGCAATGTGCATGTCCACCTAATGAGTACTAGTGGACACATGTGCTAGATGCCAGTAAGAACCTGCTCTTGATCTCAATAGTCAAAAATCTGTATTGATGTCCCTGGTGAAGGAACGTTTATCTACAAATCGTAGCTAGATTTAGTCTTTTCCTGGTCTGTTGGATTAGACCCCTGTTCTCTGGATCTTGGGGTCCATACTTGTACCATACCACCATAAAAGTCTATCTTGAGGGCAAGGCCCTTTAGTGCTCATGGGCCACACTTCTAGAACTACTATACAAATCAGAAAATGGAGGTTCTGCCAACCAGGTCTTCCAGGGGATGTAGTTGGAGGCCCATAGCTTGTCAGATAGTTTATGGCCTTTTCTACTCAATATACGTTAACCCATAAAATGGATGAGCTGTATAAGGCCTCTCTCTTTGTTCAGGGGGTAAGTGAGAAGACTTTCAGCCGCCCCCTTTGTTGTCATCTCTTTAGATGTAGGGAGCGTCTGATTTTTTTATTCCACTTGCAAAGAGACTTTCTCAGACAGAAGAACGGCCGGCTTGAAAAGCCATAATGTCTTCTCCTCCAGAAAGGCCGGTGACTACTGTGAATCATTCCTGCTGTTGTAGCTGGCTGATAGTAAAGGAAATGTATGGCTTCCCTTTACTATAGAGGAGGTCATGGTGAGTTGAACTTAATTCACTACAGCTAAAAGAGCAGGTTCCTTCTTTATAAACCCTCTCTCGGACTTCGCTCTAGGTTGGCCTGGCCATGCTTTATAGGTTGACCTTCGGCTCGGGACTTCCAATATCCTTGGGTCTCCATACTTAGAAGAGGTACATCGAGAGGATGGATGTGTCTGCAGGGGTCAGATCTGATTTTTTTTCGCATGGTAATTGGCTGATTTATGATGTTTCAGCAGCCGTTTTCCACGGGCGTCTGTGACTCGAGCTCTTTTCTCTATGGTGGGAAGATGTTATAATTCAATGGGGACAAAACCCTTGTAAGTCATTCGGCCTTTCATCCCACATGTGTCGTCAGGACTATCTATTGTAGGTATTGGACTGCAATGGTGAGATATTCAAGCTGTCCCGTTGCCAGATCCTATGGTGTTTTTGTTTCAATGGTTGTGTATAGCATTGTGTTCCATATAGGTATCAAGGGGTTGACTTCCTCAATGCCTGTGCACTCAGGAGAAGGTATTTTACGGCAGACCTTCTAGAGCGCTTAGCAGGAGACCTGCGATATATAGAGGAAGTCGTAGAGTAATATAGCATGAATGCCTGACTTGAAAGGCGAGACGGGCAGTCAGGGCAAGCCACGAGATCCTGAGGTGGCTTCCTGTGTACCTCGACATGGGCTGGCCAGAGAGGGCTTAACATATGTATAATACACTTCCTGCCATACACTAGAGATTTCATGGCCATTTTCCGAACGACTTCTTTTATGGTTGGCTATGGAAGCACCATGGGTTAAAACAAAAAACTGATGCTTAGGCTTGGCCTTCAATTTTGACCTGGATTGGAAAGTAGACCAAATGTCAACATATTTGCCAACATTTGAGGTTTCCGAAAACAGTTGGCTCAGCAAAGGCTATTGTCACGGAATACTGTCTGAGCACACCCTTATAAACTGTAGGGACACCTGTTATTGCCCTACTGTTGCTTATCTGCCCCCTCCACTCTACCACACACCGGTCCATAGGGGAAAAAAAAGTGTGGACTGCATAAACCGTGAACTCACTTTCCCGAGAATTTTAGGGTAACACAGCCTAGGGGAAGAGAGGAAAAGACTAGGTGAAGCATGTCGGGCAATTTTTTGAAAAAATTCCTCTATTGCTATAGGGATTCTGACCACAATAAGGCTAAGACTAGGTTCACATCAACATTGGAGTCTCCATAGGAGACTCCGCTGCAGATTCTGCCTAAAATTGGCAGAGAGAAAAGTCCTGCAAAGAGGAAACCACGCGGAAACGCAGCAAACCCCATTATAGTCTACTTTTTAAGTAGACAGACTCTTTGTGATTTGGGTCCCCATTTGGACTCGAACGACAGAGACTTGAACGCTAATGTGAGCTTAGCGCCAAGCTCCTTTTTTAATGCCGATTTGTGGTTTTTTTGAGCCAAAGCAACAAAAAGCATAGCTATTCCACTGTGACCTGAACCTAAATCTTGTAGGGATGACTTGGGTGGAGGGGTTAACCCTTTATATGGTCCTATATGGAATCTGGAGAAGTTGCCAAATGATTTGACAGCTGCGTAGTCAAAAGTTACAGCCCAACCTGTTCCAGAGGGTCAAATGTGTTGATGAGTTTAAAAGCTGGGAATACTTTTGCACACTTTTACTCTCACAACCTAAATAAACGCCCTTCGGAAGATACGTCCATAATTCCACAGAGGAGTATTGAAGTCTCTGAAGGTAAAGACGTAGGAAATCAATGGGACAGGTTCACACAGGCCATGAGGGTAAAATCAACAAAAATATCCCACCCCTTGTCATTCATGGACAGATCATACCCGGTCATTCACCTCAGCGCCATTATTGTGATGGCAGGGCTAGATACTACATGGGTGGAATTTGCTGGTCACCTCCATGTGATGAGCTCCATAGAACATTCCACCGACCATGTACAAGAGCCATGTGGATAATAATACAAGGAAGAATAGAGCCCCATGGGGTGACCTTACCTCAAAAATGCATCTAGTGGCCATCACTTGATACTATGTATTGTCTAGGAACTTGCAGTATATGGCACATTATATTATGGCACCTGCTTGTCCTTAGATCTCAGTCAGGAAGGATGTGAATGCCTGAAATAATCTCAATAAGAATGGGCTTCATTCACAGGGTGGGTGAAGGGCAGGCTCCACTGGCCTGTTCTGTTAACCCCTTCATCTCTAGGGATGACCAATATTATTAACACCACCTAATAACCACTATCTGAGTTCAGCGGTGACGTCAGACGCCCCATGTGCTGCTCCAGATGATGTCATACGGCACCTCACACACCATAGGAATACATTAGGTTTCAATGGGCAAAAAAAGTTTCAGAATCTTCCAGTGAGATTTATTTCTTACTCTGGAAGTGCTCATGTGTTGGCACAAAATACCCCAACATACCCTTAGGCTGAGGCCAAACAGTACGGAAAAGATGCTTTTTCTCTCTCTCACTATCTATCTATCTATCTATCTATCTATCTATCATCTATCTATCTACAGTATCTCATATTTATCTATCTATACAATCCAAATGGAGAAGACATAAAAGTTATATACATGGCAGTCAGTCCATTCCCCATTCGAGTTTATGTAACCAGCAGAAAACAAAAGAAGTCTTCAGTATGTAGCAATAAAGATGGAGCTTGTTCTATTATGCCAAACAACACCACGTATGAGCCCACACAAGGTCCTTTGTCAAGTGCAAGACACTGTGTGGGCCAATACGTGGTGTTGTTTGGTTTACTAAAACAAGCTCCATCTTTATTGCTACATACTGAGGACTTCTTTTGTTTGTTGCTTCTATCTATCTATCTATCTATCTATCTGTCTGTCTATCTATCTCATATCTATCTATCTATCTATCTATCTATCTATCTCTGTTATCTATCTATCTATTCTATCTATCTATCTATCTATCTATCTATCTATCTATCTATCTATCTATCTATCTATCTATCCTTTCTAGACATTACTGGTGGTCATCTAGCGGCCATGTAGTTAAAGTGTAACCAAACCAGCCCCAAAAACTGAAAGACCTTCCAGTTCCTTGCAGGACATCCATTCATACACATGAAAGTGATAAATAGGTATGTAGCCACCAACCTCAGCGATGACTGACTACTAGCCGCCATCATCTATCATGGAGCTCGGATCTCCTCAGAGCGAATACAATAGTGGAAGGATGGGGCATGGAGACAGGAGAAGGGGCACAAGCCACTGGAGGCCACCCTATGTATTGATTCCGTCAGATGGGCTACTTTCCAGCAAAACTGTGGGGTATAGATCAACTAAAGCTGGTCATACAAATGAATGTCAGCTAAACCTGACAATTTTGGCACAACCAGCTGATCATGTATGGGGGAATCAGTTACCTGGCATCTTCTCATCTGCTCTGTTAACAGCATTTAGTGATATTCTTTATATTCTTTACAGTACAGTCATGGCCATAGGCAGCAATAGTCTAGAGCCGACTCATTGAGACCAATGGGAGAGTTTTCTAGACATGCTCTATGCAGGGAGGTGGAGGAGATAAGCTGTGACATCATCTATTGTCAGTAGTGATGCAATGATGGCTCGATGGTGTTATCTATAGAGGTGTTATCTTCTATTGTAATACTATCTGTGATGTCAGTGAGGTGACTGCTGCAAAGAAAACCCCTACAGAATTGACAGTTGTCTGCCTATTATTAGGCTTAGTGGCCAGAGTGAAAATTGCAGGATATAGTACTAATGTGTATAGATATTGACATGGAAATATAAAATAAAAACATCAAAAATTTATTAAAAAAATGTTTAAGATAAAAACTTGACCCAAAGTAATTTTTTTTTTCTTTTCACGAGTTCAACGATTTCCCCTTCCCGCTATGTGAATGCATTTTAGGATCATAATTGGAGGCCCAGTTCTTGGTCCTTATAAATCCCGGGCCGACCACTACGGGACTCTCACAAGGTATCCAGACCATTAAGGAAAAAGATGAGAATTTAATGAGGAACAAGTATGCAGGGCAGAATTTTATAACAGGACATTACATCCTCTTTTCTACAGAGAAGGTTTCTGCAGGAGAATGCCCATAAAATGGTTTGAGACCTAATATGGGGTCATAACCTCTGTACAATGAGAAATACCAGGAAGGCCTCACAGAATGACAGAAAGCACAGGGATGTGAGCAGAGAGTATACAGACGTGTGGGGGTGGTATGGTCTGCACATGTTCTCAGTGCTTTAATGGAGATCAGATGGAGTTTCTCTAAGTTGCTGATCGGCTCTTAAGTGTTATTGTTACCTACTAACCTACAATGTAACCTTCAGGTTAGGACACAGGTATGACAATAGACCAAGTACTGGTATGAACAAGTTTTACTAACAATCTTGATGTAGCAATGAACAACACAACATGGAAAGAACATGACTCAACGTTCCGACCATGACTCCTTAGACTTCAGCCACTTGGATTGTGCAATTGGAGTCTCTCTCTCCTGTATGGACCATGCCTTTGCTTCCACCATGCCTCTGTCTCCTTTCTATTGTGGTTCCGTTAGTCTCCGGTTCCCTGCTTCTTCTGCTCTGTCCTTGGGAACTCACATTAGGCCCAACTTCGTCCTTGCTCCAAAGTAAGGCAGTTCGTCCATCCCACCGCCATTAGTGCGCCAACCAACTTGTCCTTGAACTTGTCCTCCTCAGACCCCAGTCCTGTGAGTTTGCCATCTTCTAGAGAACCAGAGGTGAGCTCTCTGCCTTTAGATTTTGTGCATGTTTTTGGATAAGGAGATCTTGATCTTCTGGAGGTCTGTGGTGTTCACCGTCTGGAAGCTGAATGGTTATCTACAGGAAATAGAGTACTGGAAGATACTTGGGGCAACATTGGTTCTGGCAGACGATGTGGATACAATGAACATGGCTATCTGCCACTGGGCTGAAGATTTGGCCATAGACCACCCTCTTCTGATCTAGGTATACAAGATGATGTAATCGTAAACCCATTAACAATAGGTTGTCCTTCCTCCATCACTGTATCTTACTACCAAATGTGGACTTTTTGTCATAAGAGTATGCATATTTATAGAAAAAGGTGCCTAAACAGTTCCAGATGACAACTATCCACCCAACCCGCTTTCCTCTGATGCACAATTGGTTTGGCCTAGCGTGATGGCGAAATATCCAGGGTTCACAACAGCAGGCCACAAGTATGAAATATTGGATGTTGGATGCTCTTTAAGAGGACTTCTATCTCCACCAATGTCACCATAAATGAGGGGTGTTCAAGATTCGCTCTTTGGCTCTTGTTGAATCTCAGTGTCATGTTCCACTTGTAACCTACTAGTCAATGGAAGTCTGAGGAAGGCAAATCCGTGGGAGATTGAGAAACCTGGGTGTTGGTGCTCATTCAGACGTTGGGGTACAGTTCTTTTGAAAATAAGGTGTATTTAGCATCTTGGAGAAGCAGACCAAAAAATGGCTAAACACTGAAACCCAGAGGAGCACAAAGGAGAGTCTCAGACTGGGCAAGTGGAAGTTGGTCCTTGGGTCACTGCACTGGAGGGTGATGGTCCCTATTGGCCCGCTAAGCACATGAATCTGAGGGAGACAAAGCCGTGGGAGACTGAAAACCTGGCAAAGGTGCACATTCGGTTGTTGGGGCATAGTTTTAGAGCAGAGTGTACTCAACATCTCGGGGAAGCAGACCAAAAGGGGCCAGAAGTCCAGAGGAGAGTCTTAGACCAAGGAGTGGAAGGTGGTGTCTTCGTGCTGAACACTGGAGTCCACAGGGTGACCAGAACAACATCTCAGCAATTCTATGTGAGGGAGATGGAGACTTCCTTTGTACCGGTTAGGCGACTCAAGACGTCTATATAAGAAACCTACGTTTCCAGTTTCTCTGTTTGCAAATTCTTTTAAGTTGCTCAATTTTCTTAATGTTTCAGTAAGGTACATTGCAACTCCAGCCGAGTTGTACGTCACACGCCCCCTCATGCCCTGGACTAAGCATAACTCAGAATATAAATTTTGCATGGAGAACATGAAAAGACCACTTTGGTTTCTACTTTGTCCCCTATGTCTCGTTTCCTTGGTCTCTGCCTTCCATTTTCCTCTGCCCCCCTAATGTTTGGAGACAGTTCAGTCTCTTTCAAAATGGCCGACTTCTCACCCAGTGACCCACTTTACTCCAGGAATCCCTTTGCGACACTTGACCGATTGGTTTCCATTATAAATGATTATTCCAGTACATAGCGCAGGAGAACCAACCCTTGATTAACTCTTAGACTCCAGAAAAACACAGGAAAGTTATTGGAGATGCTTGCGATCCCCAAGCCAGTTCTGGAAAGATCTGTCCAGGGCATGCTAACATCTCCATCTTTGTTAATGTTATCTAATCCCTATGATCTGAGCAGGAATACATTGTTGGACCATATAAGGATGAGGAAGTGGGGTCTGTATGTGCGCACACATGGGGATTTTCCAGAGAGGGTCACGTTTAGCATGACCTGGTCTAGACATGTATTATTATATCCAGGTTATAGTAATTTATAGCATGGAGAGCCAGGTTGTCCTGCAGGCAGACATGTTTAAAGTTACCCCCATCCCCCCCTCCTGCCCCCTGCCATTGAAGCCCTAAACTCTACAGAAGGCAGATAATCTAGGCAGGGACGGCGTGATGCATATTACATGTCCTTCTTTCTTCCCATTATTATGTCTGGTGGTCGATTTGCTAGGATTCGGCCCTTTTGAAGTAGGTGGCAGCTGCAGGAAAAGAATAAAACCTTTTTGCCAATAGCGCCAATGACCTTGGAAATCGGAGCGCTCCCCCACTTGAAGTGGCCCCCTCCCCTCGACGTCCCGCACTCTTTATACATCCACAAAGCAAAAATCACCGAGAGAGAGGGGAATGTGCTACTTAGCATATCGCTGCCGCCTCGGAACATCATGATATTTCGGATGAAAATGAGGTCATATGAAGTGATGTCATTGTCATTCTGCTCCAGTCTTCTCGCACAAAGCTCCTCTCTTTGTGTCGGTGACATGGTGGCCTCACATTCCCCTTGCATTCTTGCGGCCCACACCACCCAGCGGTACAAAGACAGGCTTCTGTCAGTCTCCTGCACGACTTGTGTGAAAGGGCCTTGTTGACAACTACGCCTGGACTCACGCTTCAGGAATCCAAAGAATCGGCCAGCATAAAGGTGGCCTGTGACTTTGGACGGACATTGATGGCAATTCATTTTGTATGATATTGTAATCCTCATTATTATTGTAATTCCCCCGGGGGCCGTCCATAATGCCGGAGGCTCGGGCTGTTGATGCAACTTTAATTTGTCAGCCATTATTTGTAGGCCTCTGTTGAGGCCAGCTTGGTATATAACATGCAAAACCTGTATAGCGGCCATTATGAGCGAGATGTCGCTGCCTAGCTGGCTCCTCAGCCCTATTGAAAGCAGAAGAATCGAGGCTCGCTAACCCTACACGCTAATATGTGCCCGGGACGCGGTAGGAGAGAGGATGCTGCCTCCGATGTGAGCTGAATATTAAGGATACGCACAATCTGTTCACTAGAAGCCACACAAGCAACAAAAGCTAAAAATTATACACATTGTACTGGCTCCATTTTTTTTTCCGACTTGACCTTTTTCGTAACTTTTTGGAAGTCCGCAAAACATCTGCCCCGATCTTGGGAAGCACAATGCTTAAAGGGAAGTGAATGAGATAGAAAGACAACAAAAAAAAACTTGGCCGGAGTCTCCGTCTGTGTTCATCAATGTCTTGCAAGGTCCTGAAATAAGAAGCCTTGATGAAATCTGGCAAAGAAAAGAGTTGCCCGTTTGCTCCCGATTGCCTTCATTTTGGCTAGAGGCCAGCAGAGGGGCAGGGCTTAGCTCAAGAGGAGGAACTTATTGTAGTTGGCCTCCCATTGGATAGGAAGGGGAAATTTTGTACTCCGCTAAAGATCCAGCCAAGACTTCATCTACACTGAGTTGCATGATCTTACCCAATGGACTCTATTGACCTACAATGGGGTTGTGATGTCATTCACCTTCATTTTGGCTAAAGGCCAGCAGAGGGGCAGGGCTTAGCTCAAGAGGAGGGGTTTAACGTAGTTGGTCTCCCATTGGATGGGGAGGGGAAATTTTCTACTCCGCTAAAGGTCCAACCAAGACTTCATCTACACTGAATTGCATGATCTTACCCAATGGACTCTATTGACCTACCATGCGGTTGTGATTTCCATAGCCTTCATTTTGGCTAAAGGCCAGCCGAGGGGCAGGGCTTAGCTCAAGAGGAGGGACTTAACGTAGTTGGTCTCCCATTGGATAGGGAGGGGAAATTTTCTACTCTGCTAAAGGTCCTGTCAAGGCTTCATCTACATTGAGTTGTATGATCTTACCCAATGGACTCTAGTGACCTACAATGGGTTTGAGATGTCGATGGTCCGTGGTCACCAGCTTCCTACTGTCAGTGCCCCTTGGCTTATCTTATCTGCTCCTCCTCTTATCCTCCTCACACTCCTCTGCTGCTAGTGGTAACCATACCTCTTAACAGGCCAGCACGCGCACTAGGAAATTTGCCCCCAGCCAATCCTATATAACTGTGCTCAGCTCCCTACTTGGTGCCTGAGCAATAAGGTCCCTAGGGTGCTAATCCTGACCTGTGTGTTCCTATCCACTGTTCCTGTCCTTCTTGTTACCCGTGTCCATCCTTGAACCTGATCTCTGAACAGCTGCCGATTGCCCTGACCACCAGCTTGTACCTGACTTCAGAACTGTTGCCAACTTCCCTGACCACCTGCCTGAACTTGACCATTCTCTTACCTGACCCCTAGTTCTTCAGACCAGCGTCTCTTGGCCTTCTAGGCCAGCTTCTACCAACATTGAGACCACCTCAGGAAGTAGTGACTTGGCAATACTCTTCAGTGAAGTCCTCATCAGTATAGGGGTTCAAGGGTGAATACTTTAGACAACGCCCTAGGAAGTGTCTCAAAGCCAAAACAGTTCGGTAGTGCAGTGGTTTGGTTCACAACCTGCTAACCTAGATAGGGGTCCACCAGCGTTCTCCTGTGGTGTCTTTTGTTCTGAGTGAAGGTCCAGTGCTACTTCCAGTCTGAAAAAATTTGCATTGGGATCCCAGTACAAATGTGAACACAGCCCAAACAATCCCACCCAGCTGTGTTCTCAGAACTGGGTTTGAGGGAACCAAATCTCATATGGACAGATTTACCAAACTCCATTCTCAGTGGGTGGCATCAACTTACATAGGACTTTCCCATTGCTTCCCCAGGTCTGCCAAGTTTTTCACTTTGGACACTCCCTTTTCGCTCAAAGGGTCTCCATATCATCAGATCACAAAGTCTCCTGCTACTGAGACCTCCATTGATCAGGTGTAATCTGTTGCAGAACCAGGGACATAGAGTTTATTTTTTCTACAGTGCCCCCGCAGGAGAAATAAAGTATTACGCAGCCCACTGTGAAATTAATTGGCAGTCTGAATGTGTCGGGTCCTCCAGAGTGAGCTCTTTGCCCTGGGTAATAGATGGGGGTCCTGAGGGTTTCCCCCCTGGATTAACTAGGAATCTCCTAATAGAGTATTTGAAAATGGATTTCCTAAAACCCCCCTTCCCCCGTGTGAGAGCAATTCTTTACTTGGAGCTTGTAAACCAGGTCTATAATGTAAGTCTAATATGGTAATGATGTTTACATTATGTATACTGGCAGCGGAAGACATCTTGTAAAAGCTCCAGCAGTGCCAAGCTGGCCCCGGCATGGCTCATTTTCCAACAGCTCTGCTCCGTACAGCCTGCCAGCCTGACCTCTCCATGTAATGGGAAGCATATGGAGGATCCGGGCACATAAATATGACTGAACGTGGGGTGGCGGGGCGTTAGTGACAGCCACACTATAAGAAGTAATTGTAGTCACATACAGAGAGTCATAATGTAAAGATCTGTAACTTTATAATATAGGATGTTTTTCAGTTTTTCACCATTTTTAAAATCTCTTCTTGCTGTCAGTGAAAGGAATTTACTTTAATGGTCTGACAACCTTTAAAGGGTATTCTCATAATATATCACTTGGATATGCCATGATCTATGGTGGACCGACCTCTAGGATTCCAACCGATCCCATAGGAATAGGGCTATTGCAGTTTGAAGGAGCCATATAGAAATAAAGAGGTTGTTTAGGATTAGAAGAACAAGGCTACAAACACAGTGCCCCACTTGTCTACTGGTTGTGTGTGGTATTGCAACTCAATTCCATTTAGTCCCGGAAGCTAGTTGACGGGCGGCAAGTGCAACATCATAGTCAAGTAATAGGATCAAGGCAGCAGCCCCTCCGCTGTGTAGTGGTGTTTCTGGGGAACTGCAGCACCGATTCTATTACTTGTATAGGATTATTGCTGCACATGCCGCCTGTCCGCTAGCATATTCTCGCACCCGGAGGCTGCAAGAACAGGTGATCTGTATGGGGTTTGGGTGTCGGACACAACAGATCATATATTGATGACTTATCCTGTGTATAGGTCCTCAGTATGAAAATCCCATTTGAGGCCAGACAACGCCTTTAAGAAAATACTGATCCCATTTTCTGGCTATAGGCAGCAATAGTCTGAAGCCAACTCAATGAGATCTATGGGAGAGTTTTCCAGACATGCTCTGTGCAATGAGGCGGAAAAGATAAGCTGTGACATCATCAATTGTCACAAGTGATGTAATGATGACTCAGAGGTGTTATCTATAGAGGTGTTATCTTCTATTGTGATCCTGTCTTTGATGTAAATGAGGTGACTACTGCAAAGAAAACTCCTACAGAATTGGTATTGTCAGTCTATTATTAGGCTTAGTGGCCAGAGTTGAATGATATAGTACTTTTTTTAAAATATAGATAGTGACATAGAAAATGTAAAAAAAAAAGTATCAAAAATAATCAACACTAGTAGATACTGTATAGGGGGTGCCGATGTAACAGCCACCCATGGGTCCTGGTGCCCGATAGGGCCAATGACCTCTCTACCACATAACATGATATGGGGAGGTGGGGGGGGGGGGGGGCCTGGTAGGGATTTGTATTGGGGTCCAGGAGTTACTCCTCATTGACCATTGCATATTATAGGGATTGACGTTGTTCCGGCCATCTTGGGTGATATTCGCCCATGTGTCCCACCTTGCTGTCTTTGTTGCCCCTGTGACCTCATTTGTATTTGCTGCTGCAGGACTGCGAGTCCTTTCCTGTAATGTGGAGGATTTAACACTTTAGTTAATATCCCAACTGGAGGTTTCTCACATTAATGTCTCGCCGCGCCCTGCGGCCATTCATCTACCGTCGACTATTGATTGATCTCATATGGAGGGGGGGATTAGTATAGGACTGACATCTTTGGGGTGATTTGGGCTAATAACCCCCCCAGTGATAAACACTATTTAATCCACTTTTAAGGCCAAAATCAATGGTTACATATCTGTATTACACACTTCGTTGGATACATAATTTCCAATAATCCTCTATGAGCCGCCCGGTATTGATCACAGCGCTGGAAATACATATTGATCGCCCGAGGTTTACAATGGAAGGAAGAATTATTGATATTATATGAAGGCGACAGATCCAACCAGAGCGGATCATATGTCCTTCATCAGGGTGTGACAGGGACAGTTCCCAAATCTATCTATCTATCTATCTATCTATCTATCTATCTATCTCTGTATTTCATATCTGTCTTTATATCTTTCTATGTTACATCTATGTATACTGTATCTGTCTATGAAATATCTATATATCACTTATCTATCTTCTATCTATTTATCTATCTATCTATCTATCTATCTATGTCATGTCTGTCTGTCTATCTATCTATCTATCTATCTATCTATCTATCCATCCCTCTAGGTCATATCTATCTATCTACCTATGTCATGTCTATCTATCTATCCATCTATGTCCTATCTATCTATCTATCTATCTATCTATCTATCTATCTATCCATCCCTCTAGGTCATATCTATCTATCTACCTATGTCATGTCTATCTATCTATCCATCTATGTCCTATCTATCTATCTATCTATCTATCTATCTATCTATCTATCCATCCCTCTAGGTCATATCTATCTATCTACCTATGTCATGTCTATCTATCTATCCATCTATGTCCTATCTATCTATCTATCTATCTATCTATCTATCTATCTATCTATCTATCTATCATCTATCCCTCTATGTCATATCTATCTATATATGTCATATCTATCTATCTATCTATCTATCTATCTATCTATCTATCTATCTATCCCTCTATGTCATATCTATCTATCTCATATCTATATGCTTGTGACCTGCACCCCTTGTCTATCTATAATAAAATACTCAGGATTCGGCCTAACCAGACATATTACATAGCTATCTATCCCACCCCTCCATACACATGCATGTTTGGCTTGGCTAAGTGTTCATGTTTTCTTTGTGTATGTTCCCTATATATGGCAAGAGGAGAATAAACTGTTGTCAGGTTCCTGGAACAACTAGATCGGGCATGCTGAAATCCAACATCCCCATCCTTACTTTATCCATGATTTGCAACTGGGAAAAATTTGTGACTTCCTCATATATTAGTTGGTCATCCTGTCCTGCCGAAATTATCTAACATTAATGTAATATGTATGGCCACCTTAAATCAAATGCAGATTTTCTTAAAGGGATCCTATACTATGAAGAGGCTGGGATCACCCATAAGACTCTGAAACTAACCTGACTGTTCTGCACTGACTAGGAGGGCGCTAGAGAGGAAGCTGAATAGACTAACTACTTTTCCTTCTCAGTTTCAGTGAAAGAATGGGGGCCCATATTTAGGATAGACACCAAAAATACCCCATGGACATTATTCATCACATATAATAAGAAATTAGACAAGGTTAATAATTGATTTATTTAGTTTTTACTACATCAGTCATCATTGCAGCAAGTTAATGCATATTGTTTAGATTTTACATTCTAGTCTCTTGACATGAGGAATTTAGTTTCCAACTTAACTGACCATGTCAATCCAGAGCTGGGAAAGTACCAGAATCGCCAGGGCTTAAAGGGATTTTCCAATGCAAATTTATTAGGACATTGGAAAGGGCCAATGATCTCTCTACCACATAAGATGATATGGGGAGGTGGAGGGCCTGGTAGGGACTTGTATTGGGGTCCAGATTGGGATTTTCCAATGCAAATTTATTAGGCCATTAATCTGGCATGCTGTGGTGTGATTGGTAGTGGTCACTATATGGTGTCCACCCACCAATCATAAGAACAGGGGACTAATGGAGCAGTTGGATATAGTAGTCCTCTTATAGATTTTGAATGGAGTGGGAGCGTGTATACCAGAACAGCGCGCCACTACACCAGCAGAACCCCTGATCTGGTAATTGTTGGGTGGTCCTCCACCGATCTGACACTTCTCACCTATCCTTTGCCTAGGTGATGTGTTTCAGTCTTGGTACAACCTCGTTGACTCTACTTCATGGGTCCATGTATGGCCAATAATCCACTGATAAAGGGGGAATGGGGCATCTTCATACCTGGGATCAGTGGTGGTCCCCCCATACCTAGACCTCTTCCGATCACATTTCCATGATCCTTTAATAGCCCCATGTCCTGCCCTCCCTCCTGCCATATATGTTGTCAGGCGTACCTCAGTTTCCATGGTACATGAGAATAACAAAAACACAAAGAATTGTTTCTAAAAGAATCTGAAGGAGCTCAAGATAAGACATGATATTATTTATAGATCTTGAGCCGGTAGTGGTTTCCGGCCTCAGCACCGCCCGTCACTCACCTTATCAGGGTTTGGCTCTGTTGAGATATAGATAACAGGTAGGAGAAGGCAGGAGGCAACGGCTCATATCTACAGGTAATATCATTTTTGGTTCTCGGGCTGCTATATTGGGCCAAAACCAGAAACTTGGTTTTACTAATCCATAAATCATTGGGGTGGCGATGCCATACATTGACAAGAGGGAGGCAAAGGTTAAAATGGGTCAAAAAAGGCCCATTAAAGTGTTGGATTTGGCCTCCCAGGACAGAAGGGCCTGCTCTATATTGCCCCCCAGGCCCTTTCCATGACTCTTAGGCCAATTGTCCACCATCTTGGGTGCTAACAATATGGTTCCCCTGGTGAAAGCAGTCCTGCTCAGGCTCTAACCATCCAATAGCAAAAAAGATCAGAGCAACAGGGACCCCATAGTACCTGCATGGTGTGCCTCACGTTACGGGTGCTCGAGCTTGGCAAAACCACTCACGCAAATCATGTTGAAGATATGTATAGATTCAGCATGCTCGAGGTCTCAAGATTCAGCTTCTCTTCAATGTAAAGGAATTGTCCCTCAAGATAAGTGGCTGACCCTTGGGGGTCCCTTTATTTGCACCCTCGCCATCATAAAAATGGGTTTTTGAATGGAGTGATGGTCGTGGATATGTGCTGACCCACCAATGATTTTATGGGACCGTGGAAGAAGCAATGCTCAACTCAGGACTCACAATCTGATGATCCATGGGGGGTCCTAACGGTGTCCCCCAATGATCAGACACGTATAATCTGTCCTGTGGATAGGTCACCTGCTGTAATTGTGAGACACCCCTTTTAGTGGTATAGCCTTGTGAATATCGGGCCTCTTGTCAGTGGGAGACTCTTGATTTTTTTTCTTCCTCCTGGACAACTACCCCATTCCTACTGTAAGGGTACAATACACATTAGATGAATTTTGACAGGACTGGCTGGTCTCCCAACTCTCCCCCAATCGCAGATGTGTAGAAAAGATGGGTCAGGTTGTTGAATTTCAACGTGCCCAATCCTATGTTCTCAAAGGAAAAAACCCTCCACCCAAGGTATCTGGCCCCATGGTCAATCCAAGTGTACTAGATTAACATCTGTAGTGTGAATGGAGCCTAAGGGGAAGCAGAGGAGGGTCAGTGCTGTGTCAGTCCTCCTCTGCTTCCTTTTCCTGATCTCCAAGTCTACGCCTGCATCGCGTGGTGATACTAGGCCTGCTGCGCCGCACCACTAAGCCTTGCCCCTTATTCAAACTTCCAAGGGGTCCACGGTTTGCTTTGGAATCCTTTGTATCAATGCCATAATATATCTACCAAGTATAACTCTCAACATTGACTGTCTAAGCATGTTGGGAGTTATAGTTTTGTTGCAGCTGGTAAGCCACAGTTATCCCCAGACCTCGAGGAGCCCCAGTATTGCCATATCCATCTCTGCTCCCGCTTTGGGTCATTCCCCGGTCATACGCTGCACTCTCGGCCCCTCGGTCTTGACCCGTATAATCCCTTTACTGTATTCCTAGAAATCCCATCGTTACTGTAGAATTATATAATTATTCCTGTTCACCTGTTGCCACCATGTGCCCATTACAAGCCGGGCACAGATCCCAGGGAGACGGCCTGCGGCCTGCAGGCCAACATATCATTGTAGTCAGTGAGCCATTATTGTATCTGGCTGGCTCTGGCGCCGCGCCACGTGGACTCCTCGCTACGGCTGCATACGTTCCCAGCTGTTGACTTGTGGCATCCTCCCCTTGAACAAATACTCCTTGGAGCCGGCTCTGCTGTTTGGCAAGAAGCAAAATCCCTAGAAATAAAGGAATAATAGAAAACTGTAAAACCTCTTTTATTCCCAGAATACGCAGATCCAGAGCTCATTACCCAGGAAGACATTTGTAAGCGCCGCTGCTTGGATGGTGCCCGTGCTGAGATAAACGTCCCAACAGCTGCCCGGGCCGAGGACAGCCATACACAGAGCCACATTCTGTCACAAATATGTAGCACAACTGGTGCGATTATTATGGGGCCCTGGTAAAAAAAAAAAAGCAGCAATTCATGTCAAGGAGAATGTACTGAAGAATGAGCATGCTACAGTGCAAATATGTTAACCGTGACTATACACGACTACTGCGGGTAGCTGCAGCCCAGTAGACACCACCTTACATGGTCTAGGAGCCGTGTCAAAAACAAGAACGTTCTGCTAACATCTTATAGAGGTTGAACTGGATTAGAAAAACATGGCGGCTTTTTTTCCATAAACAGCGCCCCACCTGACCACAGGTTCACTTCAGTAGAGCTGAGGATATGTTGCCAAAAAATGACCTATATAATCAAGTTTTATGTTTAAAGAATTTTTTTCAAAAATGTCCATGTTATTATCTATATTTAAAAAAAATGACTAAAAATCTTTCAGTTCTGACTCTGGCCGCTAAGCCTAATAATAGGCTGAGACTTCCTGTTTTCTGTAGGAGAGTTCTTTGCAGCAGCCACCTCACTTACAGCACACTAGTGATCTCAGCCATCATATATATGTAGATAAGACACAGAATCCACCAGTCACAATAGAGGATTTTGCAGCTTATTTACTACGACCTCTGAACAATGACCTCTGTAGAGGTCACAGGGCCGCAGACCATTACGTCTATGGTCCATCTTACTGGGGTCTGCTAAAGTGATTCTGGCTTGTGGCTAATAGTGGGATGTCCATCTTCTGAGCTTGATCAAGTAGGGGGGTTGGGACTGAGCAAATGGGATGGAACTTGAAAATATTTTGTCCTACTGCACATAGGGTAGAGAGAAAAGAATTTTTGGTGAGTGTTTAAAAAAAAATTCCATGTTATTATCTATATTTTTAAAAAAATTACTAAAACTCCTGCAGTTCTGACTCTGGCCGCTAAGCCTAATAATAGGCTGAGACTTCCTGTTTTCTGTAGGAGAGTTCTTTGCAGCAGTCACTTCACTTACAGCACACTAGTGATCTCAGCTATCATGTATATGTAGATAAGACAAGAATCCTCCAGTCACAATACAGGATTTCACAGGGTCACACCCCGCCATTGCATCTATGGTCCATCTTCAGGTAGTCTGCTAAAGTGATTCTGGCTTCGGGCTAATAGTGGGGTGTCCATCTTCTGAGAGTGACCGACTCAGGGGGGTTGGGACTGAGATAAAAGGGTGGGGCTTAAAAATATTCTGCCCTACTGCACATAAGGTAGAGGGGGGAGGCTCCTGCTGCAGCCAGTAGTCTTACAGCCAGACATAGGACAATGAGAATGGGGAAAGGGGGTATGACTGATCCCAGAGACACATAGAGGAGATTTCTTACAATATTATCTTAGTTTTAATTGCAATAGAAGACAAAACAGAAGCAAGGGAAGGAGATGAGAAAGGGAGAAAGATCTGGGAATTTTTAAAACTTTTTGTGTAATTTCTGTGTTTAGCGTTTTTTTTTAGGTAAATCTGCTCTAAAAATGTGGGAAATAGCAAACGAATGTCTCAAATTGTTGCTGAAATCTGAAGAGTTACTGCCCACTCCCTTATAACATGGAAACTATGCCGTGCGGTGCCTGATATAGCCTGTTCCCAGCTACCGAGAGTTGGCAAAGTCTTTGCCAAGTGAGTCCTAATTTCAGCCCTGGCTCTTCACAGTCAGTGAGCTTGGGATGGCTGCAGCCAGCGGTGTAGATATCCTGTATACACGTCATTGCCATAGTAATGTGAAAACACTCTGAAAATATTGGGGATCTTGAAACGTTCACTTTGCAACTTCTCAGGAACCGATTTACCACGAAGGTTTTGTGGCCTGATGTTCTCTACATTGCTCAAAGTGCCAGGAGTAAAAAAAAAACTTAGTGTTACCACCGTTCATGTAGTCCAAGCCACACAGACGCAGCAGACGTCACTCCGCATCTCAGGATGTAGGTGCAGGATGTGTCAGATGTCTGCTGCAAAAATACAACCCAAGTTTGGAGCAAAAAGTGACACCTGGAAATTTACAACGCAACGGGGTTTTCTGGGATGACCCATAGTTAGGACAGACCATTAAGATCATTTGGTGGGAGTCTGACTCTTGACACCCTCACTGATCAACTGTTTGAAGAACCATTGTGACCATGGGTAGACCAATTCATAACGACCGATTTTGTTACAAATTTTCCAAAAATTTTGGGTTTGGTTTGTCTTGTATGAATGCAGCAAAATGGCAGCCAGCTGTCTTGGGTCTCACGTAGCCGCTAAGACCCAAGTCTCAGTGGTGATGGTGAATAGCCTGGGAACAGGACCGTAATGCTAGAGGATACCATGGTGGAGCCCAAAAATAGTGAGTATTTTTTTTTTTTTTTTTTTTTACACACCTTCCCTGGTCTTCAGTTATTATACTCTGGGCCTGGCACATCCGGTCGGACCAAACAAATTCATTCTGAAATGAATTTACATGCCAAGCCGATTGGATGTTCACGAAGCAAATCTTGTGAGGTTCTCCAATCATTAATTGTGACTTCCTCAATGTTTGCCTTAGTCCATCTACCTGCAGTCCTTCTCATTCGACCACTGGGAGATGACTAGTCATCGCCATACTTGACTGATTTATGGTGGATGTCATGCTTTACTGCTGCCATGTTCTCTCAGGCTATGCTACCAGCTCTTCCCGTGACCTGGCCCACTGTCTTGCCTCTTCTTTCTTGACTTTATCCATATAATATGAAACTTTTGGTCTTAGATCGGTGAAGCCTATTGAGTCTTAGGATATTCCCTTCTGCTTTTCAGGATTTTTCTTATAAGGATTACCGGCCAAACAGCTTTCCGCGCTGCTGCTGGATTCCTGGCTTTTTGACCACAACAAGTCAGTGAAACGTTCCAGTTGTCTCAAGAGCCAGGAAAATAGAAAACACTGACAAGAAATGGTTCCAAGAAGGATTAGAAAGCCTCATGACGACATGGCGAGAGCTTCCAAAAATGGCTGAAGACTAATATTCTGGATCAACTTAGAATGGCCTCATACAGGGATGGACATACCATATGTACAGCTTGTATAGGGGCCCAGTAGATCGGAGCCCACTGCTACCTTAAACACCTCCTCTCAGGAGCAAATGTAGATACTCACCACCAATGGATCATAGCCGTGGTGTCTGTCTTGTAACCTTGGGTCTATCATGTGGATGGAGGCTACGTCTGGCCACAATGGGTCTGATGGGCTCATATACCGTAGCACTTCACTAGTCTTTCACAGTTTTAGGTCATCCCTTGTCACACCTGTTGGCCTGGTATGGACCCATGGTTTATGTCACCTGGAACAAGCCTCAAGTGTGCTAATGATTCGCCAACAGTCACAGGCTCCACTGACCTCCTGGATGTTGTTTCTCCATCAGGCCTACAGGGAGCAGCTTCCAAGGTTGCACAACCACTTCTCTCTGTGTTGCGTTCTCAGCCACTCCTGACCCTGTGTCACACAGAGTCCTCTCTACTTTCTGTTCATTAAACTAGTGCCGATCAACTTTCTATGTTGTCGATTGGCAATTGTTCTGCCCCTGTAAAAGGACCCTTAGAGTTTTGTAGACTTTTGTAGAAGACTTGGGAGTCTTCTGCTGCCAATGACCACCACTGGTCTTTCGAGGCTATGTATATAGAGGCTCTGTCTCTATATACAGCTAAATTTCCTATACGATAACGCTATACACACTGCTACATTGGATAACATTATACGTACTGCTACAATGACCCAAAGAACCACTCAATTGGCTACCATATTGGACCATGTATGATCACCCATGGTTCGATATGCCAACCCGTTAAGCTGCCATCTTGTTTGATCCCTTTAACTAAGTTCACTATGAGATGTTACAGTGGGGTGCTGAGTGTCCACGATGTGTTTTGGGACACAAAATGCGTTCTGTGTCAATAAAATGAGTTTAGTGAACATAGAATTTCTTTTGTCGACTCAGAATTAACGTTTGTGATCACAGACCGTAAAATCAATTTCTTTTTCACAGAATGAACAAAACTTATTTAGTGTGTACAGAATTTATTTTTGTAGCCGCAGAATCACAATAAATCTTGTGCACACAAAATTACATTTTGTAACAAATGGCAGCCACTAGGTAGCCATTTGTTAACATTGTGAACAGAATCAACAAAACAATTTGTGACATAGAATGTTATTTTGTAACATAGGTTATTATTTTGTGATATATGATATTACCTTGTTGTACAGCATGTTAATTTTGTGACATAGAATGTTATTTTGTGACATAGGATATTATGTTGTGATATATAATGTTACTTTGTCGTACAGGATGTTATTTTGTAACATAGGTTATTATTTTGTGATATATGATATTACCTTGTTGTACAGCATGTTAATTTTGTGACATAGAATGTTATTTTGTGACATAGGATATTATTTTGTGATACATAATGTTACTTTGTCGTACAGAATGTTATTTTGTGACACCGGATATTATTTTGTGATATATAATGTTATTTTGTGACATAGGATATTATTTTGTGATATATAATGTTATTTTGTGACACCAGATATTATTTTGTAGTAGAACATCCTGCAGCAAACTAAAATTCTGTGCCAAAAACTAAACTTTTCTGTCCAAAAATTTGATTCTGTAAACACAAAATGTCCTAAGTACAAACGAAATGTGAGCACATAAATTGTATGAATATTTTTGTGGGTACAGAATGTGTTTTGTGTTATTTTAATGCATTTTGTGATTTCCACATACTTTTGCTGTATTCTGAACAAATGGCGCCCCAGACCTAACATCTCACCCCAATGCTACCTACAAGCCACGACTTCTATAACCTCATAAACCCCTTGACTAGGAGCGGACATGAGGAAATGGCCGTTGCACTGAAGTGGGGATGGCTTTGTTTCTAGGTGCACTGTTTAGACTGTCACTTTACTGTTACCAATAATTCTGTCTTTCAACAAGTCGGTGTCTTGCAAACTTTCACACATAGATATTTCAGGTCCGGGCCTAGTCACAGGCTGCATTTACATAGGCCTCCAACATGAGGCCTCCAACATGAGGCGAATCAAAGACCTTTCAGGAGATTTCACAACTCTGACTAATTTAGTTGCAACAACTGCTGCTTTGGGACAGACTCTATTCACATGGAAAACGCTTCCCCCTGAACAACTGAACAGAGTCCAGAGATGCATAAATTGTCACCAGTGTGAAAACATTTTCACCTCGGCTCGGAGAATCCTCTGCTCTTCATGTGCTCCATACAGAGGAGAGTGCCACCTCAGACAAAAGCTCTCCTGTCACCACAGATCTATAGAAGCCACAGACTGACCATTTGCTGGATTACCGCTCAGCACCAGGGTGCCAGAGTTCATTAACTCTTTAGTGATCTTCCTCTTGAGATGCGCAGAGGGGGGTGTCTGACATGAAACATGATTTGCAATGTGGACGAAGAAGACAAAGATTTCAGCTCGGCCCTGTATATTCGTGACAGGATACACCCAGGCGCCTCTATGGTCGTTCCCTTGAAAGCCTCTAGTTAAAGGAATGCACTCTCAGTCATATGGGTCATTTTTAGGGTTTTGGAATATGGTAAACTTAGATTTTGGGGGTGGCAGGAAACTAGGACTAGAACTATAGGACTTTGTTTAAAGGGAACTCGTCGCATTCAACATGGTAGTACCAAGATTTATTGGGGTCCTATGAGGTTTAGGCACCACCCCTTATGTCCACGCCCTCTCCTGTGACTGTTAGTCTAAAGTCGCCAACCCCTGTGTCCACGCCTTCTCTCTACCTGTTAGTATTAGGCACTTAGTCCATGCCCCCATCTGTGACTATTAGTATTAGGCACCATCCCTTGTGTCCACGCCTCCTTTGTACCTGTTAGTATTATGCACCACCGCTTGTGTCCACATGACCTCCTGTGAGTGTTAGTATTAGGCCCCACCCCTTGTGTCTACGCCCCCTCCCGTCACTATTATTATTGGGCACCACCCCCTGTGTCCACGTCTCCTCTTGTAACTGTTAGTATATAGGCACCACCCTTTGTGTCCACGCACTCTCCTGTGACTGTTAGTATTAGACACCACCCCCTGTGTCCATGTGACTTCCTATGACTGTTAATATTAGGCACCTCCCCCTGAGTCCACATGACCTCCTATACCTGTTAGTATTAGGCACCTGGAGCCCAGGTCAAAACTCAGGACAGATTCTATTCCTGTCCATTTTGCTGCCCAGTCTCACTGAAGGAAACCAATGGGTTGGTGGAGGAATGGGCGGCACACAGGTCTCATCCCTGTGCCGTTTTTCCAAGTACCCGTTGCTGCACACGGCCTTAGGGTCAGTATTTCAAAGCCCTAAGAAGAGTCAGCAGAGACAGAGTTAATGTCACTTTATCTTTCCTTGTGTCGAGCCTGTTCTGTACCAGCAAGGGCAGCTATCTCTACAAGGCTAAATTCAGTCTCGGGATCTTAAATTCACATCCTTTCGATGGTGAACTTTGGTCCATGGATGCAAACCACCCACACTGTGTACGAGGACCCCCAGAAATAGCCCTGGCCTCATGGATTTCTCAGGATCCAGAATAGACATATTTCCGCTGGTCATTATTGAGATATAGATTTGGCTCAATGAGAACGTGTCAGCTGCAGAAACATCTGTCCCAGGAACTCCTTCCATGGATCCTGGAGCTCACGTCCTTCTCGGCTTATATTGTCCACTTTACAATACATAATAGTTCATGTCATACTTCACACGGGTCAGTAATATCAGTAATATTACCATGGTGCCCTGGGACTGTCTGCTGGTGCCCCCTCTCCCTATATGAAGTACTGTAGATACTTAGATAATACCACCATACAGTGACCATATAAAGTAATAATAGTGCAATACAACCATCGGAAGATAATGTGAAGGCTTTTTCCTACTATATTTATGATCGCTGGGGGTTTGACCCAGAATGAGTGTACCCAAGTGCCCAGTATGAACTGAACAGTTGTGTGTATGTATGGCGACCACTCCATTCACTTCTATGGGGTGGACGGGGCGCTGTACTTGGTGATTTCTGTCCATTGACCATCCCTTAGAAGTGAATGGAGCTCTGTCCACCACTCCATTCACATGGGGCCCTCGGAAAATCCCCTTCTGTTGTTCAATAGGTATGTATGCCTCCCAACTTTCAAAGGACTGAAAGAGGAACAAAATGCGGGATGCGCACAACAGCAAATTTTGCATATAGTAAGCCCCACCTCTAGCCCAGCCCACTTCCACTTTGGCTCTGCCCATTCCGATCCACATCCCCCCCACACAGTATAACGTTCCTATTGTGGCCCTGACACTGTATCATGTGTCTTGTGGTCCCAACACAGTATAATGTTCCCTTGAACATATACCCTATGGTATAATGCACCCCTCATTGTGACCCCCATATTATAATATCCCCCTGAATATTCACCCACATTATAATGCCACCCTGAATATATCTCCACACTATAATGCCCTCTGAATATGCCTCCACATTATAATGGCCCCCTGAATATACTGTCACATTATAATGTCCCCCTCCTGATGCTCCCACATGATAATGTCCCCCTGAAGATGACCCTGGGCTCCGATGAAAAATATCTAATGGGGCCCCTACTTAATATGTTCTATTTATAGTACTGGTGTCTTATGTGATAGAGAGGTCTATGGGCCCCTTGAGGCTCCAGGGCCCAGTAGCAATTGCTATCTCTGCACCCACTATAGCTACACCCTTGGTGGGACACTTTATTAATAAGTGCCCATCCCTAACATAAAGATACTCCATACCAGACGGCGCGCCCTAAGACCAACATAGACCTCTTCACCTACCCCTCTCCCCATGATTGAATATGCAGTATTATGGAGCACAACCACCATCTTTGTTGCCCCTAGCAACCAATTACAACACAGCTTTCATTTCATATTCTGCCCCTGAAAATTAAAAGCTATGGTTTGATTGGTTTCTAGGGATAACAGAAATGTTTTCTCCTGATAATTCGACTCCCATGTCTTATGACATTTGCTCCTGGTGACTGTAGCTTAGGACAATGCACAGAGAAGGGGGACCACAGGAAGTTTATTGTGATCAGGATATCCCTCCATGATGCCGAAAATACAACTGGAATGGATAATGAGCCTGTTGGGGGGATGAGAGGAAATGACATGTCATCTTGCGGCCGATGGGGTTCTGTCACTTTTCGCTGCCATGTGCCTCTTATCTGCAGGAAACCGTCTCACGGCCAGAGATGGTGACTCATGGCCGGGCAGCCAATCACCTCCTATTCGGATGCTAAATTTCCACATTAATGGTGAGAGGTAGAAGATGCTAAGACCTGAAACTCCTGGGCCCTAGAGCAAAGTCTATAACAGGCCCCTACATATAGCATGTGCTGTTTATAAGACTGGGGTCTTCTTATGTGGAAGGTGGGCTACCGGTCACAATGGTGATCTCTGCACTCCCCGTAGTGTAGTTTTGGGGGCGCTATCCTAGGAAAGACCTTTCTTTTTATGTAAATGTTCAATGACTTTGAACTCCAGATGGACTCCTAGATGGATTATAAGGCACTGGGGTATGTTGGGCGCTGTTTGGCTCTTCTGTCCAGCATAGCTTCACGGTTCCATTATAAAATGAAGATTTAGCGTAGTCGCAGTCAGAGAAGAGAGGTCAACCTGGTAGAGCTGTTGAAAGGGTGATACTCAAGTTGTTGGTCACAACACAAGTAAGAGTTTGTTTGTTTGTTTGTTTGAGTTGGAAGGGACCTCAAGGGCCATCGAGTCCAACCCCCTGCAAAAGCAGGAATTCCTAAAACATCCCAGCTATATACCTATCCAGTTTCCGCTTGAAGATTTCAATTGATGAAGAACTCACCACCTCCCGTGGCAGCCTATTCCACTCTCTCACTACCCTTACTGTTAGAAAGTTTTTCCTAATGTCTAATCTGAATCTCCTTCCCCTTAGTTTCATCCCATTACTTCTCGTGCTTCCTTCTGCTAATAAGAAAAGGTTAGATCCCTCTGCACTGTGACAACCTTTCAGATATTTAAATACCGCTATTAAGTCTCCCCTTAGCCTTCTCTTCTGCAAACTAAGCAGTCCCAATTCTTTTAGCCTCTCCTCGTAGGACATGGTTTGTAGACCTTCCACCATTTTGGTTGCTCTTCTCTGGACCTGCTCCAATAAATCGATGTCTTTCTTAAACTGGGGCGCCCAGAACTGTACACAGTATTCCAGGTGGGGTCTGACCAGGGCAGAGTACTGCGGAATAATTACCTCTCTTGATCTAGCTTCAATGCTCGTCTTGATACATCCTAGAATTTGGTTAGCCTTTTTAGCCACCGCACCACACTGTTGACTCATGTTGAATTTGTGATCTATTATTATGCCCAGATCCTTTTCCCCTGTACTCTCACTTAGTACTATTCCTCCCATACTATATATGCTTCTTGCATTTCTGTTACCCAGATGTAGAACTTTGCATTTGTCCCTGTTGAATACCATTTTGTTCACCTCAGCCCATTGTTCCAGTGTGTCTAAGTCCTTTTGGATGCACTCTCTCTCCTCTCTAGTGTTGACCATTCCTCCTATCTTTGTATCATCTGCAAATTTTATTAGTTCCCCATTAACCCCATCATCCAGATCATTTATAAAAATATTAAAAAGTACTGGGCCCAGGACAGAGCCCTGCGGCACCCCGCTTTTTACTTTCTTCCAGTTTGATGTATAGCCATTTAGAATTACTCGTTGTGCCCGATCATTAAGCCAATTGTGAACCCACCTCACTGATATTTTAGCAAAGCCATACTTGATCATTTTTTCAATAAGAATGTTATGTGATACTTTATCAAAGGCCTTACTAAAGTCAAGATATACTATGTCCACTGCATTTCCCTGGTCCAACCATTCAGTGACTTTATTATAGAAGGAAATAAGATTAGTCTGACAAGATTTATTAGGCATAAAGCCGTGCTGGCTCTGATTAATTAAAGCCTTCCCATCCAGGTACCTAATTAAATGTTCTTTAACGATTTGTTCAAAGATTTTTCCTACTATCGAGGTCAGACTTACCGGCCTATAATTTCCTGGGTCGTCCCTATTCCCCTTTTTGTAGATGGGGACCACATTTGCCCTTTTCCAATCTAGAGGGACAACTCCTGTTTCCCATGACTTATTAAAGATTATTGCAAGGGGTTCTGTTATTTCCTCTGCTAATTCTTTTAAAACTCTAGGGTGTAAATCATCCGGTCCTGGGGACTTGGTTTCCTTAATCTTAGCTAAATGTTCTCTTACCAAACCTTCACTTATAATCAGCTTGGAGTCCTCATTCCCCTCATCACTATCACCATTAATGTTGATATTTCCATCCATTTCTTGGGAGAAGACGGATACAAAATATGAATTTAGTAACTCCACCTGCTGATCCACCATGTTAACTTTTTCACACTTTTCGTTCTTTAGGACTCCAATGGTTTCCTTCACTTTTCTTTTGCTCTTAACATATCCCCAAAAACCTTTTACATTACTCTTAACTTCTTTTGCAAGCTTCAATTCGTATTCAGCCTTGGCTTTTTTAATGCTTATCTTGCAGAGTCTGCAAACTGCTGTATACTCTCCCTTAGATATAGCTCCCATCTTCCACTTGTTGTAAGTTTCCTTTTTCTTTTTTAGTAGGTTATGTAATTTTTTGGTCATCCATCCTGGAGTTTTTAGGTGATTCCCATTTTTCTTGCTTCTAGGTATTGTTAGTTCCTGTGCATTAATGATTTCCCTACGGAAAATTTCCCACCCCTCATGTGCATTTTTGTGCTTAAGTAATTTTCTCCATGGAATTCTACTAACCCTTACCTTTAGGCCCCTAAAATCTGCCCTACTAAAATTGAGCCTTCTAGTCTTTGTCTTCTGAGGTCTTCTTCTTACAACCCCAAACTCGAGTATAGCATGGTCGCTGAATCCCAATGTCCCTGCTACCCTTAATTCCTTAACCATGTCCTCCTTGTTAGTTAAAACTAGGTCCAGAATGGATGTTCCTCTCGTGTTTTTTTCTACTAACTGGGCAATGAAGTTGTCTGCTAGAGAGGATAAAAATTTGATAGAGCCTTTGCTCGTAGCTGTGTGAGTTTCTCAATGAATATCTGGGTAATTAAAGTCTCCCATGATAACAATTTCAAATTTCTTCGAAAGCGTGGTCATTTGCTGTGAAAAAATCTCATCTATGTCTTCTGTCTGTCCTGGTGGTCTATAATAAACACCTATTATGATGTCCTTATCATTGTTTTTCCCCTGAATTGTTACCCAAATATTTTCCAATAAGTTATCATTTTGTAAAACTGTGATTTCCGTGGAAATGTGATCTTTTTTAACATACAATGCAACTCCTCCCCCTCTTTCATTAGTTCTATTTTTTTTGAATAGGTTGTATCCTTCCATCTGTATGTTCCAATCATGCTTATCGTTCCACCAAGTTTCTGTAATACCAATGACATCATATTTTTCCTTCTGTATTATCAGTTCTAATTCTCCCTGTTTATTTCCCAAGCTTTGCGCATTTGTGTAAAAACATTTCAGATTGTGATACTTCCTTTTTCTTAATTTCCTTCTGAGTATCCTGTCTTGGGTCCTCATCACCACATCTAGTAACCTTGTTTAGTATATCCTTTAGCTGCATGTTCTTGTCTTTCTTTTTACTTCCCATCCCCTTCTCTTCTAGTTTAAAGCCCTCCTGATAAGTGTGGCAAGTCTTCTGGCAAATATGTGTTTCCCAGGCTTTGTGAGATGTATCCCATCTCTAGCAAGGAGTCCTCCATAGAGGTAATTCACTCCATGGTCCAGAAATCCAAATCCTTGCTCTCTACACCACTGCCGAAGCCACTTGTTTACCTCTAGTATTTTATTCCATCTTCTGATACCATAACCATCAACTGGGAGAATTGATGAAAATACTACCTGCGCATCCAGTTCCTTCACTTTCTTTCCTAGATTTTCAAAGTCTTTACGAATAGTTGGTAAATCATTTTTTGCCGTGTCGTTTGTACCCACATGTATCAGCAAAAATGGGTAGTTATCCTTGGAGCTGAAGAGGCATGGAATCCTATCGGTCACATCCCTAACTTTTGCTCCTGGGAGGCAGCATACTTCTCGTGCAGTTATATCTGGCCTGCAGACAGCTGCCTCTGTGCCCCTTAGCAGTGAGTCGCCCATAACCACTACTCTTCTTTTTTTCCTCGCTACGCTATTTCTTGTTGCTCCCTCTTGTCTCTGGGTGACTTTTGTTTCTTCTTTTGCTGATAGATTATTCTTATCATTTTCATCAGTCTGCATAAGAGTTTCATATTGGTTACCTAGCTGTGTAAGTGGTGATGTCCTTGTGATCCTTTTGCATCTCTTGGTCACCTGTATCCATTTATCTGTCTCTGTAGGTTCACTCAAGTATTCTTCCCTTACTATATTTAGGAGGTTTGCTTCATCCTCCACCACTGTAGGCTCTCTCATACTTTCTTCCCTTACTATATTCTAGAGGCTTGCTTCTGCTTCATCAATAAAAACCTCACTTTCTTTGATGCCTCTCAACGTCTCTATTCTTTCTTCCAACCTCTGCACTTTATCTTCTAAAAGGGCCACTAGTTTGCATTTCATACAGGTGAAGTTGTCTTTATGGTCAGGCAAATCTGTAAATATATAGCATATGCTGCAGCTTACCATGTGAGTTTTCTCCTCTTCCATATTCCTCTCTTATGGCCGTGCTGGGCCGCTACTCACCACCGTGAAGCTCTCTCCTGGCCCCACTGTTCTGGTCTGGGTGTCCGTGGCTCCTTCCCTTGTAGGGCGCCTCCGCTCTTCTTCTTGCTGCTGCTGCTGCCCGGCAGTAGGCCGGCAGCCCTCTCCTGGCCGCACTGGGCCGCTGCCGCTGCTCACCGCTGTGCTGCCGCCCGGCAGTAGGCCGGCAGCTCTCTCCTGGCCGCACTTGGCCGCTGCTCACCGCTGTGCTGCCGCCCAGCAGTAGGCCGGCAGCTCTCTCCTGGCCGCACTGGGCTGCTGCCGCTGCTCGCCGCTGTGCAAAGCCCCTCTGCACGCTGCTCACAGCTGACTCTTCCCGCTCACGTGACTCACTTCCGCTCGACGTGACTCATTTGCTGACCCCCACTTGCTGACGTGTCCTTGTTTGAAAGAGCACAGAATAATACAATGATGTCAAGGTCCAGAGATAATACACACAGCGATGTCACAGTACGGGGATAATACACACAGTGATGTCACAGTACGGGGATAATACACACAGTGATGTCACAGTATGGGGATAATACACACAGTGATGTCACAGTACAGAGATAACACACACTGATGTCACAGTACAGGGATAATACACACAGTGATGTCACAGTACAGGGATAATACATACAGTGATGTCACAGTACAGGGATAATACTCACAGTGATGTCATAGTACAGAGATAATATGCACATAGTGATGTCACAGTACAGAGATAATACACACAGTGATGTCACAGTACAGACATAATACACACAGCGATGTCACAGTACAGGGATAATACACACAGTGATGTCTCAGTACAGGGATAATACACACAGTGATGTCATAGTACAGTTATAATATGCACATAGTGATGTCACAGTACAGGGATAATACACACAGTGATGTCACAGTACAGACATAATACACACAGCGATGTCACAGTATGGGGATAATACACACAGTGATGTCATAGTACAGGGATAATATCCACATATTGATGTCACAGTACAGTGATAATACACACAGTGATGTCACAGTACAGTGATAATACACACAGTGATGTCACTGTACAGGGATAATACACAGTGATTTCACCGTACAGAGATAATACACACAGTGATGTCACAGTACAGAGATAATACACAGAGTGATGTCACAGTACAGGGATAATACACAGTGATTTCACCGTACAGAGATAATACACACAGTGATGTCACAGTACAGAGATAATACACACAGTGATGTCACAGTACAGGGATAATACACACAGTGATGTCACAGTACAGAGATAATACACACAGTGATGTCACAGTACAGGGATAATAAACACAGTGATGTCACAGTACAGAGATAATACACACAGTGATGTCACAGTACAGAGATAATAGACACAGCGATGTCACAGTACAGAGATAATAGACACAGCGATGTCACAGTACAGAGATAATAGACACAGCAATGTCACAGTACAGAGATAATACACACAGTGATGTCACAGTACAGAGATAATACACACAGTGATGTCACAGTACAGGGATAATAGACACAGCGATGTCTGAGCACAGGAGCATTACTTTGGTAGTTATACTTATGATTGTACTAAAAATTTTAGATCATTTTGGGTGTAATATATTTAATTTCCTCATGATCTTCAAGATGTTTTCTTCCTGTCAGTGAATTGAAAAAAAAATGTATTTTCATTCATAGGCTAAAATCCTATCTTTGGTTGGTCCTGCTCACTCAGCTGATGGGTTGTACAATGTATCAGTGTAGTAAATACAAATATACACAAATATTTTGACTTCCTTCACCTCATTTAGTTTGCGCTTACTTAGACTAATACACTGTAACAAATAGCAGTAAAAGCAAGATAATTGGATTAGGTCAGTATATGTTTAGAGGGCAGGGCGCTTATCATAATGGGTTAATTGTGTGTTGTGAGCAAGTAGATGACTCACAGCAATACAGTGGGGGAATTTCTAGAACGTTCTCCAGTTTGGCAGGACCTAGGACTGATTTCTGGGGGGTCACGTGGGTTGTGAAGCTGCACATTGTTGACAGTTGTGGAAGGAAGAGCGCTCGCTGCGACTACTTATAGAAGGGATGAGAGGGAGGAAATCCTGCCGGGCGCTGCTCCATCAGAGGCCTTTGTTAGGTCCATGTCCCACCTTGCAGCGGGCAGCGAGCATTCCTCAGGCTTCCTTTCACTTTCTTATGAGTAGAACCCCAGTCACATGTTGCAGATCTTCATCCTTTTGTCCAGACTTTAAGAGCAGGGGCAAAACTTGAAGCTACTGGGCCACAATGCAAAATCTGTAATGGGGCGCCACTTACCATGTGCCATGTATAATACTGGGGTCATCTGACGTGGCGCAGTCAGGCACCAGGGCCCATGTGTGTCCCCTGCGCACCTATAGCTTATAGGAGCAATAACCATACCTCTCTATGTCATTTTAACCACTTACTTGACCTCCAATAGAGTTGTATGGAGCAAGGAGCATGCTCAACACTGGCTTTACGTGTGCGGTCTGATATAGTCCAGTACCAGTATGTATATTGCCTAGAGTACCCTCTAAAAATAGTTCTATGGGGTATGCCTGATATCGCAGTTTGACTCCATTGCAACAAATGAGGCTGAGTTGCAGTACCGCATCCAACCTGTGGACAAGTGTGGTGCTGTTTTTTTATACTGGCCTTGTTTTTTTGTTTTTTTTAAAACATTTCATCTGGAAATGCCAAGTGATAGTGACAACAAGTGGCATCATGGCCTCGAAGAGCGAATCCCAATTGTCCACCAGTTCTTATCACGGGGATCTTCTTCCGACCTTCACTTGCCAGACTTGTTCTATGGGTCAGGTTTACACAACCTGTCATAATTGGGTTGCTGGAGGGGTCAGCCGGTAATCTTCCCAGTCTAACCTGCCTGGGTACAAGGTAGTAAATCTGACAACATGGTGAGAAATATTTGTCATTTCAGCAGACAGACGGGCTCTGTCAGGACTGTGCAAGCAAAGTAGTTCAAGCATAGAGAGGAAAAGCTCTGACATCAATGTTCTCCAAGCTGTGGCCCTTCAGATGTTACAAAACTGCAACTCTCAGCATGCCCTGACAACTGTATATCCACATCTTGGAGACCACCGGTTCACGGCCAGTGACATCACATCCATTCCTCTTGTGGCCCGTGTGCAGCTCAGTCCCTTTGAAGTGAATGGAATTGAGCTGCAATAGCATGCAGAGTCACTGTAATATATATAACACTGTGCTTGGTGTTCACCCAACAGGATAGATCATCAATATCTAACTCACTGCTTTGCTCAGACTCATATGCAGGCCTATGTGTCTCCATGGTAACAGACTACAAATCAATCCAGTGTAGTCTGATCATGCTGCATCACACTGTTGTCTTCAGAGCCCTATCTCTGCACTATCTGCAACTGTACATTTGGTAGAAGAAAAGTTTGACTGCGGGAACAGATTGCACACTATTTATATTGTGTAATTATGGAAATACAGATCTCTGCATAGGAGCTGCATACATAAAACAGATCACACTCTTATCATCAGAGCCCTACTTCTTGCAAATGTACAATTAGTATAGGACAAACAGAAGATTTGACTGCAGGATCAGACTGCGCATTATTTATAGCATGTGACCATTGAGATACATATCTCTGAATAGGAGCTGCATACACAAAACGGTCGGATGCTTTTAATCAAGGCTATTTGCAAAGTTACTTCATTTTGTGTTTTAGATGCATTTGATGGCCACATCTTCATCACTGATATTATTTTGGAACCTAATATGTACAAAGCTAAAAATAGTCTCCATGGTAACAGACTACAAACCAACCCACTGTAGTTAGATCTTTCTGCATCACACTCCCATCATTTGAGCCTTACTTCTAACATATTTTATGTTTGCTAGAGGACACATAGAGGGTACATTTGACCGTAGGATCAGACTGTACTGTATTTATAGTGGTTAACCATGCAGATATATACAGTGCTGGCCAAAAGTATTGACACCCCTGCAATTCTGTCAGATAATACTCAATTTCTTCCAGAAAATGATTGCAATCACAAATGCTTTGGTAATAATATCTTCATTTATTTTGCTTGCAATGAAAAAACACAAAAGAGAATGAAAAAAAAAAGTCAAATCATTGATCATTTTACACAAAACTCCAAAAATGGGCCGGACAAAAGTATTGGCACCCTCAGCCTAATACTTGGTAGCACAACCTTTAGACAAAATAACTGCGAACAACCGCTTCCGGTAACCATCAATGAGTTTCTTACAATGCTCTGCTGGAATTTCTCCAGGTCCCTGAGATGTGAAGGGCGCCTTCTCCAAACTGCCATTTTGAGATCTCTCCACAGGTGTTCTATGGGATTCAGGTCTGGACTCATTGCTGGCCACTTTACAAGTCTCCAGTGCTTTCTCTCAAACCATTTTCTAGTGCTTTTTGAAGTGTGTTTTGCTGGAAGACCCATGACCTCTGAGGGAGACCCAGCTTTCTCACACTGGGCCCTACAATATGCTGCAAAATTTGTTGGTAGTCTTCAGACTTCATAATGCCATGCACACGGTCAAGCAGTCCAGTGCCAGAGGCAGCAAAGCAACCCCAAAACATCAGGGAACCTCCGCCATGTTTGACTGTAGGGACCGTGTTCTTTTCTTTGAAGGCCTCTTTTTTTTTCCTGTAAACTCTATGTTGATGCCTTTTCCCAAAAAGCTCTACTTTTGTCTCATCTGACCAGAGAACATTCTTCCAAAAAGTTTTTGGCTTTCTCAGGTAAGTTTTGGCAAACTCCAGCCTGACTTTTTTATGTCTCTGGGTCAGAAGTGGGGTCTTCCTGGGTATCCTACCATAGAGTCCCTTTTCATTCAGACGCCGACGGATAGTACGGGTTGACACTGTTGTACCCTCGGACTGCAGGGCAGATAGAACTTGTTTGGATGTTAGTTGAGGTTCTTTAGCCACCATCCGCGCAATCTTTCGTTGAAATCTCTTGTCAATTTTTCTTTTCCGTCCACATCTAGGGAGGTTAGCCACAGTGCCATGGGCTTTAAACTTCTTGATGACACTGCGCACGGTAGACACAGGAACATTCAGGTCTTTGGAGATGGACTTGTAGCCTTGAGATTGCTCATGCTTCCTCACAATTTTGCTTCTCATGTCCTCAGACAGTTCTTTGGTCTTCTTTCTTTTCTCCATGCTCAATGTGGTACACACAAGGACACAGGACAGAGGTTGAGTCAACTTTAATCCATTTCAACTGGCTGCAAGTGTGATTTAGTTATTGCCACCACCTGTTATGTGCCACAGGAAAGTAACAGGTGCTGTTAATTACACAAATTAGAGAAGCATCACATGATTTTTCAAAGGGTGCCAATACTTTTGTCCACCCCCTTTTTTATGTTTGGTGTGGAATTATATCCAATTTGGCTTTTTGACAATTCTTTTTGTGGTTTTCCATTGAAGACAAATTAAATGAAGATATTATTAATAATAATAATAGTCCTTTAATAGTCCCACAATGGGGAAATTCAGTGTGTTACAGCAGCAAAGATAAGCAAATACAAATACAAATACAACATGTACAGGAATGTTCCAAGGTGAGAGGAATTACATTAATAGCAGACAGACAGATAGGACGTAGCAGAGGGGGGGGGGGGGGATATAACAGGCAGAGAGATATTTCAGTTCTCTGTATGTAATGATCTCCGCTTAGGTCGGTGTTGGTTGTACAGCCTAACCGCGGTGGGGAGGAAAGACTTCCGATGGCGCTCCTTCTCACACCTAGGGTGGAGCAGTCGGTCACTGACAGTACTGCTCAGCGCGATCACAGTCTCATGCATGGGATGGGACTTCTTCTTCTGCATGGAGCTCACCACGGACAGTATCCTTCTGTCACCCACCACCTGCACTGGGTCCAGTGGGCTCCCCAGGACAGAGCTGGCCCTTCTAATCAGCTTGTCGAGTCTATTCCTATCCCTGGTTGATATACTGCTCCCCCAGCAGGCCACTCCAAAGAAGATGGCTGATGCCACTACCGAGTTGAAGAAAGTTCTAAGAAGTGCCCCCCGGATTCCAAAGGCTCTCAGCTTCCTAAGCAGGTAGAGCCTGCTGTGGCCCTTCCTGTACAGGGCCTCCATATGATCTGCCCAGTCCAGCTTATTATTAAGGAGCAAACCCAGGTACTTATAGGTGTTCACAATCTCGATGCCCGTCCCCAGGATGTTCACTGGTTTAGGAGGGCTTCTGCCTTTGCGGAAGTCCACCACCATCTCCTTGGTCTTCCCTGCGTTAATCATCAGGTGGTTCCGGTGGCACCAGTCCACAAAATCCTGGTTCAGTTCTCTGTACTCCTTGTCATCATCGTCTGTGATGAGGCCCACTATTGCAGAGTCGTCAGAATACTTCTGTAGGTAGCAGCTGGATGAGTTGCACCTAAAATCTGCAGTGTACAGTGTGAAGAGGAAAGGGGCGAGAACCGTACCCTGAGGTGCCCCCGTATTACAGATCACGGTACCTGACACACAGTCTTGGGCTCTCACGTATTGCGGTCGATTTGTGAGGTAGTCTAGGATCCAGTTGGAGAGGTGGTGGTCCATTCCAGCAAGGCCCAGCTTGTCCCTCAATAACCTGGGCTGTATGGTGTTAAAAGCACTGGAGAAGTCAAAGAACATTATTCTCACTGTGTTCCCTGTTATTACCAAAGCATTTGTGATTGCAATCATTTTCTGGAAGAAACTGAGTATTATCTGACAGAATTGCAGGGGTGCCAATACTTTTGGCCAGCACTGTATCTCTGCATAGCAGCTGCATGCACAAAACGGTTGGATGTTTTATATGGATTTATAGCACTGATTTTTTTTTTTCAACAAAGCTTAAAATAGAGACTTTAACACCAGACTTTCACTGTATATTTTTGCGTCCTTTTAAATTCATTACCTCTGCCCCTAGACGGGCTAAACAATCCCATCAGAAGACATTCCAAGTGCCTGAAGCTTTCCAAACTGTTTGATTTGTCATTTTTTGAAGAAATGTAGACCCATCAGCGGCCTATTGTGGATTTACTACATAAGGACATGTTAATACAGGAGATGTCTGTTTATTACACTCTGCAGACAGAGAGGGAAATTCCACTCATGTCTGCAGGACGCTGTATACACTCTGTACTAACACAATGGCTGCACCTCCTGTATATATATATCACTATGATCCCTATCCCTACACATGAAGACCTGGAGTCAGGAGCTATCGGGGGTGCAGAGGTGGTACATGAGAGGTCCCGAAGGTTGCAACACATTCGCAACAAATCCGCTGCAAGCTCTGTATGTCTTACATGTGGATTTCACAATCTTATAGCCAAAATCTGATTTTATAACCCCTCTTATCGTGTTGTAAATTGCTGTGGATTTCACTAGTAGGTGATTCAGATGGGACCCCTGTTATTGATTTTGCATTGGGGCCCAGGAGTTAAGGTGGTGCTGACAGTTCTTCCTCCTTTTCTTATACATATGCATGGTGGACTTGGCCAAGTGTGCATGTGTTCTCAAGAGGGAGAGGGAAATAAGCCTCTGCAAGACAACTCTATCGCATTGGGAGAGTGGGGCATGCAGCATATCATGAAAACTTCTGGGTGCCCCTTTTGTATACCGCACGCCCCCATTTTGGACATGACAGGCATATAAAGTGACAGCTATTCCAGCAGCCCGGGAGATTTGCCCACTCTTCCAGGAGTCCAGGAGGTCACCCTTTTTTCGGGAGCTTCTTGGAGCTTACGGAACAGTTGTCAAGTATGTTCTATTGGTGGCTTATCTCCTCTGAAAGCAAAAGAATCGGGCATGATGAAATCCAACATGTCCAACCCTTCAACCCTATGAAATCTAGGGGAATAGTAAAGATGCCCCTATATACAGATGGTCGGCCAGTCCTCGAAATCGATGGGTTCAGCTGACATTCCGGGGTAGTGGAAACAGTCAGCAGTACATTGATGCAAAATCAGATTGTCATATACTGTGCAAAAAGAAGAAACCCAAAACAAACAAAAAAAATGCTGAGCTCATGTAATCGCATTACATAGATGACTCAGCAATCAGAGTCTAACAAACACTGCCCCTAGTGGTGGACATAGAAATAGCAAGTAATAGTGGAATGCACTTAGTGATTGTATGTATATATGGTATATACAGTACGCCTTGTATGTCTGTTCACATGCACCCAGATTTTATCCCAGTTTGTGTGGAGCCGATAAATAACACGCGTGTAGTCCACCGAAACCTATGAAATCAACGGCCCGGAAAGAAGTGTTTCTGTTTTTTTTCTGCAGGATTTCTGCCGCACAACCACAGCGTTTACGCCACGTGGGGTCTCAACCTTAAAGGGGTTTCCAGGACTTAAATACTGATCACCTATCCTTAGTATAGATCATCAATATCTGAGCAGCGGGGGTCTGACACCCGAGACACCCACTGCTCAGCCGTTCAAAGCAGCAGCATCGTTCCAGCGAGGCCATGTGATGTCACGTTTGACGCCTCTTTGACGCTCAGTCCCATTGAAGTGAAGGTTACTGAGTTGCAATACCAAGCACAGCCACTATACAATGTATGGCGCTGTGCTTGGTAAAGAGTGCTGCGGGACTTGTCTGAACACTGCACAACTAATTGGTAGGGGTTGCGGGTGTCAGACCCCCACCAATATGATGCCCGTTCCCTGACAGCAAGCAGAGATCTTGAAAACGATGGAGAATTAAGATATAGTCTATTAGAAAGTTGCTACGTTTTTCTCCTCGAAACTTTATTTATATGAAACAGAGGATCACTTTATACTCGAGACCATTTATAATTCTCCAAAATAAGATTACTCCCCCCACCCCCCTGACACGACACAGGCCCAGATTGCCAGGAGTTATGGGTTGCTGCATTACGGGGGTTATTCCTAGCGAGATGTTCCCAATCCAATCAATGATTTGGTTCCAGGTTGTATCGCTGGCGGTCGCGCAGATAATCAGAGTCAGACGCTCGCCCCAGAAAAGAAGTGGAAACATATGATTCAGACCAGGAGAGGGGGGAAAGCGGGTTATTAGGGGCCCACGGATCATGGCGGCAGGAGGTTGCACCGGATAGGGCCATTGCACTGAAAGGGTTAAACGCTATCTGTCAGGGAAGGGGTTAAGCCTGCAAGAATGTCTGAATGAAGCTTTGATGGGCGGCTGATAAGACGGGCCTTTGTCCTACTTCCTCCTCACATCACTAGCTGAGTGCCATGCTGGCTTTTATGAATGGCCGGGCCTAGGCCGCCCCTGATTTGCTGAGCTATTTGCAGCCTGAACAAATAGGAAGCCGCTCCATGCAGCAGATTATCCGCAGCTGATAGCAAATTCACTTCTCATTAGCCCTAATCCAGATGTGGCTGCTGTGGAAGCCGCTGGGAGTTGTAGTCCTGTAGTCTGATCTGCTATAGTGCATATTATGGTTGTTATTACATTTTCTGTTTCGCAGGATTTGGTGGAAAGTAGAAGATTTTATCATTTTTGAAGTTTTTGTAATGGCCGACACATGGCTGTTGTAGGAACACATTGGCCCACATGGATCAAGGCGGATGCTCCTCGAAAGTGGCCAAAAATGTGCCTCAACTTGGCTGTGTCCTGCTCGCCACTTTTTTAGACAAGTGGGTGGAGCCTGGTGGCCATATAGGCGGGGCGGGGTACCCCAGTCTGACAAATGTAATATAACTCACGCCAGAAAACTAGAGTGTGTGATATCACAAATCTATGCCAGTTCTTGACTGGCGTCAATTTGTGATCAGGCGCACCTACAAGGGGTCGGAACCCCTTAGTAATTCTGGCCAGTTCTGCGCCTGTCGGGGAATCCATTAAGACTGACGTAAGAATTGACAGTCTTAAAAAAAATTCTCCCCATTGATTTCAATTTGTCTATTCACATGTCCTTTTCTTGAGTGTCCTATTTACATGTCCTATTTTTGGGAGAATTTTCATCATGGAATTTTTTGGCATGAAAATCAACCTTTGGTGCCAGTGGTGTAACTAAAGGCTCACAGGCTTGGGTCCCCCTGTGCAAATTATCACAACTATCAGCGTTGTCCCATCCATACATTTTAGCAGCATTTCCCTTTGCTTCTCTGTCTGGCCCAGACCACCATGATGACTTCTTCACAACATGTCTGTGCACACAAGCTTCCCATCATTCCCTTCCTTTACTATAAGTGATGCATTATACATAATTATGGGGTCTGGTACAGATTTTGCCTTTAGGTTATGCCTTTGTGCCCACCCTATGATGGATGACCCTAATACCGCAGGAACCTAACCCTATTAGTGTACCCCTATGATTGGATTTCTCCTTCACCTACATATTTCACCAGTAGACAGTAGCCTCATCATGGAGGACGGAGCGACATAGTGACGGGACTTTACCGTAGTTAGATTTGAGCTATACTAGTACACATCGGTCCCAAAATCCATAGATTGTCCAAGAATCAGTAACAGCACCACCCTTGTCTATAGGCTGTCTGTGATATTGCATCTCATTAAAGTAAGTGGGGATTAGCTGCTGTACCAAAGACAGCCTTGGACAAGGGTGGCACTGTTTCTGGAATTGTTCTTTGTATTCTGGGCTTTAACCTCCTTCATGTTCTTCCGAGACATCTTGTACTATCCCTCTGTGGCCTCAGAGTCCGCCGGTGTCTGGGTGGTTGGATTTCGCCTTCACATGTGGATCTATGTTGGATTTCGTTCAGCAAAGCCATCCCCACAGAGCATCGGGGGGGGGAGAGAGGAAGAAGATTTTTTTTTTTTTTTTTTTTTTAATGGCTTCTTTGGGGGAGCAAGGAGAGCGCCCGCCGCAGTTAATCCAGTTTATTACATGAATGCTGTTCATTTTCTTCCCGGTGCTTGAGCCAAACGCCTTGTAATTGGCGCTTTCTTAAGAACTGCCTTGTTAAGTAAAACATGTCTTAAACAAATTCAGATGCGACGTCTGAGAAGAGATGATGGGACCGCACTTGGCAAGAAAAGCCGCCCCAGAAAATTCTTGTCTGTGCAGCTTCATCTACACCAGGTCTTGCTTCAATTAAAAAAATCCCTCGATCCCACCAGCAATGTCCGCTTCCCATGTTCCCATCACGCAGCCTCAAAGTATATACCGTATATTAGCCCTGCAGATTTTTAGCCTACGCCGGAGATTCTGTGTCCCAGCACAGACATGTGTGGAGTTCTTAAAGGGAATGTATCACCTAGATTATTTTTACTGGGGGGCGGCCATCTTGCCTCAGCTGATGAGTTAAGAGATTTGCTTTACAGCAGTCACATGGACCATAGGAACCTGTAGTCTGAAGATGACTCATTGGGGAAGATAGGCGTTGATAAATTTCCCCTATTCACTTGTGGGTATGCTTTGCCACTTATGCAGAGAAGGGGGAGGAGGTGAATTTATTGACTTTTATGGATGAATGTTGTGGGCATGCTCTGTGACCTGTGCAGAGGACATCATGCAGGGAGAGGGAGGAGGAGAGCTGTGACATCACCTATTGTAAATGGTGGATCCTGTGCTATCTATATATAGGTGTCACGGTAATCCTGTTAGTGATGATAATGACATGATGATTGAGAAGTGATCTCTATAGAACAGGAAGTGTCAGACTATTGTTAGGCTTAGTGGTGAGACGGAACACTGCAGGATTTCAAGTCTGGGCATAATGTGATGGCGGCTAAAGGCAAATCAGGGGAGGCTTTGGGCAGGAGCGGGGATGGGTAAGTAAATATCGGCCGTCACCTGCTGGAGTACTCTAGTACTCTTATTAATAAATTTAAAAAACAGTGGGGGGCAGGACCCCCTAATGTCATGAGCCTTATAGCAGCCACAATGGCGGCAGTTCTGCTCCTGAGGGGTGATCCACTATAGCGGTTCATAGCCTGTTCACATTGCAGTGAAGAGGAAGATCCCATGCTTTTTCCATATCTCAGTAGCTACTGACACACCAAAAATTTCCTTCCAAAAAGTTCTTGAGTGGAGCGCTAAACTACTGGTGAACTGGAGTGCTGACGGAAAAGCTGACAGGATTTCCTCTTTTTCACACTTCTGACATTCAGTAAATGTAACTGATATTTTAATCAGCAGCAAAAACACAAAGTCCTGTATGACCGGTCAGTGTGTACAGTGCCGAAGAATGTCAAGACCATTCTGAGACGCACAACATAGATTTACCCTTGTATATCATCACACGAGCCTGACGTAGAATTACTTGAGTGTTACGTATTACACATACATATTCACAATGTTACACATCACATATCTACAGTATTACATATTACACATATATATATATATACAGTGTTACATATTACATATACATATACACAGTGTTACATATTACATATGCATAGTATTACATATTAAATATTCATATTGTTACATATGACACATACATATACTCAGTTTTATACATTACACATACATATTTACACAGAATTACAAACTACACATACGTATACACAGTATTATATATTACATATACACAATATTACATATTATACATATGTACATAAACAGTGTTATATATTACACATACATATATAGAGTATTACATATCACACATACATATACCCAGTATTACATATTACATATCCACAGTATTACATATTACACATACATATACCCAGTGTTATATATTACACATACATATCCACAGTATTACATATTATGCAAACATATCCACAGTATTACATATTACACATACAGTACATATACCCACTATTACATATTACACATACATATACACAGTATTACATATTACACATATATAGATACCCAGTGTTACATATTTCACATACATATCCACAGTATTACATATTACACATATATAGATACCCAGTGTTACATATTACACATACATATACACAGTATTACATATTACACATACATATCCACAGTATTACATATTACACATACAGTACATATACCCACTATTACATATTACACATACATATCCACAGTATTACATATTACACATATAGATACCCAGTGTTACATATTACACATACATATCCACAGTATTACATATTACACATATATAGATACCTAGTGTTACATGTTACATATTACACATACACATCCACAGTGTTACATATCACACATACATATCCACAGTATTACATATTACACATACATATCCACAGTATTACATATTACACATACATATACCCAGTATTACATATTACACATACATATCCACAGTATTACATATCACACATACATATACCCAGTATTACATACAGTCATATGAAAAAGTTTGGGCACCCCTATTAATCTTAATCATTTTTAGTTCTAAATATTTGGGTGTTTGCAACAGCCATTTCAATTTGATATATCTAATAAGTGATGGACACAGTAATATTTCAGGATTGAAATGAGGTTTATTGTACTAACAGAAAATGTGCAATATGCATTAAACCAAAATTTGACCGGTGCAAAAATTTGGGTACCCTTATCATTTTATTGATTTGAATACTCCTAACTACTTTTTACTGACTTACTGAAACACTAAATTGGTTTTGTAACCTCACTGAGCTTTGAACTTCATAGCCAGGTGTATCCAATCATGAGAAAAGGTATTTAAGGTGGCCAATTGCAAGTTGTTCTCCTATTTGAATCTCCTCTGAAGAGTGGCATCATGGGCTCCTCAAAACAACTCTCAAATGATCTGAAGAGATTTAACCTGTCAGTTTCCACTGTGAGGAACATAGTAAGGAAATGGAAGACCACAGGGACAGTTCTTGTTAAGCCCAGAAGTGGCAGGCCAAGAAAAATATCAGAAAGGCAGAGAAGAAGAATGGTGAGAACAGTCAAGGACAATCCACAGACCACCTCCAAAGAGCTGCAGCATCATCTTGCTGCAGATGGTGTCACTGTGCATCGGTCAACAATACAGCACACTTTGCACAAGGAGAAGCTGTATGGGAGAGTGATGCGAAAGAGGCCGTTTCTGAAAGCGCGCCACAAACAGAGTCGCCTGAGGTATGCAAAAGCACATTTGGACAAGCCAGCTGCATTTTGGAAGAAGGTCCTGTGGACTGATGAAACAAAGATTGAGTTGTTTGGTCATACAAAAAGGCGTTATGCATGGCGTCAAAAAAACACAGCATTCCAAGAAAAACACTTGCTACCCACTGTAAAATTTGGTGGAGGTTCCATCATGCTTTGGGGCTGTGTGGCCAATGCCGGCATCGGGAATCTTGTTAAAGTTGAGGGTCGCATGGATTCAACTCAGTATCAGCAGATTCTTGAGAATAATGTACAAGAATCAGTGACGAATTTGAAGTTACGCCGGGGATGGATATTTCAGCAAGACAATGATCCAAAACACAGCTCCAAATCTACTCAGGCATTCATGCAGAGGAACAATTACAATGTTCTGGAATGGCCATCCCAGTCCCCAGACCTGAATATCATTGAACATCTGTGGGATAATTTGAAGCGGGCTGTCCATGCTCGGCGACCATCAAACTTAACTGAACTGGAATTGTTTTGTAAAGAGGAATGGTCAAAAATACCTTCATCCAGGATCCAGGAACTGATTAAAAGCTACAGGAAGCGACTAGAGGCTGTTATTGTTGCAAAAGGAGGATCTACTAAATATTAATGTCACTTTTCTGTTGAGGTGCCCATACTTTTGCACCGGTCAAATTTTGGTTTAATGCATATCGCACATTTTCTGTTAGTACAATAAACCTCATTTCAATCCTGAAATATTACTGTGTCCATCACTTATTAGATATATCAAATTGAAATTGCTGTTGCAAACATCCAAATATTTAGAACTAAAAATGATTAAGATTAATAGGGGTACCCAAACTTTTTCATATGACTGTATTACACATACATATACCCAGTATTACATAACACACAAACATATACCCAGTATTACATATTACACATACATATACCCAGTATTACATATTACACATACATATCCACAGTATTACATATTACACATATATAGATACCCAGTGTTACATATCACACATACATATACCCAGTATTACATATTACACATACATATCCACAGTGTTACATATCACACATACATATCCACAGTGTTACATATCACACATACATATACCCAGTATTACATATCACATATATATATATATATATATATATATATATATATACCCAGTATTACATATCACACATACATATACCCAGTATTACATATCACACATACATATACCCAGTATTACATATTACACATACATATACCCAGTATTACATATTACACATACATATACCCAGTATTACACCCAGTATTACACACATATATATACCCAGTATTACATATTACACATACATATCCACAGTGTTACATATCACACATACATATACCCAGTATTACATATTACACATACATATCCACAGTGTTACATATCACACATACATATACCCAGTATTACATATTACACACATATATATATATATACCTGTATATATACCCAGTATTACATATCACACATACATATACCCAGTATTACATATTACACATACATATACCTAGTATTACATATCACACATATATATACCTAGTATTACATATTACACATACATATCCACAGTGTTACATATCACACATTTGGACGGTTGTTTTGCTGTGTTTAGTCTCTATGTCAGGCACCAGTCTGAATGCTATTCTGCTTAGATAAGAAGCCTCAGAATTCTGGTTTTGGCATTACTCGGCCCTGCATACTGGATAAGGTATAATTATCATGTTTTACCATTTACTACCAGCGGGTGAAGCTTCCAGCAGGAGTTTGGGTTTGAGTGGCAAATATTCCAAGGAGAAAATAAATTGGCCCTTGTCCTTTGCCAACCAGATATTCCCAGAACTGCGGTGAAAATTTCTCAGAAATCCTGCTGCCGTCCTCTCATTAGACTGTAAATTTCTGTACACAGAATTTGCCTTTTTGTCTGTAATTTGCCACCGATCTGAAGTGAATATCCTTAATGTGTGATACCGCCATATGTGATCATATAGGCATTGTGTCCTGGGAGCCTTCAAGGGGGTGTAAAGATCTGCAGTCATTTGTTGGCATAAAATATGAAGCAGCTCTGCCAATGAGGAGGATATATTCTGTGTATACAACTCCTATGTACAGCTATGTGTTTCTATGGTTACAGATAAGCAAGAAACTTGTGTGCAGTCTGATCTATCTCATATCTATCTATCTATCTATCTATCTATCTATTTATCTATCTATCTATCATATATCTATCTAATATCTATCTATCTATCTATCTATCTATCTATCTATCTCATATCTATCTATCTATTATCTATCTATCTCTTATCTTTCTATCTATTATCTATCTCATATCTATCTATCTTATATATGTATCTGTATTTTATTTCCGCGGCTTTCCTTGGACTTAGCTGATTACAGTTTATAGATAACTATGTAGTGATCCTATAATTAGAGCCTGTTCAGACCACCAGCGCACAGTCTGGGAAACAGCTGGACGGGTTGCAGAGCTGTCGATGTCTTAGACAACACGGGGCGCTCCACTTTATCATGTCGGCTAATTGTATTTCCATGATAATTACATATTTACAGCACAAACCATTTCCTGGCCTGAATTAGCGGCTCTTCCCTTTCTACCCATTACCCCCCGTGTGTTTACCCTGGAGAAGATTTGGGTAGACAACCACCAGGGCGAACCTTCTGGAGAAGCTCATCTAAGGCCCTCAGCTAGCAGAGACTGTTGTAACATTAGACTTGGCCCCTGGGACCCTTCGGCAGAAACGGCTCTAAGGGCCCATCCCCTATCTATACAGAACATGTACATATACACATAGGACACAGAGTAATATATACAAAGCCATAATATGCAGTGTGATATGTTAGGGGAGAGGACCTGGGACTGGTAATATACTGGAACTTATCTGGTATCCATATGGAATAAAATGGAGGACTCATACAGTACATGAAGCGTATATGGATCCATATAGAGTACAGTATGTAGACTCATACCCATACAGAATACCATACAGGACTCATACAGTACATGAAGTCTATATGGATCCATATAAAGTACAGTATATAGACTCATACCCATACAGGACACCATACAGGACTCATACAATACATGATACTGATATGACATCCATATAGAGCTACATACGTAATCTTGATCCATACATCACACCATACAAGCCTTGTCTTCCAGTATGACACTGCATATATTTTACTTGACTTTTTTTAGGCCTATGCTATGAGGTGTATGAAAGAGCGCAGGACAGTCTCTATATAACAGGACACCACTTATACACAACCCATCGGCCGCCCCTCCCAGATAATAGATGTAATACTGGTCATATAGCGCGGCTCAGAAGTCTGGCTGGTATGGATGATTATAAAGCTTGTTCTCAGTAAATAACAGATAAGGAACAGCTGATGGTCGGCCATAAATGTGGAGTCCTTTTCAATTATCAGCAGGGGAATGGCTGGAATGTATCAAGCACACACCTTATCCCATGACCATCTCCACTGGTCTGCCCATTTAACCCAAAGCATGTCCCTTTGCCTCACTGAGCCCTTCTTGTTCTTACCATCTTCCCAATGACAAGCCGAAAACCTTGCATATTACAAATTTCCAAAACTTTTTTCATTTAGTGACCCAATACTTGTCTTCCTGTAAATATCCATGGTGTGACCAAGGGATTGCACTCAGTAGGTCACATCTTATAGGGTCTTTGTCTGGGTCAGTCATACTTATATTCCATCAAGTCCCTACTGGAAAGTTAAGCCATCCCCCTAAAAAAAGTTGCCACATCCCAACCAACACCTTAGATGTAAGGACCACCCATCTTGTGCCATAGACTGGAGCCACCATATACAGTCATATGAAAAAGTTTGGGCACCCCTATTAATCTTAATCATTTTTAGTTCTAAATATTTGGGTGTTTGCAACAGCCATTTCAATTTGATATATATAATAACTGATGGACACAGTAATATTTCAGGATTGAAATGAGGTTTATTGTACTAACAGAAAATGTGCAATATGCATTAAACCAAAATTTGACCGGTGCAAAAGTATGGGCACCTCAACAGAAAAGTGACATTAATATTTAGTAGATCCTCCTTTTGCAAAAATAACAGCCTCTAGTCGCTTCCTGTAGCTTTTAATCAGTTCCTGGATCCTGGATGAAGGTATTTTTGACCATTCCTCTTTACAAAACAATTCCAGTTCAGTTAAGTTTGATAGTCGCCGAGCATGGACAGCCCGCTTCAAATTATCCCACAGATGTTCAATGATATTCAGGTCTGGGGACTGGGATAGCCATTCCAGAACACTGTAATTGTTCCTCTGCATGAATGCCTGAGTAGATTTGGAGCTGTGTTTTGGATCATTGTCTTGCTGAAATATCCATCCCCGGCGTAACTTCAAATTCGTCACTGATTCTTGTACATTATTCTCAAGAATCTGCTGATACTGAGTTGAATCCATGCGACCCTCAACTTTAGCAAGATTCCCGGTGCCGGCATTGGCCACACAGCCCCAAAGCATGATGGAACCTCCACCAAATTTTACAGTGGGTAGCAAGTGTTTTTCTTGGAATGCTGTGTTTTTTTGGCGCCATGCATAACGCCTTTTTGTATGACCAAACAACTCAATCTTTGTTTCATCAGTCCACAGGATCTTCTTCCAAAATGAAGCTGGCTTGTCCAAATGTGCTTTTGCATACCTCAGGCGACTCTGTTTGTGGCGTGCTCTCAGAAACGGCTTCTTTCGCATCACTCTCCCATACAGCTTCTCCTTGTGCAAAGTGTGCTGTATTGTTGACCGATGCACAGTGACACCATCTGCAGCAAGATGATGCTGCAACTCTTTGGAGGTGGTCTGATTGTCCTTGACTGTTCTCACCATTCTTCTTCTCTGCCTTTCTGATATTTTTCTTGGCCTGCCACTTCTGGGCTTAACAAGAACTGTCCCTGTGGTCTTCCATTTCCTTACTATGTTCCTCACAGTGGAAACTGACAGGTTAAATCTCTGAGACAACTTTTTGTATCCTTCCCCTGAACAACTATGTTGAACAATCTTTGTTTTCAGATCATTTGAGAGTTGTTTTGAGGAGCCCATGATGCCACTCTTCAGAGGAGAATCAAATAGGAGAACAACTTGCAATTGGCCACCTTAAATACCTTTTCTCATGATTGGATACACCTGGCTATGAAGTTCAAAGCTCAGTGAGGTTACAAAACCAATTTTGTGCTTCAGTAAGTCAGTAAAAAGTAGTTAGGAGTATTCAAATCAATAAAATGATAAGGGTACCCAAATTTTTGTACTGGTCAAATTTTGGTTTAATGCATATTGCACATTTTCTGTTAGTACAATAAACCTCATTTCAATCCTGAAATATTACTGTGTCCATCAGTTATTAGATATATCAAATTGAAATGGCTGTTGCAAACACCCAAATATTTAGAACTAAAAATGATTAAGATTAATAGGGGTGCCCAAATTTTTTCATATGACTGTATATGGCAGACTTGCGAGAGGGAAAGTGGAATTGTATAAAGTTGCCGTCCACGGGCAATAACTCACCTTTCCAATAGGAACAACATACAAGGCTCTTAGGGTGACCATGATGCAATGGCCGTAAATACAGCAATTTTTCATGGCCAGTTTCCATCAGTGCATCACATCGATCCATCACACACTTGAGTTTATTTTTTTTTAGGCTGATGACACGTTCCATCAAATAATTGACATGTGAGTCGCCCTGTAGAAAGGCATTGAGTTGTCACATGTCTGATTTTGATGTTGAAGTACATTGGATTTCCGCACTACAACCTGACCATCTAATGTGTACGGCCATCTCCCGACTCTCCCTGATGGCAGATATTAGAGGGAGAGAAGGATTGGGAAGTTCGATTTCAACCTGTCTGATCCTTTTGTTCCCAGGGCAGATGAGCCACCAAAATAGGAGTCTGTAGGAAACTTACTTAGCGTTCTGCATAGAGAACACATGCACACTCAATTGAGTGTGTATATGTATGGAGAAGTCACGTAGAGTAACTGTTGGTCGAGCCGTCTCAGAATGGGAAATGTAGGCTGCAGTAGAAGAACCATATCAGAAATAAAAAAGGAACGAAGATGGAAGACAACCCAATCCAAGAGCCCCTATGTTGAATACAAAAAAATTGTAATAGTCTCCAGAATCTCTAGTGATCCCTAAACTCTTGGCTTGATCTTCTGGCAGGATTGGGCCAACAATCCTGTTTCCCCTAGTATCTTCCATTGGTCGACAGTTTAATGGTCTCTTCACACTGGTTTCTACTGTATACCAGAGGTATCCATTGGAAAGATTTGTTGTTCGGTACCTTGATGTGGCATCAACAATCTAATTTGGTTCCTCAGTTTATGGAGAAACATCTAAAGATATTTTAATCCTAAGCAACTTGTATTTGTGTTGTCTTGTGACGGTCATCCTGGGGTGGCTGAGCCGAAGGGTTCATCCTTTGAGTTTTTCCGCCTCATTCCTTATGGGTTCGTTGTGGAGGCTCCAACTGTGCCAACACTAAACACAGTCGTCTGGGTTTTACGACTTTGCCAATATAGACATCTACTGTGGATAAAACCAATAGAGATGACGTCTCCGGGTCACATCACCTAGACGCTTCTTCTAAAGGATTTCGCAATCAATCAACAACGACGCGAATGTCAGGATCGAGCGCGGCCAATAAGATCATGAGAACCAAATGCACTTTGCAAACATAAACAAAGCAGGATCCCTGAGAATGATCAGATATCACCGTTGTGTAGGCCTCCGATGCGCAGCCTATAAAAAAATACTCCATATCTCTTCTTTTTTCCGCTCTTTGATATTTCAAGTGTTTTCACAGCGCCGCACATACGTACAATAACTTCCTTGCTTCAGGAATGTGTTGCTGAAACAGCTGTGATAATGTCACCATGTGTTGTTGAAGAGACGGGTCGGTGTCAGCCCTAATAGAGCGCTACGAGAGCAGTCACATTCCACGTTTCTGTATCGAAATGATAAGGAAAGTGTGTAGTCCTGCAGAAGACCTCTTCAAGGTGAAACCTAAGTCTTAGCTTGTCTGTTTAGCTTTTATTTTGTGGTTTTTGTCTTACTGTATAGATTGATGGTCAGAGGAAATACACAGAGACGGGGCACCTGGGTTCACACTGGGGCTCTCTTCTTCACTGCAGATGGTGCAATACCGTTGATCTCTACAGGGTCAACACACAACGGGTTGCTGAAGTCTAACTTGCGCAGGTCTCAAACGATGGGCTTCCATTGTTGTGGGAGATGCACTTCCAGTTACCACAGGTCTTGGGCTCCTGCTCACCAGGTATATCGGTTTGGAGAACCAGCTGACGTCTTGGCAAAGTAGTTCCTGTCGTTGTTGCAAGCAGTAGCAAGGCTCTCCTCAGATCATGTGGGCTTGTTGATTTTCGCCAGAGCTGTAGCCAGACCTTACGTCACTCAAGGGAAAAGTTCATTTCACGGCTCTTACTCTGTATATAAAAACTTAAAAGTTAATTTTTGGTGCGCTCTTGACAACCAATCCCCCCCACACCCACCCAGCGACATCCCTGTTCAAGGGGCCCTCTAGGACTTAGCTGCTAAGAGCTGTCCCCCATCTTGTCTCAAACCATCTCCTCTCCCTACATAGTATGGGGGTGGCCCATAAATAGGGAACCATCTCCTGCCCTGGGTAGCTGTGGCAGTGCCTGATATCAAACAAGACACACCATGGGAGAGCTACACCCAACTTCTCCAACATTTCAATTAATGGGTGCAACTCCATTTTGCCTAAAAGGAATCATCACACGATCGAGTCATGAATTGGGATGAACGAACTGATTTGGATCGAATTTTCCAAAAGTTTCAGGCTTGACCAGAACCCGAAACTGCATTTTGAAAGGGGTGATCTCTGATGTGACAGGCCTAGGACTATGACTTCATGGCAACCACCATGGCACCACAGTGTTCCCTTTTGGGGCTCTAAGGTTGTGGATGACTTGAATTTGCAAGAATTCTGCCCATGTCGGTTCTCATTAAAAGTTTTCTCCCGGTGGATAATATTGAGGTCACATGCGATTTTACAACGAATGTCATGTACCCGAAAGTCTCTATTTTGGCCTAGCCAAAAACTACAGAATTTAAGGGAAAACAATAGATATCTGTGTTTTTGAAGGAGACTTCTTAGATATTGTAGCTCAGGGAAGACTAATCAATAATGATGGATTCTTTACCTCAGCCCCGAGGTAGACAATACCGCCATTTATACTAAGAGCCCAGGCCCATGAGACCCTATTATGGGTCTGGGTCACATATGTAAATGTATAGTCCTTTATTCTGTCCTCTGGTCACAACTAATTTTATTCTGAGCGACTTGATGCAAGTTTGACTTGAGGTTACATGTCGGCTATTATAGAAGCGAGTGGCCCCGGACTAGGGGCATGACCCCAGGTGTTTATCATGCCTGTTGGCGCTGTTCTGTGGCAATAGGGCATTCATTGAAATAGGAAGGAGTTAAACCTAGAATAATTTGATTTTTATTGCACAAGAAGTCTAGGAGGAACAACTTTAAGGTGTGAAGGGTAACAGGTTTCTCCTTTACACTTGGCCTGAAGGGCTCATTAAGCTGGTACAGTAGAGTTCCATCATGGCCGTCATAGTTGAAGTCAAGTTTATGGGAATTACAGCCATATTGTTGCTTCCTGTAAAGGACGACTGTATGGATGTAAAAACTTTATAGATAATGTAAAAGAGACACTTACCTCTCATTGTAGCTGCAGTAACCAACATTACCCATAAAGATGCTATCAGTCCTGATATTAGAGGGTATTCCACAAAAACATTCATCACCTATAGGTTGTAAATATATGATCCTGGGCCCAGCCGCTCACTAGACCTGGGGTCCGAGCCCATGTCATGGAGGAGTTTGGATGGGGCAGTGGTCATGCATGTTAAGGTCTGTGGGACTGATGGAGATAACTGGAGTTTCTGTATATAGATATTCATGTGAAGGGGTCAAAGAAAGTGACATAAGAATGTTATATGAATAATATCTATCTATCTATCTATCTATCTATCTATCTATCTATCTATCTATCATCTATCTATCCATCCATCTAGTATCTACAGTGGGGAAAAAAAAGTATTTAGTCAGCCACCAATTATGCAAGTTCTCCCACTTAAAAAGATGAGGCCGGCCTGTAATTGTCATCATAGGTAGACCTCAACTATGAGAGACAAAATGAGAAAACAAATCCAGAAAATCACATTGTCTGATTTTTAAAGAATTTATTTGCAAATTATGGTGGAAAATAAGTCTTTGGCCAATAACAAAAGTTCATTTCAATACTTTGTTATATATTCTTTGTTGGCAATGACAGAGGTCAAACGTTTTCTGTAAGTCTTCACAAGGTTGGCACACACTGTTGCTGGTATGTTGGCCATTCCTCCATGCAGATCTCCTCTAGAGCAGGGATGTTTTGGGGCTGTGGCTGGGCAACACGGACTTTCCAATCCCTCCAAAGGTTTTCTATTTAGTTGAGATCTGGAGACTGGCTAGGCCACTCCAGGACCTTGAAATCAAACCGTTGCCCTGGTGGTGTGCTTGGGATCATTGTCATGCTGAAAGACCCAGCCACGTTTCATCTTCAATGCCCTTGCTGATGGAAGGAGGTTTACACTCAAAATCTCACGATACATGGCCTCATTCATTCTTTCATGTACACGGATCAGTCGTCCTGGTCCCTTTGCAGAGAAACAGCCCCAAAGCATGATGTTGCCCCCCCATGCTTCACAGTAGGTCTGGTGTTCTTTGGATGTAACTCAGCATTCACTCTCCTCCAAACACGATGAGTTGTGTTTCTACCAAACAGTTCTACTTTGGTTTCATCTGACCATATGACATTCTCCCAATACTCTTTTGGAACATCCAAATGCTCTCTAGCAAACCTCAGACGGGCCCGGATATGTACTGGCTTAAGCAGGGGGACACGTCTGGCACTGCAGGATCTGAGTCCCTGGCGGCGTAGTGTGTTACTGACGGTAGCCTTTGTTACGTTAGTCCCAGCTTTCTGCAGGTCAGTCACTAGGTCCCCCCGTGTGGTTCTGGGGTTTTTGCTCACTGTTCTTGTGATCATTTTGACCCCACGGGGTGAGATCTTGCGTGGAGCCCCTGATGGAGGGAGATTATCAGTGGTCTTGTATGTCTTCCATTTTCTAATTATTGCTCCCACAGGTGATTTCTTCACACCAAGCTGCTTGCCTATTGCACATTCAGTCTTCCCAGCCTGGTGCAGGGCTACAGTTTTGTTTCTGGTCCTTCCACAGCTCTTTAGTCTTCACCATAGTGGAGTTTGGAGTGTGACTGTTTGAGGTTGTGGACAGGTGTCTTTTATACTGATAATGTCAGACAGGAGCCATTACTACAGGTAATGAGTGGAGGACAGAGGAGCCTCTTAAAGAAGAAGTTACAGGTCTGTGAGAGCCAGAAATCTTGCTTGTTTGTAGGTGACCAAATACTTATTTTCCACCATAATTTGCAAATAAATTCTTAAAAAATTAGACAATGTGATTTTCTAGATATGTTTTCTCATTTTGTGTCTCATAGCTGAGGTCTACCTATGATGACAATTACAGGCCGGCCTCATCTTTTTAAGTGGGAGAACTTACACAATTGGTGGCTGACTAAATACTTTTTTTCCCCACTGTATCTATCTATCTATCTATCTATCTATCTATCTATCTATCTATCTATCTATCTATCTCCTATCTATCTATCTATCTATCTATCTATTCAAATGTAGAGCAGCACCAAAATAAAACCTTACTAGGTTTATGGGTGCAATTTCCAACAGATCTGGCACATGATCTCTACCAAACAATACAAAAATGGACAGCACTCCAATATTGAAAATCAAAAAGGTGAAGATTTATCCTAGTGCAACGTTTCGGTCCCAAATACAGCGGACCTTTCTCGAGCCTATTATATATAGTAAATATATACTAATATATTTTACTATATTGAGTATCTATCTATCTATCTATCTATCTATCTATCTATCTATCACCTATCTCATATCTATCTATCTCTTTATCTACCTATATATTTTCTATCTATCTATCTATCTATCTATCTATCTATCTATCTATCTATACGTCAAGATCTATTTATTTATTATCTATCTGTTTATTCATTATCTATCTATCTATGATCTATCTATCTATCTATCTACAGTATCTATCTCATATCTATCTATCTATCTATCTACAGTATCTATCTCATATCTATCTATCTATCTATCTATCTATCTATCTATCTGCCTGATGCCTCTTTGCTCTGAAACATAAAATTATACTGGTTAGTCAATAAAGTTATCAATCATATCTATATTTTTTTCTTTTTGAGACAAAAGTATTTACAATGAGTATTCTATCATTATTGTATCATTTTCTTCAAATAGATGTATAAATTCAAGAATTCAGATCCAGAAAGCCACCCACAAGGAAAACTAAGTGTTACTGTCTTACCCACTGACAAGTCACTTGAAGAGGGGAATTATTCAAGAGGAGGTGTTTGACATTCTGAGATAAGATCAAACAGTGTGAACTAATCCCTAGCCCCTCTGCAATCTGTGAGATAGCTGGAGCAGGATAATGAGGCTTCTCGCTTTATGGCGCTGCTCTGACCCTTGGTAGGTGTTTATTTTATTGTTAAAGGGCAAGTATTCACCAAGAGCTTTCAGGAAAGAAAAACAGCAGCTTTTCAGTGATCCCATTACCAGGAATGGGGGGCCGATCCAGAAATCCTCTGCTTCTACCTCAGAGAACCCACAAAACCTAGACAGATGTGAAGCCTCATAGACCTGCTCACAGAAAGAAAAAATACTGAAATTTAGCTGAAAATAACAGAATTTGGAAATGTATTTTAATCCAATTTTTTTTTGTTTGGTGCTCAATGTCATGTGAATATGTGACAAAAGATGTTTCAGTGTTTGATTCCATTGGTACATGTTATAGTCCCTGCTGGTCAGGGTGTCTGATACCACTAGTCGATATTACAGTCCCTGCTGGACAGTGGGACATTCATTGTTTGATCCTACTGGTCCATGTTATAGTTCCTGATGGAAAGGGTGTCTTTTAACACTAGTCGATATAATAGCCCTTGCTGGTCAGTGGGACATTCAGTGTTTGATTCCACTGGTCCATAGTATAGTCCCTGCTGGTCAGGGTGCCTATTACCACTAGTTGATATTATAGTCCCTGCTGGACAGTGGGACATTCAGTGTTTGATCCCACTGATCCATGTTATAGTCCCTGGTGGTCAGGGTATCTGATACCACTAGTTGATATTATAGTCCCTGCTGTTCAGTGGGACATTCAGTGTTTGATCCCACTGGGCCATGTTATAGTCCCTGCTGGTCATGGTGTCTTATACAACTAGTCAATATTATAGTCCCTGCTGGTCAGTGGGACATTCAGCATTTGATCCCACTGGTCAATGTTATAGTCCCTAGTGGTCAGGGTATCTGATACCACTAGTTGAAAGTATAGTCCCTGCTGGTCAGTGGAACATTCAGTGTTTAATCCCACTGGTCAGTGTTATAATCCCCTTAACCAGCTGGACTCTGTGGGATAACCTGACAGCAAGTATTTAATTTCCCTACATTGCCAACATAGGATAAAAGTATATTACATCATATAATGAACTGTCCTTATAATGTCTGGGTATGCTATGTCCTCTAAGAGATAGAGATGTGATTTGTAGTCGTAGTCAGTGTGAATCCCCCTTCTGGTAAATCGGAATTCCTTACAGTTAAAATACCTGTTCGGCGGTTGTACATAAATAGTTTTATGAACTGTTCCTGTAATTTTTACAGAGAGGATACAACAACATGACCCCCAGACTCGGAGGAGGACAGCCTGATGGCTTGTTCTCGGCTTTGCCAGTGTCTAATTGACTATAATCACATTAAGCCTGTGTGATGTATATGGGGCAGGGGTCTCATTACTTGTGGCCTCAGAGTTTTCAGAGTCTTCACACTTACTATAGGTTTATGAATGGGACATACATCATGTGGTTTCTCCTTGCCTCCGGCTGGTGGGTTCTCCTTGGTGCACACGTGGTTGGGTCTCCAGGTTTCAGGAGATGCTGTAAAAGACATTTGTCAACGTAACATGAAAAAATAAAACAAAAACAGTAGAGAAATGTACATGCACAGTAAGGAGTGGTGGCCCCCAAAGTGAGAGAACTGGCCAAAAATTTTGTAAGCACCCCCCCTCCCTTATTTGCATGGACAATCATATGGACCTAGAGGTGTAACTTGAAGCTCCTGAGCCCTGGTGCAAGAACCCATAGATGTGTCATCTATGTAACTGATGTCAGAAGGGCCCTTGGGGTCCCTCAGAGGGACAAAGAAAGGAGTATCAATCCTCTTCTTTATCAACATATGGTAGGGACTGGTGGGATTGAGTATTGGGAACCTGCAAGCCAGAGACATGGGTCACCAGCAGGAGGCACCTGGTGTACCAACGCCATGACAAAGACCCAGACAAAAAAGGTTATTAGGCCCACTTGACCCACGTGTGCACTCCGACAGTACATAGTTAAAAGAAGAGGTGAGCAACCCGGGTTGTAACAAGCCTGGTTTTCTATGAATTTTCTAAATATCTTGAGTTCGGACTTTTTGGATTCGTCACCCATGAATCATTATTATCCTCTGAGGTCTCTTCAGATCCCAAGGAGTAATAAGCGGGGGCACATGGTAGGGTGGAAAAATAATAAACACTGATACTCACCTTCTCTCCTGGGCTCCTTGTGGTCATCTTCGGTCAGTGTCATGACATTGGTGTCCCACTTGACCATTGAGGTCAATCACAGGCCTCAGTTGTCCTTCACCTCTCCTGGGCTCCTTTATGGTCCTCTTCAGTCCACTTCTGGCTTCTTCCAGTCTGCTGGGTGACATCAACAGCTCCGGGGGACACATGGGGAACCCCGACATGATGCCTTGATGCAAGTTTCATGACGTTGGCGCTTCACATGACCATTGAGGCCCAATCAAGTCACCCAGGAGGCCAGAAGAAGACCGAAGATGTCTGTGAAGGAGAAAAGGAGTGCCCAACACCGTGGAGGAGCCTCAGAGCTTTGAGGCCTCTGCTGAAGAGACCCCAGGGTATAAGAATATCACTTAATGTTCGGATTGAAACAAAAGTGGTGGGTAAACGACTCTATTCAAGAATGGTGGCCATCTCTATTCAAGAGACTGGAGCTATAGTTATGTCCCGCTCCTGGAATTTCCAGCATAAACTCTCCAAATCTGTATATCCTTCTGTGCCGCACAAAGGCAACTAACATCACCCCGATAGCTAATAACTTTTCATTGAGCAAATTCCTACAAGTCTACATCCAAGGAGCCAGAACACGAGAGGGCGTAACAGATACGAAACAACATGTATCATTCATAAAAATGTAATCATATCAATAGGAACCACATGTGCGTCCAAGAGGTCTGCTCCGAGAGACATAATAAATAGTCCCAGACACACAGGGAAGAAGGGGAAAGGGTCGGTGGGTGAGGGGATTGCCCTGTAAAACTCTACAAGTCTACAATAGGGCCAGAACATAACACCCCTGTTAATGGAGAAGCCCCTCGTAATGAATTGGTATTTAAAGGGAAAGGGCCCAATACATATTGTCTTGCCTTGGATCAATCACCCTGTGGTCAAGCTTTGTTATGGAAAACACATGTATGGGCCCTTTAATGACGCCCAATGGAAGATAAACTCTTCCTGTCTCTTGACTGTAAAGCCTCATTCACACCGGCTTTTCTCTCTTTCTATCTCTTTTCAATTGGGTGGACTCCATGTTTAGTCAGTGGCCGTCAATGCACTAAACTTTATTGATCTCGAATGAAAAGCTAAACAGCTTGTGTAGGGTAAAAGAGGCATTTTTCCCTTTTTGGAATTTTTTTTTTTTTTTAGACCAGAGGATTGTGTTACGGCAGTAAATGCCGCCCCGGGCCTAGCTAGCTTTTGCAAATCTTCCCCAGACCTGGCAGCAATAACCCTGTCACGCTGTTTATCCTTAAATGGGAGTCAAATGAAAGCCAGATTGTGGCTAAAATATACAACATAATGTCGCCAAAATGAGGCCGGCTCAGATGTTTGACAGCTAAATGACTTACACGTTGATATCTTACAGGGGGCCATTATTCAAATAATCCAAAAACAGGCCCAGGGCGGGTATGCAATGACCATTCATGATGGGGGAAGCTCAGAATGAGAAGTTTCTTCCAGTTATGTCCAGTTACGTATAACATTCCGTTCACGTATATGGCGCCGCGGACCGCATGGACCAAAGCTGTCTGGTATTCCCGTCCACCAATCAGAATTCAGCTTTCAACTGCACTCTGGTTCTCAAGGACAGTATAGTCACCTAGGGACCATATATATAATGTAAAGCATGAGCCAGACTGGACTACTAGAGAACTGATGGGACACCTGATGGACCCCGACTCTGATAGTGATATTAATGAGGCCAGAGCAATACTAAATGTGCCCTGTGGTGGTAAAGTATGCCTAGCAACAGGGGCGACAACTTCCCCCAAATAGACTAATTAATTGACTTCAGATTAGTGTCACAGATGGGACTCCAGACCGCCCCCTATATACATGTAAATTAACACATACTCTGGGGGTGATCTATCTGTCTATCTATCTATCTATCTATCTATCTATCTATCTATCTATCCTATCTATCTATCTTTCTACGCGTAAGGAAAAAGTTGGTGAAACCTGTTGATTTTGGCAGAACCGACAACACCACTGGCAAAGTATTGGGCGGGTAATATTCAAGGCTGAGACCTGATCACTTCTTTTGTAGTCATGGTTACGCCAACCATCTAAATTCAAAATTAGCCTAATAATGTCCTTACTTTCGTGAATCTCGGAGCCTCCATACTCCATGCCGCCCGTTCCTCGCCCTCTTGCGGCCCGCCGGCCACTTTGTAACCTTTATCTTGTGTATATTTTAATTTAGATTATCTGAGGGCAAAACAAAACTTGGGAGTCAGCGGGAGGAATGCGGCCGGCTGCAGCGAGGATATACAGAAGGCGGTAATGTGACAGGTGAGAACATCCATGGCCGACACACAGGGAAGAAAGAATGCTTTCACATCCATGGATTTAGCTTTCAAAGGTGGAATTCAGGGGTTAGTCCCTGTGACTGTGCTGACACTACAGATAACCCCGCTGCATCCATCTTGCCCTGGCAGCTCACATACAATGACTGTCACTCTGCTCATTACCAGCGTCCCCCCAATCTTTCTGCAGTTTCAGCTTAGAATGCCATTTTCGGCCTATTAAAGGGAATTTCAACCGCTGCCTGTCACAATCTAATACGATTTGGTATGTCAGGTTCTTGGCTGGATTTCTCTAAACTCTGAGGAACTGATGTGAACGAAACTGCTTAAAATTGGCAAGTGAAGAGTCCTACAAAAGAGTCCTAGACTGGCAAGTGAAGAGTCCTACAAAAGAGTCCTACACTGACAAGTGACGAGTCCTAGACTGGCAAGTGAAGAGTCCTAGACTGGCAAGTGAAGAGTCCTATGCTACAAAAAGAATGACCTCTTCCATGAGATCCCTCCATTGGATAATATGATGATGACCACTCTGGATCCATGAGATCCCTCCACTTTTTAATATGATGATGGCCACTCTGGATACATGAGATCCCTCCACTTTTTAATCTGATGATGACCACTCTGGATCCATAAGATCCTTTCCACTGGGTAATCTGATGGTGGCCATTCTGGATCCATGAGATCCGTCCACTCATAAATCTGATGGTGGCTGCTCTGGATCCATGAAATTCTTCTACTGGGTAATCTGATGGTGACCACTTTGGATCCATGAGATCCCTCCCCTAGTAAATCTGATGGTGGCTTCTTTGGATCCATGAAATCCCATCACTAGTAGGAGGTATCTATGAGATCCCTCTGCTAGTAAATCTAGATCTATGAGATTCCTCCACTGGGTAATCTGATGGTGGTTGTTCTGAAGACTAAAAATCCCTGCTGGTTAATCTGATGGTCGCCATTCTAAATCCAGGAGATCCCTTCACTATTTAATTTGATGGTGACCAATGTGGATCCATAAGATTCCTTCACTAGCAAATCTGATGGTGTCCGCTCTGGATCTATGAGATCCCTCCACTAGTAAATCTGACCACCACTAACATGCATGCTTGGATAATCTGAGCATACAGGCTTGATTCACAAGTGCAGAGGGTGCCCTTGACATTGGCTTGACTTTCAACACATGAAACCCAACATGGCCGATCCTCATTTCCCTCTATATCGGCCATCAGAAGACCCCTTGTGTCTTCCTGAAGCAGGGACATCTAGTCTGATGTTCCTCCTCCACATGTCTGTAGTCAGTAGCAGTTTCCTCTGTCTAGTGATTGTAGGCAGGAGCGACCAGGCGCGTCCTAATGGGCAGACAGGAAGGACTGTCTTACATAGGTGGTCACTTCGGATGCTGGATATCTTCAAGGCTTCTGTCTATGTTAGGCCATGCTTTACAGTAAAGCTTATCCCTGTGGCCTCACATGGTCAGAGCTGCTCAGGGGTCTCTCTGTTCTGTCGGTCACTCGGTGTTCTAGAATATTTCTATAAATGTGTCCCAGGATTGTGTCTACCTTCTGCATCCTCTCTGCCCACAGGGATTAGCTGTCAGCTGGTGGCACAGTGAATGGTGGTCTGACCCAAGTATTGTCACCCAGCAGGCAGCGCCCGTCCTTTATCTTTCTCCTGAATAGATGAGGATGTGGTTAGGACTGTATTCTGGCCGGACCCATTAACAGAAAGGCCAGAGTCCCCCTGTGGAGCGGATGACACTTTAGCATAGAATATGATGGGTTACTGACCTCTGCTTGCTGACATGTTCAGCTGACCGTGGACGGGGAAGTCTGACCAGATATTCTTCTCTATTTGGATGCTGGTGATCGAACCTACTGTATATTGTATATGCCTATATGGTCATATAATGGAGTATAGGTGGTGATTTATTAGACTCCTTTTATCAGACTCCTCTGTCCTTTCCAGGCCCCTCCATCCCCTCCAGGCCCCTCTGCCCCCCTCCAAACTCCTTTGTCCTCTCCAGGTCCCTCTGTCCCACTTCAGGCCCCTCTGCCCCCCTCCAGACTCCTCTGTCCTCTCCAGGTCCCTCTGTCCCCCTTCAGGTCCCTATGCCCCCTCCAGACCTCTTTGTCCCCTCCAGATCCTCCTCCAGAATCCTCTGTGCCCTCCAGGCCCCTCTGGCCCCTTCTAGACTCCTCTGTCCTCTTCAGGCCCCTCTGTCCCCATCCAGGCCTCTCTTTCCCTCTCCAGGCCCATCTGCCCCCTCCAGACTTCTTTGTCCCCTCCAGATCCTCCTCCAGAATCCTCTGACCCCTCCAGGCCCCCCAAGCTGAAACGTCTGTTGAGCCCCCTTTATTCGCCACTTCATTAGTATCCACTGCTCTCTGACATTGCTGGAGGATTCCCCGTCTATGTAAAGTTTTAGTCTACTTATTTTTGAACAAGGTCTGTCCTAGGTCTCAAGCCCCCGGACCTCTCCTACGGAAAGCAGTCACCCTAAAAATTTTGCCACAGTAACAAATTTTGCCTGTATGAGGCTTCAAAATTCCTGGAGACAGTCCTGGCTGATGGTCTGATACCCTGACAAGTGCAGCCTCCTTACAATACTCCGACCCCATAATGGCCCCATCTTGAGGAATCTTATCATCTGCCATGGTGCAGACTCCAGAAGCCCCAGACAATGGAGGAGCATGGACTCGGCGGAGATATATGTGAAGTTAATCAGTAACAGTCCTGATGGATCCCTGCTGCTTCACCCTGATAGAAGGGATTGTTCTGCCCAGATCTCACATCATAGACAGAAACCTGCCGGCCACTTCATCCTCCAATCAGTAGGAGCCCTGACATTTTATAGGACAGACTTCCCATGAACTCTGACCCCTCAGATACTAATGACTCTACTGTTTAAAGGAAACTTTGTTAAGTTGTCAGGCCGGGTTTGATGGTGTCAGATGAGGCTCAGAGACCCCAGCTACATCCCTTTTTACTTACATTTACATACATTTCTGGTTCAAAGATTTTGCTATTTTTTCAGAAATCTCTTCTCCACCCAAATATCTCACATCTGTCTCAGTCGCCTATTCCTATCTATCCTATGCTAATTTTTTTTTTTACAATTTTTTATTTTGTAATATGCAATAAATAGCCATAATATGTGTGCATATTGTGTATATGTGTGTGTAATGTCTCCAGTATATACTGTATATATGTGTGTGTAATGTCTCCAGTATATACTGTATATATGTGTGTGTAATGTCTCCAGTATATACTGTATATATGTGTGTGTAATGTCTCCAGTATATACTGTATATATGTGTGTGTAATGTCTCCAGTATATACTGTATATATGTGTGTGTAATGTCTCCAGTATAAACTGTATATATCTGTGTGTAATGACTCCGGTATATACTGTCTATATGTGTATGTAATGACTCCAGTATATACTGCATATATGTGTGTGCAATGTCTCCAGTATATACTGCATATATGTGTGTGTAATGTCTCCGGTATATACTGTCTATATGTGTGTGTAATGTCTCCAGTATATACTGTATATATGTGTGTGTAATGTCTCCGGTATATACTGTCTATATGTGTGTGTAATGTCTCCAGTATATACTGTATATATGTGTGTGTAATGTCTCCAGTATATACTGCATATATGTGTGTGTAATGTCTGCAGTATATACTGTATATATGTGTGTGTAATGTCTCCAGTATATACTGTATATATGTGTGTGTAATGTCTCCAGTATATACTGTATATATGTGTGTGTAATGTCTCCAGTATATACTGCATATATGTGTGTGTAATGTCTCCAGTATATACTGCATATATGTGTGTGTAATGTCTCCAGTATATACTGCATATATGTGTGTGTAATGTCTCCAGTATATACTGTATATATGTGTGTGTAATGTCTCCAGTATATACTATCTATATGTGTATGTAATGACTCCAGTATATACTGCATATATGTGTGTGCAATGTCTCCAGTATATACTTTATATATGTGTGTGTAATGTCTCCAGTATATACTGCATATATGTGTGTGTAATGTCTCCAGTATATACTGTATATATGTGTGTGTAATGTCTCCAGTATATACTGCATATATGTGTGTGTAATGTCTCCAGTATATACTGCATATATGTGTGTGTAATGTCTCCAGTATATACTATCTATATGTGTATGTAATGACTCCAGTATATACTGCATATATGTGTGTGCAATGTCTCCAGTATATACTTTATATATGTGTGTGTAATGTCTCCAGTATATACTTCATATATGTGTGTGTAATGTCTCCAGTATATACTGTATATATGTGTGTGTAATGTCTCCAGTATATACTGCATATATGTGTGTGTAATGTCTCCAGTATATACTGCATATATGTGTGTGTAATGTCTCCAGTATATACTGTATATATGTGTGTGTAATGTCTCCAGTATATACTGTATATATGTGTATGTAATGTCTCCAGTATATACTGCATATATGTGTGTGTAATGTCTCCAGTATATACTATCTATATGTGTATGTAATGACTCCAGTATATACTGCATATATGTGTGTGTAATGTCTCCAGTATATACTGTATATATGTGTATGTAATGACTCCAGTATATACTGCATATATGTGTGTGCAATGTCTCCGGTATATACTGTATATATGTGTGTGCAGTGTCTCCAGTATATACTTTATATATGTGTGTGTAATGTCTCCAGTATATACTGTATATATGTGTATGTAATGACTCCAGTATATACTGCATATATGTGTGTGCAATGTCTCCGGTATATACTGTATATATGTGTGTGTAATGTCTCCAGTATATACTGCATATATGTGTGTGTAATGTCTCCGGTATATACTGTATATATGTGTGTGTAATGTCTGCAGTATATACTGTATATATGTGTGTGTAATGTCTCCAGTATATACTGTATATATGTGTATGTAATGTCTCCAGTATATACTGTATATATGTGTGTGTAATGTCTCCAGTATATACTGTATATATGTGTGTGTAATGACTCCGGTATATACTGTATATATGTGTGTGTAATGTCTCCAGTATATACTGCATATATGTGTGTGTAATGTCTCCAGTATATACTGTATATATGTGTGTGTAATGTCTCCGGTATATACTGTATATATGTGTGTGTAATGTCTCCAGTATATACTGTATATATGTGTATGTAATGTCTCCAGTATATACTGTATATATGTGTGTGTAATGTCTCCAGTATATACTGTATATATGTGTGTGTAATGTCTCCAGTATATACTGTATATATGTGTGTGTAATGACTCCGGTATATACTGCATATATGTGTGTGTAATGTCTCCGGTATATACTGTATATATGTGTGTGTAATGTCTCCAGTATATACTGTATATATGTGTGTGTAATGTCTCCAGTATATACTGTATATATGTGTATGTAATGTCTCCAGTATATACTGCATATATGTGTGTGTAATGTCTGCAGTATATACTGTATATATGTGTATGTAATGTCTCCAGTATATACTGTATATATGTGTGTGCAGTGTCTCCAGTATATACTGTATATATGTGTGTGCAGTGTCTCCAGTATATACTGTATATATGTGTGTGTAATGTCTCCAGTATATACTGTATATATGTGTATGTAATGACTCCAGTATATACTGCATATATGTGTGTGCAATGTCTCCAGTATATACTTTATATATGTGTGTGTAATGTCTCCAGTATATACTGTATATATGTGTGTGTAATGTCTCCGGTATATACTGTATATATGTGTGTGTAATGTCTCCAGTATATACTGTATATATGTGTGTGTAATGTCTCCAGTATATACTGTATATATGTGTATGTAATGTCTCCAGTATATACTGCATATATGTGTGTGTAATGTCTGCAGTATATACTGTATATATGTGTATGTAATGTCTCCAGTATATACTGTATATATGTGTGTGCAGTGTCTCCAGTATATACTGCATATATGTGTGTGCAATGTCTCCGGTATATACTGTATATATGTGTGTGTAATGTCTCCAGTATATACTGTATATATGTGTATGTAATGTCTCCAGTATATACTGTATATATGTGTGTGCAGTGTCTCCAGTATATACTGTATATATGTGTGTGCAATGTCTCCGGTATATACTGTATATATGTGTGTGTAATGTCTCCAGTATATACTGTATATATGTGTATGTAATGTCTCCAGTATATACTGCATATATGTGTGTGTAATGTCTGCAGTATATACTGTATATATGTGTATGTAATGTCTCCAGTATATACTGTATATATGTGTGTGCAGTGTCTCCAGTATATACTGTATATATGTGTGTGTAATGTCTCCAGTATATACTATCTATATGTGTATGTAATGACTCCAGTATATACTGCATATATGTGTGTGTAATGTCTCCAGTATATACTGCATATATGTGTGTGTAATGTCTCCAGTATATACTGTATATATGTGTGTGTAATGTCTCCAGTATATACTGTATATATGTGTGTGTAATGTCTCCAGTATATACTGTATATATGTGTGTGTAATGTCTCCAGTATATACTGTATATATGTGTGTGCAGTGTCTCCAGTATATACTGCATATATGTGTGTGCAATGTCTCCGGTATATACTGTATATATGTGTGTGTAATGTCTCCAGTATATACTGTAAATATGTGTGTGCAGTGTCTCCAGTATATACTGTATATATGTGTGTGTAATGTCTCCAGTATATACTGTCTATATGTGTGTGTAATGTCTCCAGTATATACTGTATATATGTGTGTGCAATGTTTCCAGTATATACTATCTATATGTGTATGTAATGTCTCCAGTATATGTGTGCATACTGTGTGTGTAATGTCTCCAATATATTATATACAGTGGGTACGGAAAGTATTCAGACCCCTTTAAATTTTTCACTCTTTGTTTCATTGCAGCCATTTGCTAAAAGCAAAAAAGTTAATTTTATTTCTCATTAATGTACACTCAGCTCCCCATCTTGACAGAAAAAACAGAAATGTAGATATTTTTGCAAATTTATTAAAAAAGAAAAACTGAAATATCACATGGTCATAAGTATTCAGAGCCTTTGCTGTGACCCTCATATATAACTCACAGGCTGTCCATTTCCTTCTGATCCTCCTTGAGATGGTTCTACTCCTTCATTGGAGTCCAACTGTGTTTAATTAAACAGATTGGACTTGATTAGGAAAGGCGCACACCTGTCTATATAAGACCTCACAGCTCACAGGGCATGTCAGAGCAAATGAGAATCATGAGGTCAAAGGAACTGCCCAAGGAGCTCAGAGACAGAATTGTGGCAAGGCACAGATCTGGCCAAGGTTACAAAAGAATTTCTGCAGCTCTGTATATGTGTCCATACTTTGTTTATGGTACAGGGCACCATCAATGTAAGACTGACCCTGTAGCTAGAGACTCCCTGAAATAATTATTAGGTCTATGCAAATAATTCCCATTTAGGCTCCTTTATATGGTTTTTACTTGGGTACATGTTTTAGCATTATGAATCCAGCAGCGTCTTTCATCCCTTCTCCTCTTTCAGAACATACGCAGACTTGGATGAGCCAAGCATGCATGTGTATTGAGAAAGGCCCGGAGAAATAGCTGGTGGATGAACAAGTGTATGGGCAGTATAGGAGTATTATTTTTATAACCTTCACATTTTCATCATTACCGTCCCTTTAATACCAGACAATGTTTAAAATATTAAGAGACGGCGCGGCCCTGGTATCTCTGGTGCGACACCACAACTGCCATCTTGTTGTAGGCCTGCTGTGATTTGTAGGCATCCCCGTGGCACGATATATATTAATACATATTATACATACATGCACGTAATATTTTTAGAGCCTGTGTATGTAGTCAGTGCGTGGACTATAAATCCAAAGATGGAATGTGCGGGACAAGCGTATCTGAAAATCCCATACCTAATAATAATACCGCCTTACTACTGCAGTCCTGACCCATCCATTTAGGTGAGTTCACTGAATACTAAGCACCATATATTGCATAGTGGCTGTGCTTAGTATTACGGCTCAGCCCTATTCACTTGAATGGGACTGAGCTAATACTGTACCATGTAACCGATGACATCACTGGACTTGATCTCAGCCCTGATGCTCAGATCACCGGGGACAGGTGAGTATACTTTCTTTAAAAATTTTACACCACTCCCGACCACCCCAGTGGTTGCTCCAAATCATGGACAACCCCTTTAAGGGTATGTTCACCTGTGGCAGAAATCCCTGCAATTGAGTTCCATACATCTGAAGGGGTTGCCTCGGCAGCAGACACATAGATTATGCAAGGCCTATACAGATAATAGAAATTTCTGCAAACAAAATCTGCCGTGTGTGAATTCAACCTTATGGAAGTGGAGACGGGCAGCATGCAGGATCTGCTAGCAGAATGACCCTATGCTTGACGTCTATATTGTCATGTTCTTGAAGGCACGTATTAACAGTACGCTAGTGCAGGTCCGCCCACATGACAGCCCACATATACGCTCGGAGATAGCCATGCAAATTTTTATAGTTTCCGTTCCATGCAATACCAATAAATGGTAAGAAGGATTACAAGGACGTCAGATTTCGCTACCTATATCGTAACGGTAAATGGAGCAGAGCCCCGCAGCAGGGGAAGTGAAGTGTGCGGATTGTGACTAGGGCTGGATGTCTGCACGGCTGCGCACCCAAGCAGATTAAGTATCAGAGAAGGTCAGGTTCTCATGGCCCGCGCACAAGTGCCAACATTCCTCCAATTATTCAAGGCCACGGAGGGAGCAACCTGCCTGACATAGCGGTGGCACCGTCTGATGAGAGCGCCCTCAGAAGCATGCCGAAAGGGATATTGTGATACTCGGGATCATGGGGAAGGGAAAGGCATCCCAGTTCAGATGGTCGCTCTACACAAAGTCAGGGGATGGCTATCAAACCCCAGAGTGTGTGTCTGCCGAGGTAAAGTGACCGCTTAAAGGAACCATTGTTGCCTGAAATGAGAAGCCGGGAATTGCAGATCGATATCTGGTAAATGAAGCAAGATGCCTGCGGGCTATTATAACAGGAATCTATAGGAAATGTTCTCAGGACCGCGTACCGGCCGCGGACAGAGTCAACCATCCAGATAGGTAGAGTCCAGGGGCCTGCTTATGGCGAATCAGGGAATCCTCCGAAAGGAAGAGCAGCCCATCTGCAGACAGCTGTTCTGGGGATCTTGTCCCTCTTCAGTATCAGGCAGGGCATTGGCTGGATGGGATGCCATAGATGTAGTCCAGGGGGTGCGAGTTCTCCTTGGCTTAATGCCAGGCAATGCTCCATGGGAAAAAAGTATGCAAATGAACTCATGCCAATCAAAGAACACCAAGTAAAGGAAGAGCAGCCCATCTGCAGACAGCTGTTCTGGGGATCTTGTCCCTCTTAAGTATCAGGCAGGGCATTGGCTGGATGGGATGCCATAGATGTAGTCCAGGGGGTGCGAGTTCTCCTTGGCTTAATGCCAGGCAATGCTCCATGGGAAAAAAGTATGCAAATGAACTCATGCCACTCAAAGGACTCAGAGGAAAGGAAGAGCAGCCCATCTGCAGACAGCTGTTCTGGGTTTCTTGTTCCTCATCCGTATAAGGCAGAGCACTGGCTGCATGAGATGACTCTGATGTAACTGGGGATGGGGGGGTACGAGTTCTGTTTGACTTATTGAAGAGCATTGCTCCATGGGAAAAAAAAATATGCAAATTAACTTATGCCAAGTCAGGGACTCCTCCAAAAGAAAGAACAATCTATCTAGAGACAGCTGTTCTGGGGTTCTTGTCCCTTGTCAGTACATATCAGGGTAATGGCTGGATGGGATGCTATAGATGTAGCCCAGAAGGGTATGAGTTCTCCTTAACTTATTGAGGGGCAATGCTCCATGGGAACAAAGTATGCAAATTAAGTTTTGCCAGTCCATGGACACCATGGAAAGGAAGAGCAGCCCATCTACAGACAGCTAAGTTCAGGACAATGCAAAAAGTTCAGAAAAACGATAAAGGGGATTTTCACTAGTTATGCCATAAATGACGGATTGGTGGGTGCAAATGGAGAGATCCACTGGGATTACCATTCTCCTAGTAGTAGGGGGGACTTGCAGTGGATGATGGAGTAGTAGTCTCCATTCAATACTTGTATAGATGTGGTGAAGTTCGCTGCAGGAGAGGCTGATGAAGAATACTTGGCCCCACATGGTCCTGGGGTAGGTCTGATGCTCGCCACCTCTCCTGCTCCTTCAGCTGATCGGAGAGGGACCTTTATATATGGACTGTCTTGGACAGGTCATGAACACATCGTTTCAATGATACAATTGCTGGTCCTGTGGCTTCGGACAGTACAGGGCAATAGTGAAGTTCTCATATCAGACCATCATCATTCAGGTCGGCCTCTACCCCCAATGGGGTTACAATCTACTTAGGGTTCACACACTAGAGCCAATTGATAGCCAAACCCACCAAATATAAGGAGAACAAACCAACTCTATGGACGTTACCCATGGCTGGATTCCAATCCAGTGCTATAAGCGTAGATCCTCTCACGGCCCTAATGGTTCCCGGTTGAGTTCTGCTCTATTAAATTTGGAATTAGGAATAAAATTCCCCTTTAGCTCTTGGATTTGGCCCATTGACGTCCATTGTGATGCTTATCGACTCCACATATTGTATTTCAGATGGAAAAATCCCCTGAAATCCCATTAGTTGGCACCCATATGTAATGGACTTCAGCCATCGTGTAACCAAATACCTGCAAACTTTTTGGCGCTGGTCCTCAAGTTCTGATTTATGGTCCTACCGAATGACTCGGAGTCAGCAAGGAATTGGAGAGGTGGATATAGTCTTTTTTGTTATTTTGTAACATTTTTGATTTATTTGGCAACATTTTATATTTGCCAATGGCTGGATAATTATATAACATAAAAGGATTGCATTTTTTTTCCAAAAACAGCGCCATTCTTGGCCATAGGTTGTTCCTGGTTTTGTAGCTCAGCTTCATCCACTTGAATTGGGGCTGAGCTGCAATACCAAGCCCAACCAATAGACAAGAGGGGCGCTGTTTTTAGAAAATAAAAACTTTTGCTAATCCTGGAAATTCTTTGGAAGTTAAAACTCCTTGACTATGGTACAGTGGTCTTCAGCTGCGCATGCTGGGAGTAGTAGTTGGACAGCAACCTCAGGGTAGGACGTACAAAGCATTCTGCATCACAGGAGGTGGGGAGGGGGCTCCCTATAGCTTTATGCAATGGTAGCATTTTTGCATGTGCAGCCTTAGCGTTTTCCATGACTTAGTATAGGTCATCAATATCAGAAAATTGGGAATGGGGCAAGCTCAGCGTCCGCGTTACACGCCTGTGACATCACAGTCATTGGTCACATGGCCTGTTTGCAGCTACCGTATGGGGCCCATCTCTCCCATTCCTGGCTGAAGGCTGCTCGCTATACAAATCAACATGACCTCTTCCATATGCTGTAGCCGTATCCTTCACTATATCGGTATACTGCCGCAGGACATATAGCCCCTATATAAAGACCCCTGTAATTGCCTCCTTCTGTGTGTACCTAGCCAAAGACCCTTGGAGACCCCAGATCAGAGGTAGCAGCCAGCTGACACGGGCCTGGCCCCGGTGACCACTGATAGCCATCTGTTTTAGTTGGGCGGTGTGCCGGACTAGTGTTGGGGGGGGGACCCTTAGAATGAACTGTGAGCAGTGACATTTACATATGTAGCAGAGCTGAGTTTGTCAGAGGCAGAAGAGCTGAATTTGTCATTTAGGTGATATCGCAATGTGGCGTCATCGGTGCGATTCCAGATAAGTTGACTGCATGGAATGTCCCCATGATAACACTTCATGGCATACAAATTTCTGATATTACCGTGCATGCTCATAAATGACTGCATTACTATTGCGTCAGTTGTTATGCATCTATTCTGCTCGGTGTGCATTGCGTCTGAGCCTTACGCTTGGCGTATATGATATAGCGGCCTATATGGCAAATATATCCATAGTGCTCCATTTGCATTATGGAGGGCAAAAGTCTCCTTTTTGCGTAAATAAGGTTTTTGCGCGAAACATTTGCGACTTTTTCTTTTTACGCCGCAGGGTACTAAATCAAATCTAAATGATGCTGGAAAACTCCTGGCTGTAGATTTACCTCCAGACACACGGCCTGGCCAAGGGTGCACCTCATGTATAAGGAGTTGTGCTCCTCGCCATATGCGAGACGCACCCTCTGCCAGGGATGGGACAACGCCAGTCTTCATTAATCTCCCCCATTATGCACTAAGCCTAAGTTGGTCTAGACCTCACGTCTATCTTCACTAAGGAGAACTCGCACCCCCTGGACTACATCTATCTTCACTTACCGGTACAGCAGAGCTGAGTTTGTTATTGGCGCTATTATTGGGATTTTCCATAGGTTAAAGAACAAATTCGGCTCTGCTACATCTATGGCAGGTTTAGCGCTCCTGGCAGGTTACCGTCACACCCCGTCCTTAGAGATGATATAGCTGTCCTATAGGTGTGAGTCTTCCTCCTATATAATGTGTGGCAGGGAATAGACCCAGGTAAGTGTGTGTGACCTCAGCCTGGGCCTCCGCACTTTTCCTTTGCATTAGCCGGCGCTGATCCCTCCCAGAATGTTATTCTCAGCATCAAAGGAAACCCTCTGCTCAAGCAGATCTGTTTCAGCCCCGGGGCCAGGAGACCATAAGACCCTTCTCATAAATTCTAATTCAGACCTTCTTAGTTATCAGGAGGAAGTTTCCAATTGCCTCTCACGTGTGGGAAAATATGTAAGCTACTGAGAGGGCCTATTGTTTGGGGTTTTAATGGGGCAATTTGTGAAGGCCGGAGCAGGTCTACTCCACCAGTGTGTGCAGACAGTGAGCAGGCCGAGACTTCATAGCAAACCGCAGGGCCCCATAAATCACCTGTAAGAGACCTCTACCCCAATGGGCTTTACACCGCGCCGTGGCCGGGCCTAGAGGATGGAGCTGATCTCTAAAATGTAAAATTCAGGGGGTCCGTCAGCTGGAAGAAGATGTGGATCTCAAAGACTTTTTACGTTAATTGAGAAGTTTAAAGTTCAGAAATTAAAATTTTCTTTTTGAATTTCTAGAAGACTTATTTGGCCAAAATTAAAATTTGCCACTTTTTGAATTTCTAGAATTCTTATTCGGGCCTGTTGAGTGCTTCATCTCTGGGGTGCAAAATCAGTCACAGAATTCTCCCCCCCAGGGAATAGTTACTTCTAATAATATTGGTGTTGTTTTTATAGGCCGCACGGGATCTTGCCCAACGCAATTGTAGCCCCTTGTACTTCAACCACTAAAGCCTATTGTTCTGGATCAGTACGGGGAAAAATGGAGTATACACAAATTGGTTGAGTGTGCTTTTTTTTTTGTCCAAGTGGGGGAGAGAGGAACAAAAGATCAGGCCTGTTGATATCCGATATGCCTGATCTCTCTTTTCCGCAATATCTGATATAGGAGGAGAGTTGGGAGTTCTGCACATATAGATATGTATATTTTTATCTAATAGGTATGACCTACTTAAGTTTAGGGTGGAGGGCGGCATACAGACCCTACACCTAACCTTACCTTTCTATTTATAGACCCCAGACCAGACCCCTAAAAAGACCTGTCTGTTTGCAAACTCCGGTGTTAGGGCTCATGCACACGCTGTATTACTGCCCTGTTTATTATGCCATAGAGTTGCAGCCCCCATAGGCACTCCATGTGCTACCATAAGGAATTTATACACATGGTCTTGCTGTGTGCATGACCCTTATGGTGGAAATCGGATCTGGGTCACTCTTCCTAAATCTGTCATTTATCTCTTCCATCATTATCCTAATGAGGAGTCTCAGGGACAAAAGGTAAGAGCAGGTTACCAGGGATCAGGAGATCGACTTGGAGATATGTCCTCTGCTGGTCCGTGCTGTATATGATAGGACTTGTGTCTCGCATCTAGGGGTAAGGGGATTTTAAACCTTTGTTTCTGCACTTTTTGAGTAGGATCTCACAAGGGTTCTTACCTGTATGCCATGCTATACCCATTGGCCTCCATACACATTAGATCAAATGTGGCTGAACGTGCAGATTTCATGTGACATGTGTGTGTATGTGCATCAAAGGCCCATTGACAAATGAAATTCAGCGACCTGATCGGTTGCCAGGAGGAACTACTCCACTTTTCCTTTGCACCACTTTGGATACCCTTTTACCATTTTTCCAACTTCTGAACCAATTTTTTTATATATCTAGTCATTTATGGCGCCCTTCAATAGCGATCTCTGCTTGGCACTATAGTGATATTTCCAGGTGACGTCCATCGATGGATATAAGGTGGTAGAAGCCACTACAATGCAGAAAATGGCCTTAAGTTGCTGATGTTTTTGGGTTTTTAACCAAGATTGGCCTATGTTACTGTTGTGTGTGTTTCTTGTCTTATTGTGTATTTTATTGCTTGTATTATATTGAATATATTGATGACTTATTGCACAGTGTGATGTTACGCTGTTATTTTATTAGTGTATTTGCTGTGCCAGATCGTTGAGTGTACTTTACACTGGTGTTTTCTGAAAAGAGGGCGGCGTGGTGATTCTGCAAAATGGGCAAAACAAGGTTGTGCCCATGGTTGTGCAGTGGGGGGGGGGGGGGTGTTTGTTCCTTTGGAAGCCACACAACATACAGTCTTCATGTACTCTGGCATGACACCGTCGGGCAGGAAGCCTCTTAAATGAAAGGGAGGTTTTCCTGTACCTTCGGGTCTTCCATCTGGACCTTCATTGCTGTCCATGTGGTGCAATTTTGGAACCAGTTGTTGTGAATATTAACTGTAAACTATTGTGTGAACTGGGCCACTCTTGAGTAGGTTGGACTATGGGGAAGTTGCGTTGTTCACAGTGGAGAACTTGGTGCCAAAGTTTGCCGGAGGCCATTACAATATGATGGCCCCAGAACCCCCTCTCCTTCTGGCACTCTACAGTTGTCATGCATTGGCACAAGCGGGGATCCAACTGCCCTGTTTTTGGTTAGGTTGGAGTACACTGAGGTACTTCTGGTCCAAAACTTTGTATCGTAGTCAGACTGGGCCGTAGACCCCTGGCCCCAACAATACGATGTCCCCAGATCCCCCCTCTTCTGCCACTCTACAGTCATTGTGCTTTGGCACAAGCAGGGATCCAACTGTCCTGTTCTTGGGTAGGTTGGAGTACGGAGGGTGCGTCTGGACCAGTGGAGAACTTTGTGCCCAAGTTGGCCACAGGCCACTACCATACGATGACCCCAGAGCCCCCTCTTCTGACACTCTGCAGTCATCGTGCATTGGGGCAAGTGGGGATCCAACTGCCCTGTCCTTGGGTATTTCGGAGTACGGAAAGGTGGGTCTGACCCACAACTTTGTGTTGTAGTTGGGCTACACCCCTGGCCCCAACAATATGATGACCACAGAGCCCCCCAGCTTCTCGTCTGCTCCTCCACTGTCGCGTCACGTGTTGGCACATGGAATAAGTAAGGTAATACCTCGGCGGCCACGTCTGTTTCTTCACCCAGAGGTATCACAGTCTACAAACAATGTCTCTGCTGCTTCAGAAAACAGCTGCCAGGGGCCTGGAGAGAAGGGGCCGCTGTTTATGTAGAAAATGAAGCAGCTTGCCCTAGACATAATGGAGCATGACATTAGGAAGATGAAAGGCAGCAACCTAAGAAAAACACAGGCCACCATCATTGATATTGGGAGCCGCTCTCCCCAACCTGGGCTTCCCACAGTCCTGCATTCACAAATATCTTCTCACTTCAGGAAGAATGGACGATTGGACTTTAAGTGCCCCAACCTCTCCCCCTGCCATGACCTCTCTTTCATGTCCAATCTCCTCACAAAGGCCTCGGCATGTAAGGTCCCTGAAGTCCTTTGTCTGTCGTCCTCCTCATTATTTCTTTTAATGACAGATAGGGCACTGGCCAGGAAATTCCTCCAGCAAACTCAATGTGGGGGGGGAAGGGTGTCTTATACTCCCCTCCCCAACCAAAATGATCCTAATCCACAGTTATTATAAGCAAAGGGTTAATCACGAGCATTTGTTAATGACCGGTGGACGAAATCACACAATGGGGGGAATTCATCAATCCGTCCACACCAAATGTACACCACAAGCAACAATCCGAGCATTGGGCGGAATGGGGCAGGGATTGGGATGCCTCGGCCCAACAGATTCATTATTATGGATATCTATGCCACTTCCTAACGGGCGTAGATTTCCATTTTGGCGCAGGCCACAACTTCACCTTAAGTCTCTTGGTCCCTGAACCAGTTGGGCCCTCTATTAAGACTGGCGTACGATAAATAAATCTGTCTTAATGTCACCAATAAGTGGTGGCGAAGCGATTAGAGATGATCGACCATCATGGTTATCACACTAGATCACAAGAGTTGTCCATATTCACCTATCTCTGGTGCTCCGGTGTCTGCCAGCGCGGTTCAGTCCTGCAGCTCCCGTGTTTTCTTCCGGCGGAAGTTCCCGACGCATGTGCCCGCCGAGGCCAATCATGACCTAAGGAAAGCGACATGGGACGTCACAGACAGCAAAGCAGCAGGACCGGACCGTGCTAGGAGACACCGGAGCACCGGGGACAGGTGATTCCACCTCAAAATTAGCGCCAAATTCCGTCCTGAATCCAACTCCCATTACATTCAGGGTGAGGCAGAAATCAGTACAGGACGGTGGTGAAAAATTAACCGTCCTGCTCGATTTTGCCCCTGATCCGCGGATTGAGCCGCTCTGATTCGGCCCATTCCTCTGGGCCTAATCTGTGAGGGAAAGCCGCAGCGAAAAGCGTAAAGTCTACTTCCGCTTTCCGCAGAGCTAAAATATAATGCTGCGCCATTTTGGGCCTAAGAGCAATGAGACCGTCCAGGTCATATTATGCTCCCTCCGGGCCCCTCCTGTAATATTTCAGGGGTCTTTAGGTAAGCTGATGGCAGTATTTTTCTAGTGATAAGACTTTTCCTATGGATTGACACTCGGTTCATGGACACACTGTGTATCTGGAGGTGATAACGCCTCGCTATCTGGATGAGAGAGAAAACAAGGCCCGATCCTCACAAAGTGGCCATGACTGCTGACAGGAGAGGCGATGCTGACAGGTGACACTGTGTCACATAGGGGAAAGCGCTGACAGGTCCCAGGCCCCGGAGATGTCCAGTATATAGGACACCTTGTTCAGATTGTGCACACTACATCAGCTGACAAGTCTATGGGGCTCTGTTAACCCTATACGTTCTATAGGCACAGGGACGGACCTAGGAACATTGAAAATTCACCATAGTAGCTGTCAACATTAATTGAACGTATATGTATTATCATTGCCATGCCAGGAGATTTCAGCTCTGCAGCACTGTGAAAAACATCAAAAACGGACACAGATTGGGTGCAAAATGGATGCACAGTGGCTGGTAAAAAAAGACTGATCTGTCCGTTTTTCATGGCCGAGAAACAAACACGGATGTGTGAATATCGTCTTATATTCACCTTTCTTGGTCTTCGCTGCGGAATCCGATCTTCTTCCTTGGGCGTCCCCTCCGTCTTCCAGGCCTCAGTGGTGACTTAGGCTTCCTGACATCAACAAGAATGGTGGAAGATCAGACGCCAGGGAAAGTTAAGTATAACTTTTTTTTTTTTACTTTTGCGCACCCTCTCTGGGGCCTGAAGAGACTCCATATTCTAATAATATCACTTCCATTTTGGACTGGAATTTAATCTTCTGGATGAACTTTGCAAATATCCGCGAAATTAATGTCACAAGGTTCCCTCTTCCCTACTAACAAGGTTTTCCACCAGCAAAAATACTGGTTCCGTTTCTCTATATTAGGGTTTTCTATAGAATCACTATATGGCGGCACACCTGGGGTTCTAATATGGACCTATAGAGACTCCACGTCCATCCATAAGACCAATGTAGAGAAGATGGCCAACAGTTTGTGGTTTCGATAAACCAACCATGGTGGCCATATGAGGAGAATCATTATGGGTCCATACTAGTCTATAGGCAGTGTATAATCTGGCCATGTGCATGAGGCCTAAGAATAACCCTGCAAAAGTGAAGACAGATCCGGCTCATCCTGGTTTCATAACATTTTTTCCAAAATTTTCTCAGGAAAGTGAATGGGGGGAAGGGGACAAAACCAGCTGTGACTGGCCAAGTCACGTTCTACACGCCGGACCCAGGCGGACGACCATGTAGGTAGATGGTATTTAGAAACCTGCTGATTCTTCCTCTCCCACCCCCAACCTTTAGAAATGCTTCCATAAATGGGATCCTCCGACCTCTGACCTCTCCTATACACAGTTATAATGAAGCATCGGCTCCTAATTTCACACTTGTAAGGCGCCCCCTGCCTTACCCAGAATCCGACTACAAACACTAAGGAGGAATGAGAAGGATATATGGTGTAAAATGCAGGATGCAACGTGGGGAAGTTTTTACTCTTCAGGGCTGTAAATGTGTTGGAGCCGTGTGCTGGTGGCAATGGACTGACCTTGAGTTACGCTTTCAGCTCTGGGGTCTATAGGGCGATGTGTGAGCATATGTCCTCCATCCATCAGTGCTCGGCCATTAGATGCCCAAGCGTCCGCTCTACTAGTGTGGGTCTATCTCGTAGCGTGGTGGTGGTCTCCTAAATACGGTGTATAAGACTTGTACCCAGGGGGTCTACAATGGCTGCCCACGTTAAATCTGCATTTATCTAAATAAAGCTTTCTATAATGAAAACTTCTACAACAGTCTAATAGATTTTGTGCGATGCGCGGGTTGATATAAGGATCCCTGGTAGTTTAGGGCATGGGACATTTTAATGTTAATATATGTGGTGATCTAGGGCAGTGAAATGGTTAATGTCAGTATACGTCATGGTTTAGGGTAGCAAAGGGGTTAAATCAGTATTTCTGGTCATCTAGGGCAGTTCGGTGGCTAATTCAAGTATACCTTGTGGACTGGGGCAGTGAACGTGTTACTGTTAATATACTTAGTGATCTAGGGCAGAAAAGGGGTTAATGTCAGTATACTTGGTGGTCTAAGGCAGCAAAGGGGTTAATGCAGTATTTCTGGTCATCTAGGGCAGTTTGGAGGTTAATTCAAGACATAGGGCAGTAAAAGACTTGTCAGTATGCCTGGTGGTCTATGGTGGTCTAGGACAGTGAGGGGGTTTATGTCAATATATGGTACCTTCTGGTCTAGGGTAGTGAATTGGTTAATGCCAGTCTACCTAACGGTCTAGCACAGTGAAGTGGTTAATGTCAGTATATGTAGACGTCTAGGGCGGTGGAGGGGTTACTATAAGGATCCCTGGTGGTCTAGGTCACTCAAGTGATATATTTATAAGGCATGGAAAGTAGTGGAAGGGTTAACATGGCATAACTGGAGTCCAGTTGTTGCCCCCTATCCAGACTCCAGTGGTCTTATCTGTAACATCCTCCTTTGCACTGGCCATGGAGATAAATGCAGGGAGGGGATAGAGAGGACTGTGCAGCTGTAGATGTATAGCTACATAGTTCTCTCTATGATTCATCAGAGCAATTCAGGAGTGTGCAGCCCAACCATTAGTGTGGTGAGAGCAGCCCTTGGGCCCCTTGACTTGGGGGCCTGGTCGCAGTTTCGGCCGCTGTGACCCCTATAGCTATGCCACTGAAATAGAATAGCATAAGGGTCCCTTTGTCTCCATTAGCTCATCTTATGTTGGTCACCATCAGGATCTGACTACATAGGGAGTGTTTGTCGTCTGTTACTATAGGAACACATAGGTCTGCATAGGAGCTGTATACACAAAACTGTAGGAGATTTTTTAATCAAGTCTATTTACAAAGTTGCTTCATTGTTATACATGTTCCTCCTCAACATGGCAGCCTTCACAGAGCCTAGACAGTCTGTTGTGTGCACCGAAATCTGTCTGATGCAGCAGAGCTGACTTGTTGTTCCTCATATTTCAGCAGATCCTTCATTACGGAGCTGTACTCTTCATGACCTTCATGACTTCGCTTTGTTGGGCTGGGAAATTTTTCAGATCTCTCTCCAGTTGCAGTCACTTTGGTGATAAGAGTCATTACGTGGAGCGCAACGTTACCGTCACCGCGTCTTCTCAGATTTTATTTCGGCTTCCTGCATCCTGAAACATTCCAGACCGCCATATTGACAACCTGGTGAAAGCTAAGCAACACAACATTATTGGGAGAACCTATCGGAAACCTTGTCATTCATTCTCCGCAGTCGGCGACCACCGGTTACCATCTAATGGTTACCATTAACCACTTAAAGGGATTTTCCATGCTTAGACATAGTCATAGGATAAATTGGTATTGGCGCGAGTCCACTCCTTATTCACCTCTCCAAGCTCCAGTGGTGCCGACTATAACTTCCTGTTTGCTCCCTGCACTGACCATAGACATAAGATAGAGAGGACTGTGCAGCTGTACCTATAGGGCTGCACAGTTCTCCCTATGATTGGACAGAGCAATTCAGGTATGTGTTGCCCAACCCTTAAAGGTAGAGGCAGCATTAGTGCGGTAAGGGCAAACTTGAGCCTCTTTGACTTAGGGGCTTTGACCACTGGAAGCCATGTGGAAAACTGTAGGCCGGTATTCAGATGGAGAGTAAATGGAAAGGTTCTTCCACTAGATCGGTGGATATGCAATAAATATGTATGGTAGGGGTGTGGGTGTGCAGTAGCACTTTTGCGTGAACGATCGCCTTCAGGGAACATGCAGGACCTGAAACACTTGCCAGAGTCAAACCTGCTGACAGTTTCCCTATAGATTTGTAGCTGTGTATCAGTAAACTGGCGCAGTCGGTGGGTCATGCAGATGACATGATGTTGGGAGGTGGACATCTCATTCTAAGGAAACACAATATCCTGGTGACTATGGGTAAGATCACAGATATCAGGAAGTCACAAGAAACTTTCTTCTGTCTTTCTGACTTCTCCTTTTTTCCTTACATTACAGGAAACAGAGGGAAGTGACTGATTTGTGCGAAATTTTGGATGTGGCTCGGAGAACAATTTGCCTCTTTGTCTCAAATTTCACATCCTATTCTAGGTGGTTCTATGAGAATTATGACAAAATGTGCTGACCACACATCAGGCTCCGCCCCCTGACAGGTCGGGGTACTGCCTTCAAGATGAAGCTTCAGGTCTCCTCAGATCTGATGACATCATCTATGAATTAGTTCACCAGCTGACATTTATACAGGGTATGAATAATTATGCAACTGTTCACAGCCCCTATGCAGGCCTATGTGTCTCTATGGTTACAATGGTTCGTTCTGCCCACTACTTTTCAATAACCTACGAAATATGGGAGCATGAATTCAAGATCAGACTACAGAAGGGTCCGTTTGTAGTCTGTTACCATGGAGACACATAGGTCTGCTTTGGAGCAGTAGATACAAAATGGTAGGAGATGTCTTAATCAAGACTATGTGCACAGTTGCTTCATTGCTTATTTTAGATGCATGTGAAAAATTTAAAAAAAAAGTTGTTTGCAAAAGTATACACCCCCTTTAGGCTACAGTATGCTGCAAATATTTGTAACTATTTAGCTACAGCTGCCATCCAATTGAATGCATTGATTGTGCGACATCTCAAGTGTTGTAGCTGACTGCAGGATCCGACTACACAAGGGTCTGTTTGTAGTCTGTAACCATGGGGACACATCGGACTGCTTTGGAGCTGTAGTCACAAAACGGTAACAGATTTTTAATCAAAACTATTTACAAAGTTGTTTCAGTGCTTATTTTTACATATATCTGAGCAATAAAAAAATGGTTGCAAAAATATACACCCCCTTTAATGTGGGAGAAACTGAGTTACATAATCAAAGCAAGTCCTAAGTGACCACAACTGACTGCTAGATCAGACTACACACATTGTCTATTTGTAGTCTGTAACCATGGAGACACATAGGCCAGCTATGGAGCTGTAGACGCGAAACGGTCGAAAATTTTTAATCAAGACCATTTGCAAAGTTGCTTCATTGCTTATTTTAGAGGCACACGAGACATAAAAAAGTTGATTGCAAAAGTATACATCCCCTTTAATGTGGGAGAAACTGAGTTACATAATCAAGGCAAGTCCTAAGTGACCAAAACTGACTGCTAGATCAGACTACACACATTGTCTATTTGTAGTCTGTAACCATGGAGACACATAGGCCAGCTATGGAGCTGTAGATGTAAAACGGTCAAAATTTTTTAATCAAGACCATTTGCAAAGTTGCTTCATTGCTTATTTTAGAGGCACACGAGACATAAAGAAGTTGGTTGCAAAAGTATACACCCCCTTTAAAGTTGGAAAAAAACGAGCTACATAATCAAGGCAAGTCCTAAGTGACCGAACCTACTGTTTAATATTCATGCGGAGTCTGGCGGGCTCGCTCGACATAAAGGGGTGACCTCTTGGCACCACCTGGCCCATTCATGTTTTTACTCTCCTCTGAATTCATGCCAGTATTTCCTCTGCTCTTTGCATGTCTGTCTAAACATCCTCCCCATAGGGTGCATGGATTTCTGTATTTGCTCAGTGTGATGTGTACATGTCTGGGCTTCCTCCATGTAATGTGTATGATGGCGGCGCACTCTTTTGCGCCGCTCCCCTCCAGCACTTTGTCTGGCGAGCCGCTCTTATATGTACACAAACAAACATTTGTGCGGTATGACATCTAATACTCACACGGCTTCAGAGCTGGCTTTCTTCCGCTCTCTCCAGAGAGTCTCGTACACTATCCCCTCTATTTAGTCTCGCTTCTAGATTACCTCATTTGACTTTTTTTTTTTTTGCCGCTATCAAAATAAACAGCCGCCTGATAAGTGACTATCGCTCACACATCCGCCTGAGGATCTGGGCCTTATCATAACACAGCCCTTGAGATGGAAAATATGATTCAGCTTTGAAACGGTTAAAAACGATAATACATTATTAAGAAAAAAACAAACATCCCCTTTAAGAAGTCTGCCCCTTTAAATAATCATTTTTGAAAATTTTTTAGAAAATCAAGTTGTTCTTGTGTGAAAACCTCTCCTGATCTGTTTTAGAGATTATTGGAGATTATTTTTCTTAAACTTTGTGCTGTACCTCTGTTATTCTTCTTGGAAATGCCTTAATAAGAACATAGAAGTGTATCCCCATGAAACAGAAATGTAAAAAAAAAAATCTTAGAAATTCAGGGGTCCTTTTGAAGAACTTCTTTAGAAAACTGCGTCGTTCCTCTGTTATCCCTCCTGAAAATTTAGTAAAAAATTGACAACTGGCTGTTGCAATTCACCTTGTCAATAGGGGGTGCCTCTATACAGTTTGGTACTGTCTAATTAGTGCTGTGCGGGGACACACCCTATTGGCAGCAGGAATGGTAACAACATGTATGGCTAATTTATTTATATATTTGCAGGAGGAATAACAGGGGCAGTGCAACTCAAGCTTTTAAGGAAAGGTTGCTATTTTATTGGAAAATTTAGCATTTCTGAAACAGACACATCAGGAGAGATGTTGGTACTTTGTTACAGTTTTTGAGTTACCCATGGAAAATCGATACTGTATGAGAATGCAGACATCTCCTTTAATAAGTATGTCCCCTTTAAAAATAAATAAAAAAATTTCTTAAAAGTACAGAGGTCTATAGCTCTACTGACATGGCTCTTTTAGTAAATACTTGAATTTCCACAGTTTGTCTTAGAACTTTCAGTTGTTCCTCTGTTATTCCTATTGGAAATGTATTAAAAAATTTGACAGCTGGGTATTACCATAACCCTGTCAATAAGAGGTGTCTAATACTGTGGTCTGATACATACCCCATTGACCACAAGAATGGTAACAACATATTAATTTATTCCTACATTTCCAGGAGGAATAACAGAGCGGCAGCACAACGCAAACTTCTAATAAAAGATTGTTATTTTCTAGGGAAAGCTGATATCTACTAATACAGACATGCCAGTAGCTGTGACGATACTTTCTAATAGTTTCTGCTTTATAAAATGGATACTGGGTGAGAATACAGACATCTCCTTTAAGAAGTGTGTCCCCCTTTAAATAATATTTTTAAAAGCTTTTTAAAAGTTCAGGGGTCCTCTTGCATGAACCCCTCTCCTGACAAGTCCGTTTTAGTAAATACTTGCATTGCCAGCAGGCTGGAATTTAAAAATTTTTTCCACTGTTATTCCTCCTGGAATTGTTTTAATAAATTGACAACTAGGCTTTACAATTCACCATATTAATTGGAAGTTTCTCTATACTGTCTGATACTGTCCAATCGGTGCTGGGTGGACGCATATACTATAGACAATGGTAACAATTCATTAATTTCCAGGAGTAATAACAGAGGGGCAGTGTGACTCGAACGTCTTAAAAAAAGATTGTTATTTCACAGGGAATGCTAATATAGCCTAAGATGTCAGGAGAGGTGTCGTCACTTTGTAACAGGTCCTGAGTGACCCATGCAAATTGGATACTGGGTGACATTACCCAATCCCGGGGAGGCTAGTCACTAATATTCCAAAAAAGTTATACAGACATAATTGCTCTGCTTCTTTTACCTATCGTTCTGCCTTGATCAGTGCCAGTCTTGACTGCAGTTCTTGCATTGTATTCATGCACTAGGAAGAACTGGATGAACAAAGTTTCAAATTTGGTCACCTACAAAGCAAAACTTCAGCGTCTTCCCTTAATCTGCTCCTTGTAAGACAGAGACTCTATGAATTAATAAAGACGTCTCCCCCCTCCCAGCGGCCATTGTGTCACGGTGGTGACCCTGTTTCCCCGCGTAGGGTCCCTGCCCCTACAATGCCGCTAGCGCCTGTGTGGCTCTCCACGAGGACCCTTGAAAAGGTCTTTTTGGCAGAGCGAAGCTTTCAAGTTGGGGGGACAATGGTCGGAGGGCTGGAGGCTATTCAAGCAGAACGGGGCGAGGAAAAAAAAATCAAAAAGATGCCTGAAGTCAGCGGTAGAGGCGGAGAAGAAAGCCCACATGAGGCGAGCGACTGCTGCTAGGCGACTCCAGCTCTGAGCATGCTGTCCATGTGCCATCCCAGAGCAAGCGGGTCGCTCTCCTGAGGGGCGATCATCCTGTAGAGACATAATACTCGGGTCGAGCGGGGGCATCATGCCATTAACAACGCTACGTGGGGAGCTCATCTACATACGGTGCCGGAGGTGTAAAATTTGAGATGTTCAGTCACTTGTGCCCGTATAATAATAATGCCGCCATGTCATGCAGGGCGACACACGTACAATCTATTCTGAAGTATTTCTTAAACTGTAAACTTTTTGAAAGTTCTTCAAAGTTTTTGTAAATGTTATTTAGTGTCAATACGACATATCTGAATCTGTTGTAGGAGATACAATGCAGCATGACGGTCTGGTGGAGGATGCAAGTATATGGCGGCATTTATTATGGTCTGGTGGAGGATTGCGGTATATGGCGGCATTTACTATGGTCTGGTGGAGGATACAAGTATATGGCAGTATTTATTATGGTCTGGGGGAGGATACAGGTATATGGCAGCATTTATTATGGTCTGGTGGAGGATTGCGGTATATGGCGGCATTTACTATGGTCTGGTGGAGGATACAAGTATATGGCAGTATTTATTATGGTCTGGTGGAGGATAGCAGTATATGGCGGCATTTATTATGGTCTGGGGGAGGATACAGGTATATGGCGGCATTTATTATGGTCTGGTGGAGGATACAAGTATATGGCAGTATTTATTATGGTCTGATGGAGGATACAAGTATATGGCGGCATTTATTATGGTCTGCTGGAGGATACAAGTATATGGCAGCATTTATTATGGTCTGGGGGAGGATACAAGTATATGGCAGTATTTATTATGGTCTGGTGGAGGATACAGGTATATGGCAGCATTTATTATGGTCTGGTGGAGGATACAGGTATATGGCGGCATTTATTATTATTATCTGGAAGAGAATACAGGTATATGGTGGCATTTATAATGGTCTGGTAGAAGATGCAAATATATGGTGACATGTTATCTGCTCTGGTAGAGGATACGGGTATATGGCGGAATTTAGTATAGCTCTGGTGGAGGATACGGGTATATGGCAGCATTTATTATGGTCTGGTGGAGGATTGCGGTATATGGCGGCATTTACTATGGTCTGGTGGAGGATACAAGTATATGGCAGTATTTATTATGGTCTGGTGGAGGATAGCAGTATATGGCGGCATTTATTATGGTCTGGGGGAGGATACAGGTATATGGCGGCATTTATTATGGTCTGGTGGAGGATACAAGTATATGGCAGTATTTATTATGGTCTGATGGAGGATACAAGTATATGGCGGCATTTATTATGGTCTGCTGGAGGATACAAGTATATGGCAGCATTTATTATGGTCTGGGGGAGGATACAAGTATATGGCAGTATTTATTATGGTCTGGTGGAGGATACAGGTATATGGCAGCATTTATTATGGTCTGGTGGAGGATACAGGTATATGGCGGCATTTATTATTATTATCTGGAAGAGAATACAGGTATATGGTGGCATTTATAATGGTCTGGTAGAAGATGCAAATATATGGTGACATGTTATCTGCTCTGGTAGAGGATACGGGTATATGGCGGAATTTAGTATAGCTCTGGTGGAGGATACGGGTATATGGTGTGATTTATTATGGTCTGGTAGAAAAAACAGGTATATGGCGACTTTTATTATGTAGGAAACAGGTTAATGATGGTATTTTATTATGGTATGGTAGAGGTTATAGTTATATGCCAATTTTTAATATGGTCTGGAGGATGGGGTATATGGCGACATTTATTATGGTCTGGGAGAGGATACATTATACACTGTGGCCCCGCCCTCTGGTTATTATACTCTGTGGCCCTGCCCTCTGGTTATTATACTCTCTGGCCCCGCCCTCTGGTTATTATATTCTCTGGCCCCGTCCTCTGGTTTTTATACTCTGTGGCCCCGCCCTCTGGTTATTATACTCTCTGGCCCCACCCTCTGGTTATTATACTCTCTGGTCCCGCCCTCTGGTTATTATACTCTCTGGTCCCGTCCTCTGGTTATTATACTCTCTGGCCCCACCCTCTGGTTATTATACTCTCTGGTCCCGCCCTCTGGTTATTATACTCTCTGGCCCCACCCTCTGGTTATTATACTCTGTGGTCCCACCCTCTGGTTATTATACTCTATGGCCCCGCCCTCCGGTTAGTCTGTTCCCTATGTAAGCACTGAGGAGGCTGTAGGATTTGTTTGACCCCTTCACGGAGCTGACCGGTGGGGGTGCCGAAAGTTGTTGGCCTACAGTGAGCACCAACAACGGGACCCCCATAAATCAGTGGGGGATAGTAATATAAGGACTATAACTGCCTATGTGATACATTGTATCCTTCTTCTGTTCTCTTCCTCTTCAACCATTAAAGGGAAGCTCCGCTGGACGCAAAGTTTCATATCGTGCAAACAAACACGCTCTGTGCAAAGATAAAAGTGGAAAAAAAGTGAATTTGGCAGCTGAAAAAAACTGATGATTCTGCAACACGCAACGTTATTTCCTTGTTTCCATGAATGGAGGCAGAAAATGGGAAGAGGAAACAGAAAACTTCTCGTTTCAGCCAATTCCCTGCAAATGGTGATTAGTTCTGGATCTAAAGTAAAAGTTACAATAAACTGCAAAACCACTATGTACTACTCATCGGGGGCATCTGAACTACAGGGGGCAGTATTTGTAAGATGGTCTGCAGTTCACAGCTTCTGTGATTGGCTGAAGTAGTAGTTGGTGATGTCTGAATCAGTGACATAGACCTGTTAGGAAAACCGGAGTAACTGCTCTGTAACATAGGTAGAGGGAGGGTGAGTATAGTTCTGGATCAGTACAGGATAAGTAAGTAATGTATGTACACAGTGACTGCACCAGCAGAATAGTGAGCGCAGCTCTGGAGTATAATACAGGATATAACTCAGGATTAGTACAGAATAAGTAATGTAATGTATGTACATAGTGACTGCACCAGCAGAATAGTGAGTGCAGCTCTGGAGTATAATACAGGATGTAACTCAGGATCAGTACAGGATAAGTAATGTAATGTATGTACACAGTGACTGCACCAGCAGAATAGTGAGCGCAGCTCTGGAGTATAATACAGGATGGAACTCAGGATCAGTACAGGATAAGTAATGTAATGTATGTAGATAGTGACTGTACCAGCAGAATAGTGAGCGCAGCTCTGGAGTATAATACAGGATGGAACTCAGGATCAGTACAGGATAAGTAATGTAATGTATGTACACAGTGACTGTACCAGCAGAATAGTGAGTGCAGCTCTGGAGTATAATACAGGATGTAACTCAGGATCAGTACAGGATAAGTAATGTAATGTATGTACACAGTGACTGTACCAGCAGAATAGTGAGTGCAGCTCTGGGGTATAATACAGGATGTAACTCAGGATCAGTACAGGATAAGTAATGTAATATATGTACACAGTGACTGCACCAGCAGAATAGTGAGCGCAGCTCTGGAGTATAATACAGGATATAACTCAGGATCAGTACAGGATAAGTAATGTAATGTATGTACACAGTGACTGCACCAGCAGAATAGTGAGCGCAGCTCTGGAGTATAATACAGGATGTAACTCAGGATCAGTACAGGATAAGTAATGTAATGTATGTAGATAGTGACTGTACCAGCAGAATAGTGAGCGCAGCTCTGGAGTATAATACAGGATGGAACTCAGGATCAGTACAGGATAAGTAATGTAATGTATGTACACAGTGACTGTACCAGCAGAATAGTGAGTGCAGCTCTGGAGTATAATACAGGATGTAACTCAGGATCAGTACAGGATAAGTAATGTAATGTATGTACACAGTGACTGCACCAGCAGAATAGTGAGCGCAGCTCTGGAGTATAATACAGGATGTAACTCAGGATCAGTACAGGATAAGTAATGTAATGTATGTACACAGTGTTTGCACCAGCAGAATAGTGAGTGCAGCTCTGGAGTATAATACAGGATGTAACTCAGGATCAGTACAGGATAAGTCATGTAATGTATGTACACAGTGACTGTACCAGCAGAATAGTGAATGCAGCTCTGGAATATAATACAGGATATAACTCAGGATCAGTACAGAATAAGTAATACAATGTATGTACACAGTGACTGCACCAGCAGAATAGTGAGCGCAGCTCAGGAGTATAATACAGGATGTAACTCAGGATCAGTACAGGATAAGTAATGTAATGTATGTACACAGTGTCTGCACCAGCAGAATAGTGAGTGCAGCTCTGGAGTATAATACAGGATGTAACTCAGGATCAGTACAGGATAAGTAATGTAATGTATGTACACAGTGACTGCACCAGCAGAATAGTGAGTGCAGCTCTGGAGTATAATACAGGATGTAACTCAGGATCAGTACAGGATAAGTAATGTAATGTATGTACACAGTGTCTGCACCAGCAGAATAGTGAGTGCAGCTCTGGAGTATAATAGCAGCTGGACCAATATCAAACTGATGGCATATTCCGGAGTTACAGTAGGTCATCCTTTATACACAGCATAACATTGGTGTATAAAGGGGAGTCGGCTGGTTCTTATTCTTCCAGAAGGTCACATTGCGCTGTAGATATTATACACAGGACAATATACTGCTATAAGCTGACATTCTGTTACAGTGTATCTCTGCAGTGACCATCATACACTCAGTGGATTGATGCTATAATATATGCACAATATGCGGCGCTCACATTCCCTCCTCTCAGCGTGGGACGATATGAAGTCGACTTCCTGAAAGAAGAGAATGACTTGTTTCCATAAATCATAATGTGGACTATTCACGCCAGAGCCATCAGAGAGGAAGCTCTGCCGGCCAATGTGACTGTCAGCCGCCTGCCAGGAGGTCTCAAAGAGGAAAACACAAAAAAGAGCATTTCCTAGAGAACGCTCCGGTTCTACTTCCCTGAAGATCACATTACCTCAGAATAAACATGAAGATGATGGAATTATAGTCCGCAGCATATAGACCCACCAATACTGGCCATGGGCTGGTCACTTTGCTTTGGACTACCCCCTATTAGTACATTTGGCTAATAGCCAATCCTGACTCAATAGAGGTTGGGGTCCCCATACTAGGACATCTACTCTACAGTCATAGTCATCCAGTCCTATCATACTTTACTCACATAGTCATTCAGTCCTATCATACTCTACACCCATAGTAGTCCAGTCCTATCATACTCTACACCCATAGTCATCCAGTCCTATCATACCCTACAGTCATAGTCATCCAGTCCTATCATACTCTACAGTCATAGTCATCCAGTCCTATCATACTCTACAGTCACAGATGTCCAGTCCTATCATACTCTACACCCATAGTCATCCAATCCTATCATACCCTACAGTCATAGTCGTCCAGTCCTATCATACTCTACACCCATAGTCATCCAGTCCTATCATACTCTACAGTCATAGTCATCCAGTCCTATCATACTCTACACCCATAGTCATCCAGTCCTATCATACTCTACAGTCATAGTCATCCAGTCCTATCATACTCTACACCCATAGTCATCCAGTTCTATCATACTCTACAGTCATAGTCCTCCAGTCCTATCATACTCTACAGTCATAGTCGTCCAGTCCTATCATACTCTACACCCATAGTCATCCAGTTCTATCATACTCTACAGTCATAGTCATCCAGTCCTATCATACTCTACACCCATAGTCATCCAGTCTTATCATACTCTACAGTCATAGTCATCCAGTCCTATCATACTCTACAGTCATAGATGTCCAGTCATATCATACTCTACACCCATAGTCATCCAATCCTATCATACCCTACAGTCATAGTCGTCCAGTCCTATCATACTCTACACCCATAGTCATCCAGTCCTATCATACTCTACAGTCATAGTCATCCAGTCCTATCATACTCTACACCCATAGTCATCCAGTCCTATCATACTCTACACCCATAGTCATCCAGTCCTATCATACTCTACACCCATAGTCATCCAGTCCCATCATACTCTACACCCATAGTCCTCCAGTCCTATCATACTCTACACCCATAGTCATCCAGTCCTATCATACTCTACACCCATAGTCATCCAGTCCTATCATACTCTACAGTCATAGTCGTCCAATCCTATCATACTCTACACCCATAGTCATCCAGTCCTATCATACCCTACAGTCATAGTCATCCAGTCCTAACATACTCTACAGTCATAGTCATCCAGTCCTATCATACTCTACAGTCATAGATGTCCAGTCCTATCATACTCTACACCCATAGTCATCCAATCCTATCATACCCTACAGTCATAGTCGTCCAGTCCTATCATACTCTACACCCATAGTCATCCAGTCCTATCATACTCTACAGTCATAGTCATCCAGTCCTATCATACTCTACACCCATAGTCATCCAGTCCTATCATACTCTAGTCATAGTCATCCAGTCCTATCATACTCTACAGTCATAGATGTCCAGTCCTATCATACTCTACACCCATAGTCATCCAATCCTATCATACCCTACAGTCATAGTCGTTCAGTGCTATCATACTCTACACCCATAGTCTTCCAGTCCTATCATACTCTACAGTCATAGTCATCCAGTCCTATCATACTCTACACCCATAGTCATCCAGTCCTATCATACTCTACACCCATTGTCATCCAGTCTTATCATACTCTACAGTCATAGTCATCCAGTCCTATCATACTCTACAGTCATAGATGTCCAGTCATATCATACTCTACACCCATAGTCATCCAGTCCTATCATACTCTACAGTCATAGTCATCCAGTCCTATCATACTCTACACCCATAGTCATCCAGTCCTATCATACTCTACACCCATAGTCCTCCAGTCCTATCATACTCTACAGTCATAGTCGTCCAGTCCTATCATACTCTACACCCATAGTCATCCAGTCCTATCATACTCTACAGTCATAGTCATCCAGTCCTATCATACTCTACACCCATAGTCATCCAGTCTTATCATACTCTACAGTCATAGTCATCCAGTCCTATCATACTCTACAGTCATAGATGTCCAGTCATATCATACTCTACACCCATAGTCATCCAATCCTATCATACCCTACAGTCATAGTCGTCCAGTCCTATCATACTCTACACCCATAGTCATCCAGTCCTATCATACTCTACACCCATTGTCATCCAGTCCTATCATACGCTACACCCATAGTCATCCAGTCCTATCATACTCTACACCCATAGTCCTCCAGTCCTATCATACTCTACACCCATAGTCATCCAGTCCTATCATACTCTACACCCATAGTCATCCAGTCCTATCATACTCTACACCCATAGTCCTCCAGTCCTATCATACTCTACACCCATAGTCATCCAGTCCTATCATACTCTACACCCATAGTCATCCAGTCCTATCATACTCTACAGTCATAGTCGTCCAATCCTATCATACTCTACACCCATAGTCCTCCAGTCCTATCATACTCTACACCCATAGTCATCCAGTCCTATCATAATATAAGGCCATAGTCATCCAGTCCTATCATACTCTACACCCATAGTCATCCAGTCCTATCATACTCTACACCCATAGTCATCCAGTCCTATCATACTTTACTCACATAGTCATTCAGTCCTATCATACTCTACACCCATAGTAGTCCAGTCCTATCATACTCTACACCCATAGTCATCCAGTCCTATCATACCCTACAGTCATAGTCATCCAGTCCTATCATACTCTACAGTCATAGTCATCCAGTCCTATCATACTCTACAGTCATAGATGTCCAGTCCTATCATACTCTACACCCATAGTCATCCAATCCTATCATACCCTACAGTCATAGTCGTCCAGTCCTATCATACTCTACACCCATAGTCATCCAGTCCTATCATACTCTACAGTCATAGTCATCCAGTCCTATCATACTCTACACCCATAGTCATCCAGTCCTATCATACTCTACAGTCATAGTCATCCAGTCCTATCATACTCTACAGTCATAGATGTCCAGTCCTATCATACTCTACACCCATAGTCATCCAATCCTATCATACCCTACAGTCATAGTCGTCCAGTCCTATCATACTCTACACCCATAGTCATCCAGTCCTATCATACTCTACAGTCATAGTCATCCAGTCCTATCATACTCTACACCCATAGTCATCCAGTCCTATCATACTCTACACCCATAGTCATCCAGTCTTATCATACTCTACAGTCATAGTCATCCAGTCCTATCATACTCTACAGTCATAGATGTCCAGTCATATCATACTCTACACCCATAGTCATCCAATCCTATCATACCCTACAGTCATAGTCATCCAGTCCTATCATTCTCTACACCCATAGTCATCCAGTCCTATCATACTCTACACCCATAGTCATCCAGTCCTATCATACTCTACACCCATAGTCATCCAGTCTTATCATACTCTACAGTCATAGTCATCCAGTCCTATCATACTCTACAGTCATAGATGTCCATTCATATCATACTCTACACCCATAGTCATCCAATCCTATCATACCCTACAGTCATAGTCGTCCAGTCCTATTATACTCTACACCCATAGTCATCCAGTCCTATCATACTCTACACCCATAGTCATCCAGTCCTATCATACTCTACACCCATAGTCCTCCAGTCCTATCATACTCTACACCCATAGTCATCCAGTCCTATCATACTCTACACCCATAGTCATCCAGTCCTATCATACTCTACAGTCATAGTCGTCCAATCCTATCATACTCTACACCCATAGTCCTCCAGTCCTATCATACTCTACACCCATAGTCATCCAGTCCTATCATAATATAAGGCCATAGTCATCCAGTCCTATCATACTCTACACCCATAGTCATCCAGTCCTATCATACTCTACACCCATAGTCATCCAGTCCTATCATACTCTACACCCATAGTCCTCCAGTTCTATCATACTCTACACCCATAGTCATCCAGTCCTATCATACTCTACACCCATAGTCATCCAGTCCTATCATACTCTACACCCATAGTCCTCCAGTCCTATCATACTCTACACCCATAGTCATCCAGTCCTATCATACTCTACACCCATAGTCATCCTGTCCTATCACACTCTATAGTCATAGTCATCCAGTCCTATCATACTCTACAGTCATAGATGTCCAGTCCTATCATAATCTACACCCATAGTCATCCAATCCTATCATACCCTACAGTCATAGTCGTCCAGTCCTATCATACTCTACACCCATAGTCGACCAGTCCTATCATACTCTACACCCATAGTCATCCAGTCCTATCATACTCTACACCCATAGTCATCCAGTCCTATCATACTCTACACCCATAGTCATCCAGTCCTATCATACTCTACACCCATAGTCCTCCAGTTCTATCATACTCTACACCCATAGTCATCCAGTCCTATCATACTCTACACCCATAGTCCTCCAGTCCTATCATACTCTACACCCATAGTCATCCAGTCCTATCATACGCTACACCCATAGTCCTCCAGTTCTATCATACTCTACACCCATAGTCATCCAGTCCTATCATACTCTACACCCATAGTCATCCTGTCCTATCACACTCTATAGTCATAGTCATCCAGTCCTATCATACTCTACAGTCATAGATGTCCAGTCCTATCATAATCTACACCCATAGTCATCCAATCCTATCATACCCTACAGTCATAGTCGTCCAGTCCATTCATACTCTACACCCATAGTCGTCCAGTCCTATCATACTCTACACCCATAGTCATCCAGTCCTATCATACTCTACACCCATAGTCATCCAGTCCTATCATACTCTACACCCATAGTCATCCAGTCCTATCATACTCTACACCCATAGTCCTCCAGTTCTATCATACTCTACACCCATAGTCATCCAGTCCTATCATACTCTACACCCATAGTCCTCCAGTCCTATCATACTCTACACCCATAGTCATCCAGTCCTATCATACTCTACACCCATAGTCCTCCAGTCCTATCATACTCTACACCCATAGTCATCCAGTCCTATCATATTCTACACCCATAGTCATCCTGTCCTATCATACTCTATAGTCATAGTCATCCAGTCCTATCATACTCTACAGTCATAGATGTCCAGTCCTATCATAATCTACACCCATAGTCATCCAATCCTATCATACCCTACAGTCATAGTTGTCCAGTCCTATCATACTCTACACCCATAGTCATCCAGTCCTATCATACTCTACACCCATAGTCATCCAGTCCTATCATACTCTACACCCATAGTCATCCAGTCCTATCATACTCTACACCCATAGTCCTCCAGTCCTATCATACTCTACACCCATAGTCCTCCAGTTCTATCATACTCTACACCCATAGTCATCCAGTCCTATCATACTCTACATCCATAGTCATCCAGTCCTATCATACTCTACACCCATAGTCATCCAGTCCTATCATACTCTACAGTCATAGTCATCCAGTCCTATCATACTCTACAGTCATAGATGTCCAGTCCTATCATACTCTACACCCATAGTCATCCAATCCTATCATACCCTATAGTCATAGTCGTCCAGTCCTATCATACTCTACACCCATAGTCATCCAGTCCTATCATACTCTACAGTCATAGTCATCCAGTCCTATCATACTCTACACCCATAGTCATCCAGTCCTATCATACTCTACACCCATAGTCATCCAGTCCTATCATACTCTACAGTCATAGATGTCCAGTCCTATCATACTCTACACCCATAGTCATCCAGTCCTATCATACTCTACACCCATAGTCCTCCAGTCCTATCATACTCTACACCCATAGTCATCCAGTCCTATCATACTCTACACCCATAGTCATCCAGTCCTATCATACTCTACAGTCATAGTCGTCCAATCCTATCATACTCTACACCCATAGTCCTCCAGTCCTATCATACTCTACACCCATAGTCATCCAGTCCTATCATACTCTACAGTCATAGTCATCCAGTCCTATCATACTCTACGCCCATAGTCATCCAGTCCTATCATAATGTAAGGCCATAGTCATCCAGTCCTATCATGCTCTACACCCATAGTCAGCCAGTCCTATTATACAGGGTGGGCCATAAGTATGGATACACCCAGATACCATTGAATCCAAAATGGCAGCTTTGCAGATGGCTGACATGGGCATCATCCAGCCTCAAATGTTTCCCCCCTCCCATGTACTAATATGCCACAAACGGTAAGGTGATATCAGCAACCACTTCCATTTTATCTGGGTGTATCCATACTTATGGCCCACCCGGGCGTATCCATACTTATGGCCCACTCTGTACAATATCATGGAGCCAACTACCTATAGATCTGTTTATTGTGAACTAGTGACTTTATATAGGACTGTCTGAATGTGTTTCTTTCCATTAGAGTGTTTCCTCGTAGGTTTTAAGGCAGCATTGTAAAGCGAGTACATTGTGTTTGTGAGAGACCGCAGTCTTCTCCACCACATGGACTGATTACTGCCAATTAGCTAAACGAGACAGACAAGTGTTGGATGGTGTAAGGATCCTTCAGAGGTGAAGTCCCATTACCTTGTAATTACGGAGGGCGGATTGTACAATGGCACACACGAGGAGGGGAGGATCGACCCCCAATTACTTCTGCTGTTTTATATCTGACCTCTTGCCCCAAAAATCTTGTGCTTACTGCACTCTCCAGATGTCTCCTGGAAAATGGACACAAGAATGGAGAGATCAAGATGTAACCACTCCTTAAAGGATCCTTCCAGATTTCTGTACACTCTATATACGTGAATTTCTCTGGCTTTCTCTGGAAACATTTGGGTCCATACCCGAGAGATACCCAAGTCCTGCTCACACGGGGGTGAACTGTTGGTCACAATTTAAACAAATTAAAATTTGTGGACAATGAAAAACGAAACATTTTTGCAAATATAAATAATGAAACATTTTGCAGAGATTTACAGATTTGCTCTGTGGTCTGGAAACCCAGCCAGGATTCCCTTATGGTGGCCGGGCTATCTTCTCATTCTCTACAACTTGATATATGTTCATGGGAAAACCCCTTTAAATTCTCAATTTACTCAATCAAGATTTTGCCGAGAATTCGCTCACGTCTAGTCACAGGGCATTGTCTTGCATGCACATGATCGGGGCAAGTTTTTAGCATCTTAATCCCTTTAGGACCAGGCAATATGTGATCTTCAGGACTGCACAAAACGTTTGGAAAAGGGAATGATCATGATCGCCGGGATCCTCACCGTTCCTGCTGCTCTACCCGCCGTGATTCCCTTCCTTCCTTTTTTTCTCTTAAAAAGGAAATGTACAATTCTATCCACAGATTCTTTTAAGTGTCCATGGGTTATTTAAGGCACATTCCCAACAGGAAGGTTCCTGAACAATAAGGTTCCTAGCTTGCTAGTTCCTGTGGAGGTGTTTTCTGCTACTCTGATGATCCACGTTTGACCTCTGCCTGTTTAACTGGCTATGAACCTGCTCTGCCTGCCCTGATCTCTGCCTGATTGCTGTATTTACCCTGTGCCGCCTGCCCTGACCTATTGCCCGTTTACTGCTATGAACAAACTCACCCCGCCCTGACCTTGGCTTTCCTACTGTCCTTTCAGTGTCATGCATCAACACCTCTTCCTTTAGGTAGTGCCTTGGTGGTCCTCTGCAGTGAAGTCTAGTTCCTAATATGGGGGCTAAAGGGTAAGAACCATGGGATTCCTTAGACAACGCTATAAAGAGTAGCCTTATGTCAAATCTGTCCAGCACCATCTACACTACAAGTACCTGGTATGCAGAGAAGTGACCATTTCACCACTGCCCCTCCAAGTAGCTGGTCGCCCGGTGTTCCAAGTGTTGGATCCCTCCAATCTGATATTGATGGACCTAGCCTGAGGATGGGTCCTCAATAGCTAAGTCTTGGAAAACCTCTTTAAATAATAAAGTCCTCCTGTAACCACCACTAGGGGGAGCTCAGGAATGCACTGTATACTGCGTGGTTATTGAATTCAATGTATAACACTATGCAGTCATCTCCATTGCAGGGTAGACACGCCACAGCTCTGTTGGACTTGGTAGGACCATATATTGTTGGATCGCCCATGGACAAGCCCTTTAAGTCATTCCTGAGCAGAGGTTGGTACAGACCAGGTAATTCACACACATATTCTCACTGTTCCTGGGTTACATACTAAATCCCGTAATGGCTCATTACTTTATCCCTACAAGACGTATCTCGCAGATCTGGGTAATCTTCAGTTCCCTCTAAACTATGTTTTTCCTTCCTCCTAGGTGACAGCTCATTGATATTACAGTATTGTCAATTTCACATGTCACCGACCCCTGGAGCAGCAAAGGGATTAATATCTCTTATCTGACGCTTGGCCGTCAATCACACGCCAAAATAATTGCAGCAAATAGTGAAGAAATCCGCCCAGCTAAGCGCCCGCTGATATGTCAGAGCAATGGTCTGGGCCAAGATCTCGGCTATTCTACATGCCTCTCAGTGCTAGGACTAGGCAGGTACACGCCAATGTCTGCACGTCTGCCAGCTATGTACATGAGGAGGGATGGGAGGTCTGTGAGCCCTGCCCACAAGATGAAGACTCATACAGAAGAAGACATGGACGATGGAGGGCAATAAGAAGAGTGCGCAGTCATGTACAAGAAGTCTGAACAGTGCTATAACAGCAACCAAGAGCAGCCAATATTATCACCACACCCGAAATGTTTTCCTATGTAGCAAAAATTGATCGCAAAATTAGGACTGGCTTGTGACTTTTTGATATTGGGCAATGGGGTAAAAGTGGGTCTGGAGCCTGAGCATCTGCTAATTTCGGTGTCCACAGCTGAAGTGTTTGTTACATATGCAGGTCTCCTACACTGGCCAGGTGTCCTTTAAACAGAATCCCCACCAACTCCAGCTCTTTGCATCAATTAATAGGCAGCGATCCGCTGATTCCAGCACAGTTGGATTTTTTTCTCTAGCCCCCAGAATTCCTGAACAATCAGTCAAGTTAGTTTTGGTGCCAGATATGCTAAATAGGCTCCTTACTGTCAAGTGGGTGGTGTCACGCAGGAGCAGGCAAGTGAGCGTGATTCAGAGCTCTCTGACATGGTCCAGTCAGAGGCGGAGAGAATCACGCCCCCTTGTCTGCTTCTGGCCTACACCACCTACTTGACACTAAAGAGCCTATTGAGCATATCAGGTGCTAAAACTAACTTGACGGATTGCTCAGGAATGGTGGGGACCAGAGAAAAAATTCCAACTGTACCGGAATCACTATGGTTTGATCTGGTATGGGGGACAATATGGCTTCCTCTATGACAAGGAAGCTTTGATATCATAAAAATTCTTACCCAACTTTCCCAAAAGTTGTGGCTTATGCAAAAAAAAAATATTCACACATCTCCCCCTATAACCTGGAGAAGTTCACCCCTAAGGCCGCAGCACATGACTCCGTACGTTACATGTCCCCTGTAGGTTGACTCCTGTTTACATAAACCTACAGACCCCCCATAACTCTGCATCTGCTCCCATAGACCCCCGGGTCGAGCTATTGGAGGAGCTTTAGACCAATTTATTCTGTTTTTGGGAGATTGAACTTGGGGCGAGATAAGATCTAAAGGAAGAAAACCTAAAAATCCTGGATTCATCCCCGAGATCCAAACTTAATTTCCGGAGAGAAAGAGGATTTATTAATAATACAGACCCTGCGTTTTCTTTCACACCCGCCATAGCCCCCTGTCTATGGGTGAAGTGTTATACTGAGCCCACTGCTGTCTCCTGCAAGTCTAATCCCCTCACACCGAAAAATCCTGGTGCTGCAGGCGCTGTGGCTGGAATGTGCAGGGGGCAGGCGAGGAATATAGGAAAAACAGAGCGTGGAGGAGGGAGAAGGGAAACCGCACATGGCAGAGGAGGAAAGGAAGGATTAGGTGACAATATGTGAGAGCCCTGGGATCAGCCATCCCACAAGTCAAGGCAGCCCGGGCGCATGTAGAGGCGCTGCACGGCATGTAGTCAGTGCGCACTATTATGCATCGAATGTTCAATTTTGATCATTTCCTAATATATACATATAGTGGTATATATGATAAAATTCTGGTTCCTGCAGCCACCAGTAGGGGGAGCTGTGGGGGATACATCATGCTGTGTTATTAATATGTGCACCCCTAGTATTGGCTGCAGTCAGAATGTTATGCAGGGGATGTATTACAAAAACTAAGCTCTGACTACTATAAGGATATAGGATGGTTGAGTCTGTAGCTCAACCATTAGGGTGCCTGCCTTACATATGCAAGCTCCTGGGTTTGAGACCTGGGACAAACCAAGTGAAAGGTGAAGAATATATCTCCTTATAGTGAGGCGCTTGCAATTTCAATATTTCACTCTAGGAGAAAAATTGCATGGGTCCATGTTGCATTTTGTACAATTTTTGTAAGGTTGCTTGCAAATTTTGTTGTAAAAGTCAACTTGCAGCAAATTGTTACCTTGCCGAGTCTTATCGCGTCTACCATTGCTAGGTGCAGAGGAGTAGTTATAGGGGGTGCAGAGGTAGCAATCACTACCAGGCCCCAGAGCATCAGGGGGCCCACAGTCCTCTCTACAATATAATAAGACACCAGTATTATAGATAGCACATGCTAAGTGGGGGCCCTGTCACATATTTTGCAGCTTCGAGTTTGTCATGACCAGACTTGTGCGTTGTTGTCTATTCATATGGTGCGGTTAGAAAGGCATCACGGAGTCTAACGGTGATCATTTAGATTCTTCATATGGTGGAAACCATGACACTAGTGTGAACAGAGCCTTCTAGAACGTTCTGTGGCTGTCAGACTATGCTGGGAGTTGTAGTTTTGCAACAGTTGGAGAACCCCAATCTAGACATGGTGCCCCTGATCTGACCCTAATACCGTAACCGATTGTGCATTAAAGTCCCCATGTAAAGGTGTCGAACTTCTGCACCTCTGCAGACATGCGCACAGACCCGGCGACACACATGTTGGAGACATCTGTGCACGCTGCTCTGGAGGTGGCTTGTGCCTGCCGCTCGCTTCCCACACATACTTCACATGGCTGATCGTTCTCTCCTGTTTTATGAATGAGCTCAGCTATTCTTCCAAACTTGTAAAACTGCATTTTAAGAAACCTCAAGGCGATCCTGTGGCAGATGGGATTCTTGTCGGAGAGAAAAAAAAAAAAAACTGAATGGGAAACAAAGAGCAGACAGAACGCGCTTCTCGAGAAGGAACCGAGGAGATGATAGCAGCCCCATGTGGCAATGTGGAAATGTTCTGATGTTTCCTGTAGAAAACATTGCTACATTGTATCCTGTGCAGCCTGATGTATCCTGGCACACGGCTGCTATATATACTATATATATATATTTTATGGTTGTGTGCACTGGACACGAGCTCGCTTACAACTTTCCTTACCCAGGGTTAATATATCCCATAAGGTCACAGTTAGTCGAGCACTTTTAGGATGACTTGTGCTGCCTAAGAGGTGTGAACAAGGTCTAATGCATTTCCATTACATTGCAGTCCCTATGCACTAAGTGTATCCTACATTGCTATAATGGATACAATGTTGCATGTGACTTTAACCCCGAAGGCTTATGTAACATGATTTATTATACAATTACCATTGACATTGCGATCATTTTTATTGTTTTTGTGATATTGCTAGTGCTTTGCACGAGATGAGTTACTGTAGAACGCAGACCTTACGCCTCGAGGACATGGTACAGAATCTATAGTATAGTGCCGTATTAGAGAACTGTAGTCACTGAATGTGCCGCCATATGGTGCTTCCATGAGTGCCGCAATACCTCAGTGCAATATCTACTGAATGTTACAGTAGAGATCCAAACCATGGCCATGTATATGAGGTCTTAAACCATAGCGGGCAATACTCCCTGGAGATGGGCAGTAAGGGGCAGTTTGTGGGCATTCCTGGATGTCCGGGATGAGGGCGGTTGAGGGGTTAAAACCTCCTGGAATTTTGTTGCCAACTATGTCTAAAAGTTGCTGCTGTGTATCTAATGTATCTAATCAATGTATCAAATAAGGCCAAGCAAGATGAAGCCCTAACAGGGAATATGTGCTTAGTCCTAGCACTAAATGTGCCGCCATATGGTGCTTCAATGTAGAACTGCAATACACCAATGTAATGAGGGTACGATACAAATCTGTACTATGGCCCTATAGTCATGGATAACTGTACTAAGCCTTGGTTGTGTATCTAATCCATGTATCACAAGAGGCTGAGGGGTTGAGGATAAACAAGTAATGCGTGCTCCATCATTCCCAACACTAAGTGTGCCGCCATATGGTGCCTCCATGTAGCGCCACAATACACCAATGCAATGAGAGTACAATACAGATCCATACTGCGGCCATGTGCATGAGGTCCTATAGTCATGGATAACTGTACTAAGCCTTGGTTGTGTATCTAATCCATGTATCACAAGAGGCTGAGGGGTTGAGGATAAACAAGTAATGCGTGCTCCATCATTCCCAGCACTAAATGTGCCACCATATGGTGCCTCCATGCAGTGCCACAATACACTAATACAATGAGGGTGCAATACAGATCCATACTGCGGCCATGTGCATGAGGTCCTATAGTCATGGAGAGCTGACCTAGGCCTTGGCTGTGTATCTAATCCATGTATCACAAGAGGCTGAGGGGTTGAGGATAAACAGGTAATGTGTGCTCCATCATTCCCAGTACTAAGTGTGCCGCCATACCGTGCCTCCATGCAACGCCACAATACACCAATGCAATGAGAGTACAATACTGATCCATACTGCGGCCATGTGCATGAGGTCCTATAGTCATGGAGAGCTGACCTAGGCATTGGCTGTGTATCTAATCACTGTATCACAGGAGGAGAAAGCATTAACAGATACCATGTGCTGCACCATTCCCAGCACTAAGTGTGCCGCCATATGGTGCCTCCATGCAGTGCCACAATACACTAATACAATGAGGGTACAATACTGATCCATACTGCAGCCATGTGCATGAGGTCCTATAGTCATGGAGAGCTGACCTAGGCCTTGGCTGTGTATCTAATCCATGTATCACAGTAGGCCGAGGGGGCGAGGATGAAGCCCTAACAGGTACCGTGTGCGCCATCATTCCCAGCTAATAACTGAATTAGTATGGGAATGCGCGGCGATCTTTGTACTTTCCGCCGGTTCCTGCGCGCACCTCGTGGAGTCACTTTGGACTTCTGCGCCAGGAACACAATCCCCTTGTGTTAGTTCTGAGACGTGCCGCCACATACCAGCAGCCAGACACCAGCAAATAAGAAGCAGATGTCCGGGGCCCCGGATAATGAGCCCCACGCCACACACCTCTGCTGGTTGCACTTAAACTAATCTAAGTAACATAACAACTGCAGGTCACAGGCCCGCGGCTTCCCCTTTCACAACAGAGCCCTTTCTTACACACGGCCCCCCTCCCCCTAGGCCACGGAGGTCAAAAAAAGGAGGAAAAGTCCATTTTCTGCTGCATTCTGACACCGCTCAACATGAATCATCACAATCTCGGGGACCCCCGCAGATGTTTATTTTTAGAGGTTGCTGTTACTGGTGCAATGGAGAAAATTCTGCATTTTTTCTGTCTCCGTTTCCACCAAATGAGCCCTGAACATGTTGCAGAGGACGCTACGACATCCTGTCTGTGTCTCGTAATATTAATCAGCGCATGATGGTGACAGGGCCCGTCAGTAAGCGGCGCTGCGCCTCGCCCGCCGGAGCACTGGCCGCATGGACCGTCAGACATCCCTTTGTTTCCGGACCCCACGTGTGGCTTGCATTAACTGGAATGTCAAATTACGCTAATGGTAAATGTTCGGCTTAAGGATCCTTACGATAAATTCGATTCATATTTGTCGCGGTCTTTGACACAAGATAGTGGCGAGGCAATTGGAAAGCGGCGAGGATGCTCGTGATGATATTTATGAAGGGCGAGTATACTTTTGCAATTCCTTTAGTTTTGCTCTGTTGCGTCTAAAATGGAACATAAAGCAACTTTGTGGTTGAAAATTCTTCTACCGTTCTGTGTATGCAGCTCCTATGCATCACCATGGTGAACAAAGACTCTCCGTATGGTCCAGTAAGTAAATGGGTCTTAAAGGGATTTTCTGAGACTAAGATATTGATGACCTGTCCCTTACCCAGGACTCTCACCAATCCGTTCAGGTGAACGTTGCCCCCTCTTCATTGTTTGCCGAGCACAGCACCATACATTTTAGAGTGGCTGTACTTGGTACTGCAGCTCAGCCCCATTGATATCACTGACCTGTGAAGAGGCAGTTAAATTGCGGAATACCCCTTTAAAGGGTCATTTTTATTGCTCCAATGTATCTGAAATAAAACAATAAAGCAACTTTGCAGATAATCATTATTAAAAATCTCCTGCCGTTTTGTGTATACAGCTTTTCTGCAAGTCTACTTATCTCCATGGAAACAGACTAAAAATAGAGCTGTGTAGTCTGATCTTGCTGTCATATTCCCTTTCTCTATCTATCAAGTGACTATTAGCAAAAATTTGACAAATGGGAGGGAGCAAGATCTTTGTGATAGTCCTGATTGGAAATTCTCCTACCGTTCAGTGTATACAGCTCCTATGCATCGCCATGATGAACAAAGATTCTTCAAGTGGTCTGAAAAAGGACAAAACAGTAAGTTTTTAGCAGTCAATATATCTGTCATAGGTGCAAAAGGCCACCAGCAATCTAAAATAAAAATAAAGCAACTTTGCAGATGATTAAAAATCTCCTACCATTGTTTGAATACAGTCTGTATGCAAGCCAACATATCTCCATGGTAACAGACTACCAATAAACCTCCGTAGTCTGATCTTACAATCCTATTCCCTTTCTCTTCTATCTGCCCCCTACTTCTTCCTAACCTATCAAATTTACATAAAAATTGGACAAATGGGAGTATGACTACAGGATCAGACTACACAGGATTTGTTTGTAGTCTGTAACCATGGAGACACATACAGTCATATGAAAAAGTTTGGGCACCCCTATTAATCTTAATCATTTTTAGTTCTAAATATTTGGGTGTTTGCAACAGCCATTTCAATTTGATATATCTAATAACTGATGGACACAGTAATATTTCAGGATTGAAATGAGGTTTATTGTACTAACAGAAAATGTGCAATATGCATTAAACCAAAATTTGACCGGTGCAAAAATTTGGGTACCCTTATCATTTTATTGATTTGAATACTCCTAACTACTTTTTACTGACTTACTGAAGCACAAAATTGGTTTTGTAACCTCACTGAGCTTTGAACTTCATAGCCAGGTGTATCCAATCATGAGAAAAGGTATTTAAGGTGGCCAATTGCAAGTTGTTCTCCTATTTGAATCTCCTCTGAAGAGTGGCATCATGGGCTCCTCAAAACAACTCTCAAATGATCTGAAAACAAAGATTGTTCAACATAGTTGTTCAGGGGAAGGATACAAAAAGTTGTCTCAGAGATTTAACCTGTCAGTTTCCACTGTGAGGAACATAGTAAGGAAATGAAAGACCACAGGGACAGTTCTTGTTAAGCCCAGAAGTGGCAGGCCAAGAAAAATATCAGAAAGGCAGAGAAGAAGAATGGTGAGAACAGTCAAGGACAATCCACAGACCACCTCCAAAGAGCTGCAGCATCATCTTGCTGCAGATGGTGTCACTGTGCATCGGTCAACAATACAGCACACTTTGCACAAGGAGAAGCTGTATGGGAGAGTGATGCGAAAGAAGCCGTTTCTGAAAGCACGCCACAAACAGAGTCGCCTGAGGTATGCAAAAGCACATTTGGACAAGCCAGCTTCATTTTGGAAGAAGGTCCTGTGGACTGATGAAACAAAGATTGAGTTGTTTGGTCATACAAAAAGGCGTTATGCATGGCGTCAAAAAAACACAGCATTCCAAGAAAAACACTTGCTACCCACTGTAAAATTTGGTGGAGGTTCCATCATGCTTTGGGGCTGTGTGGCCAATGCCGACACCGGGAATCTTGTTAAAGTTGAGGGTCGCATGGATTCAACTCAGTATCAGCAGATTCTTGAGAATAATGTAGAAGAATCAGTGACGAATTTGAAGTTACGCCGGGGATGGATATTTCAGCAAGACAATGATCCAAAACACAGCTCCAAATCTACTCAGGCATTCATGCAGAGGAACAATTACAATGTTCTGGAATGGCCATCCCAGTCCCCAGACCTGAATATCATTGAACATCTGTGGGATAATTTGAAGTGGGCTGTCCATGCTCGGCAACCATCAAACTTAACTGAACTGGAATTGTTTTGTAAAGAGGAATGGTCAAAAATACCTTCATCCAGGATCCAGGAACTGATTAAAAGCTACAGGAAGCGACTAGAGGCTGTTATTTTTGCAAAAGGAGGATCTACTAAATATTAATGTCACTTTTCTGTTGAGGTGCCCATACTTTTGCACCGGTCAAATTTTGGTTTAATGCATATTGCACATTTTCTGTTAGTACAATAAACCTCATTTCAATCCTGAAATATTACTGTGTCCATCAGTTATTAGATATATCAAATTGAAATGGCTGTTGCAAACACCCAAATATTTAGAACTAAAAATGATTAAGATTAATAGGGGTGCCCAAACTTTTTCATATGACTGTAGCTCTGCCTAGGAGCTGGGCACATAAAGGAGTAAGAGATTTCATTTCTTTCCTAAAATTTGAAGCACCTTGACCTCATAATGCTGAGAAAACTTTAAGACTATGATGGGAGAGTCACAGAATGGGGAACAGGACCTTGAATGTAAAAAAGAAAAAAATCTGAGTGTGAACAAAGCCGTACAAATCAACGTGCCACTGTATGTAGCGAATCTTTTCAGACTCAGCTGTGAACATGATGAGAACTTCTCTTCTACCATTGTGACACTTCACTTGTGCTGAAAGAAATTATACACGCCTAATTGTTACCTACGTGTAAAAATGCCTCCATTCCTCAGAGGAGGCAGACGGATCAAAGGCAGAGCGCACATTTGTGGGAAAAAACTGAGCTTGTAAAACAGACTCTCCACACGGTCTGAGAAAGGACAAAACAGCAAGTATGTGGCAGTCAAAATATCGGTGACAGCTGCAAAAAAAAAATCCAGCAGCTCTATATGAGTGATGGACCGGAATCCTAGATCACTTATGCCTTAAAGGGCGTCTATACTTTTGCAATTACTTTGTTTTATTGCTCTAATATATCTAAAATTAAAAAGAATTAAGCAACTTTGCATAAAAGTCTCCTGCCGTTTTCTATATACAGCTTCAATGCAAACCTACATAGCTCCATGGAAACAGACTACAAATAAAGCGTTGTAGTCTGATCTTGTAGTCATGCTCCGATTCTCTTCTATAGATTAAAAATATGTCACTATCTCAAGTATATATATGTATATTTTTATTCATGTTTTTATATATATATATATATATATACAGTATATATACATCTAACCGTTTTGTGTATGCAGCTCCTAGGCAAACCTACATATCTCCATGGAAACAGACTACAAACAAACCCATGTAGTCTGATCTTGCAGTCGTGCTCCCTTTCTCTTCCAAGATATATTACCATCTCAAGAATATGCATATGCACATTTTTATTTATGTATTGCTCCAATGTATATAGACATATCTAACCGTTTTGTGTATGCAGCTCCTATGCAAACTTACATATCTCCATGGGAACAGACTACAATCTGTAGTCTGATCTTGCAGTCATGCTCCCTTTCTCTTCCAAGATGTACAGTATATACAAATATCTTACAGTTTTGTGTATGCAGCTTCTATTTGTCTCCATGGAAACAGACTACAAATAAATCTATGTAGTCTGATCTTGCAGTCATGCTCCTCTTCTCTTCCGTAGATTAAAAATATCTCATATGTGAATATTTTGTTTTATGTATTGCTCCAATGTATACAGACATATCTAACCGTTTTGTGTATGCAGCTCCTATGCAAAACTAGTGCCAATCCATATGCTTTTCAGTATATACAGAAAGCTGGGTGACAGTGCCTACAGGCATGGTGAAGGGATGGCACCCTCTGCACCATAATACATAACTGTGTCTGCCCCACAATCCTCCGCCACGTTCGCCCCACACCCGGGTGACTCTTATTTACATGAGATTTCTGTTACATTTTTGCAGCCCTTTTTGTCTTTTTGAGGATTTATCATTTATTCCTGTGAACAATCCCGGATTTGAATGAATGCAAATCTGATGTATAAAAGAGCTCAATAAACTCTCTGCATGCAAATCACAGCGAGGTGTGTACAGCGCCTGATCTACAGACCACGGGTGGGAAGCTTGTTTGTCTAAGTGGCAAGAATAGAGAAGAAGGCGATATGCAAATCCTGGCAGCTGAAGAATGCAAAGAAGGGAAGGGCCGAGGAGCGAGATCCAGGTATAATGTGACCCAAGAGAAGAACTTTACTGGCTGCAATACACAGATTATACATATACTCTATATATACTGTATATACCAATAAGTATGTATATCAAAATAAATGTATAACAGAATACCGCCATACAGTGCTAAGAATTACATGTGTACAGTGTCCACATAATAACAGTCAGTAACCAAGTAATATTGTCATAAAATACCTAAATAATAATAATAATAATGATAACATAGAATGCCCAAGTAATACTACCCTATAGTAACCATATAATACCGTCATACAGTGATGTCTAAATAATACTGCATTATTACACAGAGATGAATCCACCAGCAGAATAGTGAGCACAGCTCCGGAGTATAATACAAGATATAACTGAGGATCAGTACAGGTTAAGTAATGTAATGTATGTACACAGTGACTGCACCAGCAGAATAGTGAGCGCAGCTCTGGAGTATAATACAGGATGTAACTCAGGATCAGTACAGGATAAGTAATGTAATGTATGTACACAGTGACTGCACCAGCAGAATAGTGAGTGCAGCTCCGGAGTATAATACAAGATATAACTGAGGATCAGTACAGGTTAAGTAATGTAATGTATGTACACAGTGACTGCACCAGCAGAATAGTGAGCGCAGCTCTGGAGTATAATACAGGATGTAACTCAGGATCAGTACAGGATAAGTAATGTAATGTATGTACACAGTGACTGCACCAGCAGAATAGTGAGCGCAGCTCTGGAGTATAATACAGGATGTAACTCAGGATCAATACAGGATAAGTAATGTAATGTATGTACACAGTGACTGCACCAGCAGAATAGTGAGCGCAGCTCTGGAGCATAATACAGGATGTAACTCAGGATCAGTACAGGATAAGTAATGTAATGTATGTACACAGTGACTGCACCAGCAGAATAGTGAGCGCAGCTCTGGAGTATAATACAGGATGTAACTCAGGATCAGTACAGGATAAGTAATGTAATGTATGTACACAGTGACTGCACCAGCAGAATAGTGAGCGCAGCTCTGGAGTATAATACAGGATGTAACTCAGGATCAATACAGGATAAGTAATGTAATGTATGTACACAGTGACTGCACCAGCAGAATAGTGAGCGCAGCTCTGGAGTATAATACAGGATGTAACTCAGGATCAGTACAGGATAAGTAATGTAATGTATGTACACAGTGACTGCACCAGCAGAATAGTGAGCGCAGCTCTGGAGTATAATACAGGATGTAACTCAGGATCAGTACAGGATAAGTAATTTAATGTATGTACACAGTGACTGCACCAGCAGAATAGTGAGTGCAGCTCTGGAGTATAATACAGGATGTAACTCAGGATCAGTACAGGATAAGTAATGTAATGTATGTACACAGTGACTGTACCAGCAGAATAGTGAGCGCAGCTCTGGAGTATAATACAGGATGTAACTCAGGATCAGTACAGGATAAGTAATTGTAGCCCTATTTGGGGGGGGGGGGGTATGAGTATTATCCCTCCCGCAACAGACTCTGGCGCTGACCTGTGTGTATAATGGGACCTGAAGCCTTCGCTGAAGGGAAGAGTGGGAACATATATGAAATATATCAGTGCCTCCACCCAGGATAGAGCCTCTGTATTACAGGGAGGATCTCTTCCTGGGACTTACCCATGAAGTACAGTTAGTAGCCTTAACAAGGATCACTGTACTAATCTCAGTCTGAAGAATACATACAGATACCACATAAGGTTATAACAGTAGCTTTATAAGAATCAACAGGGTAATAATACATACATAAAATATACTCAGAACACAGCAATACTACAACAACCAGCAAGTCCTCAACCGTCTTAGGTTATATACCCGGGTATATATATAGATATATAGCAAGAGTCCAGTGCACAATACCTCCAGGCAACAGAAGAGATGCAGGGGCCCCTGTGGATGACTGTGGATCCTCGGATTCTTCCAGGAGATGACAGACAGCCGATCAGGAGATGATGATGATGATGGTGAGATTCTTCACAGGCAGCAAACAGGGCGACGGTGACGGCAGTAGATGCAGGCCTGACTACCCTAACACTGAGTCCTTAACCTGCCAGCTAAACTACTAGTGCCACCGGGCCTCTAACTAGCTAGTTGGCCTTCGGAAGCCTAACCTATCACTGCCCTGAACTATATATATATTGATCCCTAACTACGGTTACTAGCTAGGTCCTGTGAGTATATAGGGGGTAACACATACCTAACTATATACTGTGAAGTAAAGAGGAACCAGTGGCTCTTAGACTCCCCCAGACATAACATGTCTGTCTCAGCAGCTCTGCTCACATCTCTCCCCCCAGCAGCTCTACCTCACATGTGTCTGACTCACTGTATTTACAAAACAAAACTTGCACTGAATGCCTGGGGTCTCCGAAGCCAAACTGCAGGGGCAAAGAAGCCAGATACATTATATACTAGTAGAAATGGCAGTTCCCTACACTCTCCCTCTGGTGAAATCTTTACGTCACGTCAAAGACATACAAAGTCATAGTATACAGTCAACATTACCAATGACAATATCAATATGGTTGCTTTTGCATTTACAGAGTCACAACAGGTTAATAGGTATACATGCCAGCAGGAGCGAAAATTGGTAACATATTGACCAAAGTGGACACTGCACCCACCCAAGCATGATATAAATGAGGCTGAGTAGTAAATCTGGGGTCCCCCAAACTATCATATGTCAGCATAGGTGGAGGGTGTCTAATTCTCTCTCCTCTCCGTACCTCTCTCTGAGGTAAACTAGCATGTCCAGGCCCTAAACTAGGGTTGTCTGCCATGGGAGGGGATGGTGCTGGTGGCGTAGGAGAGCTAGATCCCTGCTCATCTGTAGACACAGATCTAGGTACGAATTCTGGAGTTTGAGGGTTCATAGGTCTCCCTGAAGGAGAAGATACTGGTGATCTAGGAACTTCAGGAGCCACAGTCCAATCACTCTCAGGAGTTTCAGGAAGGTCAGGTGGAATATCGGCTAAGGACTGTGGAGAATCGCAGGCCGAGCCATCATTGGAGATATCCATACCATCAATCTGAGGTACAGGCAACAAATGATTTCTATGCCAAGTCCTGATCCTCCCGTCCCGTCCTTTTATCTTGTAGACTGGTATTCCAGGCAACCGATCTACCACTGTAAAGAGTTCACTCCGCCATCGATCAGCCAGCTTATGTTTTGCAGATGCTCCCAAATTCCGTAGCAGAACATGGTCCCCAGGGTTCAATTCTCGGTATCTTACTCGAAGATCAAATCTCCTTTTATTTCCTTCATTCACTTTGGCCGCATTTTCCTCAGCCAGCTCATAAGCACTCTTAAGCGTTTCTTTCAAACGTGCCACATATCGGTAATGATCTTGATGACTGATACCATCGGTAGAGACTCCCAACAAGATGTCAATAGGTAGCCTAGGCTCTCTTCCAAACATCAGAAAGTATGGTGAATATCCTGTGCTCTCGTGCCTTGTACTATTATAGGCATGCACCATAGCCTCCACTTTTCGACTCCAGGATCGCTTATCCTCAATTCGTAAGGTACCAAGCATATCAAGTAAAGTCCTGTTAAATCTTTCAGGAAGGGCATCTCCCTCTGGATGGTAAGGCGTCGTCCGACTTTTGCGGATGTTCAACAACTGAAGTAACTCTTTGATCAGGTTACTCTCAAAATCCCGGCCTTGATCAGAATGCAACCGGTGTGGTAAGCCATAATGGATAAAATACTTTTCCCAAAGCACTCTTGCAACAGTGACTGCTTTTTGATCCTTAGTCGGAAAGGCTTGAGCATATCGTGTGAAGTGATCAGTCACCACCAATACATTTCCAAATCCTCTGGAGTCGTTGTCAATACAAAGGAAGTCTATGCAGACAAGATCCATGGGGCCCGAACTCTTCAAGTGTCCCATGAAGGCCGCTCGAACCGGGACAGTCTTCCTCTGCAAACATCTGCGACAGCACCTACACAGACGAGTCACGGTATCTCTCATTTTGGGCCAGTAGAATCGGTCTTGTATTAGGCCATAAGTCTTCTCAGGTCCCAAATGACCATGATAATCATGCAGACTTCGGAAAATCATCTTCTGAAAGCAGCTTGGAATAACTAGTTGGCGCCTTCCAGGGTGATCATGATACAGCACCACACGATAAAGTAGGCCATTGTCTATTTCAAACTTCTCCCAATCTCGTAGAAGTTGACTGCATTCAGAGGGTAGGGATGTCTTTAACATTTCTCTGTCTTGAGAACTCACTGCTTGATAAAGAGGTCCAATTAAATGATCAGTCTTTTGACTCCAGATCATTCGCTTTGAAGATATAGAACAACTCTCAAAGGATCCTAAAGCGGCAGGGTAGGCAAACATGTCTGGTACAGCTTCGGGACCTCCCCCAATAGAGTCAATAAGCCGAGTTTCAGAAAAGGCTACTCGGTCTTCAACTACAGCAGCCATGGCACACAAAGCTCCTACTCCAGGACTTGGCAATTCTTCCCATTCATCCACTACTTCCGGACTAGGTAATCCAGGCCGTCTTGATAGAGCATCTGCCCCAATGTTCTTAGGCCCCGATTTATACTTGAGTGTGAATTGGTAGTTGGATAAAGCCGCCAACCAGCGATGTCCTGTAGCATCGAGTTTAGCGGTTGACAAAACGTATGTCAGTGGATTGTTGTCTGTTCTTACTTCAAACGTGGCTCCGTATAAATAGTCATGTAATTTATCAACAATGGCCCACTTGAGCGCCAAAAACTCCAATTTATGTACTGGATAATTTTTCTCGCTGGGAGAAAGACTTCGACTTATGAAAGCTATGGGCCGTAACCCGGCCGGGTATTCTTGGTGCAGCACGCCACCTAATCCTTCAAAGCTGGCATCTACATGTAGCACATATGGCTTCTGTGCATCAGCATAAGCCAGAACGGGAGCTTCTGTCAATTTCTTCTTCAACAACTTAAATGCTTCTTCACAATCCGCAGTCCACCTATCGCCAAAAAGGCTTTTGGAAGACCCTTTCTTCTTTCCCGGATCTCCTGCATCACTCTTCAACAGGTCGAGGAGGGCTCGAGCAATTTTTGAATATCCTTCCACAAATCGTCGATAGAATCCACAAAACCCCAAGAAAGATTGCAACTCCGTAATATTTTGCGGTCGGGGCCAATTCACCACAGCTTCAATCTTACCAGGATCGGTAGCAACTCCTTCAGCAGAAACAATATGACCTACATAAGTGACCGAAGATCTACAAAATTTGCATTTGTCAGCCGACAACTTCAGCCCCTCTTCTTTTAAGCGTTGGAGTACTCTCATGAGTCGTTCTTCATGTTCTTCCAGCGTCTTTCCAAACACAATAATGTCGTCAAGATATACAAGGCATTCCCGGGGCACTAAATCACCTAACACTCTTTCCATCAACCTTTGGAACGTTGCTGGCGCACCTTTTGTACCTTGCGGCATACGAGTGAACTGAAAGAAACCCAAGGGGCATATGAAGGCTGTCTTTTCCTGATCCTCAGGTGCCATTGGGACTTGATAGTATCCCGATCTTAGGTCCAGCACTGTGAACCAACAGTTTCCATTCAGAGCTTCCAGAGCTTCTTCAATTCTCGGCAGTGTATACTGATCAGGTAAGGTTCTCCGGTTCAGAGTTCTGTAATCCACACATAGGCGAATTGCTCCAGATTTTTTTCTTACCACCACAATAGGTGAGGCATAGGGGCTCTTACTGTCCACAATGATCCCCTGACCTTTCATTTGCTGTAGAGTCTGTCTTAACTCATCAACATCCTTTGGAGCAACTCTCCGTGGTCGCTCCCGGAAGGGAGTAGAATTGGTCAATCGGAAAGTGTGTTGAGCACTTTTAGCACAACCTACATCCATATCATCCATGGAGAACACTTCCGATAATTCAGACAACTTCTGTGTCAGTCGCTGATTCCAGGCCTCTGGTAAATGTGGATCACTCAAGTCAAGATTGAGATTAGGGATTGCATCTCGGATTTGAATCCTGCACACTTCAGCGTATGGATTTACTCCAAGCACAGGGTAGCAGTGGGCCACATTCTGGTATGGTCCAATTACGATCGGATGCGGTGAACAGTTCCTCACTGTCACACAAGTAGATAACTCCACTTTATTTCTCCAGTCCTTTCTCTCTGGGATCACCATCCAGCCATTCTGGTTAATCATTTCTTCAGGGGTTTCCATAAGGACATAACTCCCCCCTTCAAGCAAATCGGGAGCAATGCTGGAGGCTACTCTCAGAACTCTCTCCCCGCCGGCAGGAACTTCCACGGTTTTCTCACCGATATGATATACCATTCCATGTCGATAGCCAGTAGACAGGGCATCACAGAGTTCTCTAAGATCAGAAGATATATTCACCGGCTGAGCTGCAGGGTTCCAATCTCTTCCTTTACCTGAACCAGGGGAGGAACAGGAGGTCGGTAATCCCATGTAGTAGCTAGTGGGAGGTTCCCCTCTGAGCTATATCGCTTCTCCATATCAATGACTATTCCCACTTCTAACTCTCAGCAGTGCCTCCAAATGTAGCCCTATTTGGGGGGGGGGGGTATGAGTATTATCCCTCCCGCAACAGACTCTGGCGCTGACCTGTGTGTATAATGGGACCTGAAGCCTTCGCTGAAGGGAAGAGTGGGAACATATATGAAATATATCAGTGCCTCCACCCAGGATAGAGCCTCTGTATTACAGGGGGGGGTCTCTTCCTGGGACTTACCCATGAAGTACAGTTAGTAGCCTTAACAAGGATCACTGTACTAATCTCAGTCTGAAGAATACATACAGATACCACATAAGGTTATAACAGTAGCTTTATAAGAATCAACAGGGTAATAATACATACATAAAATATACTCAGAACACAGCAATACTACAACAACCAGCAAGTCCTCAACCGTCTTAGGTTATATACCCGGGTATATATATAGATATATAGCAAGAGTCCAGTGCACAATACCTCCAGGCAACAGAAGAGATGCAGGGGCCCCTGTGGATGACTGTGGATCCTCGGATTCTTCCAGGAGATGACAGACAGCCGATCAGGAGATGATGATGATGGTGAGATTCTTCACAGGCAGCAAACAGGGCGACGGTGACGGCAGTAGATGCAGGCCTGACTACCCTAACACTGAGTCCTTAACCTGCCAGCTAAACTACTAGTGCCACCGGGCCTCTAACTAGCTAGTTGGCCTTCGGAAGCCTAACCTATCACTGCCCTGAACTATATATATATATGGATCCCTAACTACGGTTACTAGCTAGGTCCTGTGAGTATATAGGGGGTAACACATACCTAACTATATACTGTGAAGTAAAGAGGAACAAGTGGCTCTTAGACTCCCCCAGACATAACATGTCTGTCTCAGCAGCTCTGCTCACATCTCTCCCCCAGCAGCTCTGCCTCACATGTGTCTGACTCACTGTATTTACAAAACAAAACTTGCACTGAATGCCTGGGGTCTCCGAAGCCAAACTGCAGGGGCAAAGAAGCCAGATACATTATATACTAGTAGAAATGGCAGTTCCCTACATAATGTAATGTATGTACACAGTTACTGCACCAGCAGAATAGCGAGTGCAGCTCTGGAGTATAATACAGGATGTAACTCAGGATCAGTACAGTGACATTTCTATAGACTCTTTGCAGTCTTCTTCATTGACAACACTGCTGTAAGTCCTGACACGTTTATGGAGTTGGCTGAATAACCTTGCCATGATATCACCAGCCAGTGCTAGATCTAACATCACACACTGACATGTTGGTAGGAGTCATGTAGGACTTTGTAGCATATTTATTATGTCAAACAGGTCGCACCCTGAAATCTCTCTGTAATAATAATAGTAATGCTGGTGGTGATGGCACTGCGGGGCCACGTTCGGCTTCTGTGCTTATACATTGCTCACTGGTCGGGCATGTCATTACAATTACCACTAATTACTGGTTTTTGCAGATCTGGATCTCCGCTCCTCAGGTAATGGCGGTATTATATGGCTGGAAGTCATTACTGAATACATAGTTGGATGTTTGTTTTCATGATAAAATGCTTAGCGGTGAGATCCAAGAAAATGATTAGTGCTGTGATAATCCTCATCTCCCAGAGTCAACCACTGCGGCCAGGATTTCTTATATTTTTATTTAAATCACTTATGTTTAGGTAAAGTAAAGGGTGGACTTAAGGCTTTTTCCAGTGCCCCTTGTTGTGGTGCCATCTAAGTTGCAGCTTATAAACTGCCCCTGCTCAGTGAACGTAAACTGCGCAGAGTGTCCTTGAATTGGTCTGCCTGCTCTAAGAGAGAACTGTGCAGCCCTACAGTTATAGCTGCACAGTTCTCTATATCTCCTCCTTCTATTAATCTCTATGATCAGTGCAGGGAGGAAACAGGAAGAGGAACCTCTGTGTCCATGTAACCCCCCCCCCATGTCCACATCAAACCAAGTGAGTTAAGGTTGCATTTAGAAGAGGTGTATTTACCTACTGTCACTTGGATCATGCTGCAATGACAAATGTCAAGATGGAGTGTGTTTAAGCTTTGACAGACTTGCGGGAGAGTCCACCACACCTGGAGCTGAGGCAGCATCACCCACTGGATCCACACCAGTGAGATCTTACTCCTAACCTCTCCATTCTAGCATCAATACCCTATTACATCCAGGATAACCCTGGAGTCTAGAGGGGTGAGCAACCCACATTAACCCTTCACCTTCCTTTTACCAAGGGTCTTAAAATTAATCATGTGACTGCTCTTGACCACCAAGAGTCCTTACGTTAACCTATTTGCTGTCCTAGACCACTAGGGATTCTAGAATTAACCCCTTCAATACTCTAGACCACCATGGATGTAGCAAATAACCTTCACTATTCTATACCTGGATGCCGTTAATACTATTTAGGCTACTCAGTGTGAGACACCCTCGCAGTGTCCGCTGAAAATGGAACTTCCGATTTAGAGCAAATTTTTCCAAAAATATCTTGTAAGGTTCACCCATCACTGGCTGTTATGCCACCTTGCTGCCACCAACACTAGAGGGAGCTCAAGAGCTTACCATTGAGTTGAATGCATAACCAGTATACAGTAAGCTCATGAGCGCCCCCTAATGCTGACTGCAGGCATTGAGAATTATATCTATATCGATGAAGGTGATTTGGAGCTTCGGAGCGCTATAAAGCTAGATGAAGAAATAAATCAAGTATGGATTTACTGAACTTTCAGAAGACAAAAAAGGACATTGATGTGAATTTTTTGTTCTCCTCCACACGTGGGAAACCCGTCACATTTCGATGTCTAAACAGTCGATCTACAAAGAACACAGAGTCGATTGTTTCGCTCATTACATTACAATTGTCCATAACCGGTTGGATGTGAATGACAATGACTTTGTGCACCCAGTAGGTACAAATCACAATATCCCTTCCCGACTGTGCCGTCATATAGTGCAAACAAAGTGACACGGGCTGTCAGAAAAAAATGCTTTAGAAATGGAAAAGATGGCATGTTCTGCAAAACTCCATGAGCCGTAAGAGACGGCAGAGCAAGAAACACAAGTTGTATAACCCTGTCCCGATGCTGCGCCGGCCTGAGCCGTATCCGTGGGAAAGTATTCGAGTTACGTGTAGGTATAATTATCAGCAGTAAAAACAGTGCGGCCTGCCAGGATGGGTGTGAGGTTCTCAACGGGAGGAAAGAAACCTCTTACATTCCACTACCTGAGCAAACAGGTCGACATAAAAGGGAGAATGTCAGCAGAGTCAATGAGCTTTATAAGCATCAAAAAGCAACCAGATTACATAAGGATTGGAAGAGAGGGGCCCCGGAGGAGAGCGCAGAGTACTTGTGTGTACGTGATACAAATGATAGCTTAGATACACCGCCAGCAGTTAATTGCTAGTGTTTCATTTTCAATATCAGGAAGGGCTTATCTGTCAACATGTCAACATCTTCTTACCCCCAGTCCTCATTCTCGACCGCCTAGAGCAGGGGTCCCCAAACTTTTTACACAGGGGGCCAGTTCACTGTCCCTCAGACCGTTGGAGGGCCGGACTATAAGAAAAACTATGAAAATCCCTATGCACACTACACGTATCTCATTTTAAAGTAAAACAAAAAGGGAACAAATACAACATTCAAAATAAAGAAATAGTAAATTTAAGTCAACAAACTCACCATTATTTCAATGTGAAGTATGGGCCTGCTTTTGGCTAATGAGATATACATACAAATACAAATACAGCACAGTGCACCTCTAAAATGTGCTTCTCTCTTCCCGCAAATAGGTCCAGCACTCTGCCCCCATATAAGTCCAGCTCTTTCCCTCATATAGGTCCCATGCTCTCTTCCCCATATAGGTCCCATGCCCCCCCATATAGGTCCCATGACCCCCCCATATAGGTCCCATGCTCTTCCCCCATATAGGTCCCATGCAGTCTCCCCCATATAGGTCCCATGCAGTTTCCCACATATAGGTCCCATGCAGTCTCCCCCATATAGGTCCCATGCAGTCTCCCCCATATAGGTCCCATGCAGTCTCCCCCATATAGGTCCCATGCAGTCTCCCCCATATAGGTCCCATGCAGTCTCCCCCATATAGGTCCCATGCAGTCTCCCCCATATAGGTCCCATGCAGTCTCCCCCATATAGGTCCCATGCAGTCTCCCCCATATAGGTCCCATGCCCCCCCATATAGGTCCCATGCAGTCTCCCCCATATAGGTCCCATGCAGTCTCCCCCATATAGGTCCCATGCCCCCCCCCCATATAGGTCCCATGCAGTCTCCCTCATATAGGGCCAGGTCTCTCCCCCATATAGGTCCAGGTCTCTCCCCCATATAGGTCCCATCAATCCCCCATATAGATCCAGCTCTCTGATCCCCCTCCATGCCCAGTAAAAAAAAAAAAAAGTGAAAATATACTTTACCTAGCACTGCAGCCGCTCCCGCGCTGTGGTCCTGGCTCCTCTGTCTTCGGCTGTAAGGCCTAGATGAGCATGTCATGCGTCATGACGTGATCATTCTAGGTCCGGACGACGAGCGCCGAGCGTCTACACAGGAACGAGACTTCCCGTGTAGCGCTCAGTGGGTTATTTCAATTGTAAGCGCCTGTGCGCTCACAATTGAAATAACACAAGGAAATTGTGACGCGGGCCGGGTAAATGGCCTCCGGGGGCCGGATGCGGCCCGCCGACCGTAGTTTGGGGACCCCTGGCCTAGAGGAACGGAATCTGCAGGATAGGAATGGTGTACAGGAGATTGACCAAAATTATAACCAACCATTCGCAATACAGGTTGAAAAAGGTACATTTGGTTAATCTTTGAGAGGACCACCATCGAAAGATGGTCCTCTGGAGGGATGGTCCTCTCAATGAACATGGACACACGGATAGTGTTCAAATTCTGGTACATGGGATCTGGTCTGGTCTTCTTGTAGAGATGGTCTTTTGGAGAGCCTCACTCCACTGGTCCATTTGGTCAATGGTAGGGTCATAAGGAATGCCAATCTCTGATCCCAAGATTTTAAGACTCATTAGTATAGAAGATTTTCCTTTCATTTTGACCAAAGGGGTCACACATAGCTGAGGGTCTAAGTTCTATAGAGGTGGCCCATGAAAAGCTCTGGTAGATCCTACTCCCTACTCTCTTGGGTGCTAAAAACCAGTGCAGGACTCCTCTCTACAGAGAAACTGTAAATATTGGGGTAGGAAATTGACCAAGGTCATGGAAAAGTTTGGTAATACACTCGGCCAAGCTGAGCACTCATGTGTCTGGGGGAGATCGAGTGTAATAACTGTTGATCAAATCTGGGCAAACAGCTTTGTAATCTGTGTGACCAGCCAAGTCATTTTCGTTGTGGTTGGCATCTCCCAGTACTATGATGGCAAGCCCAATTCTTCTACCTACACTTCGGAGTCCTTCGTCACTTATGTCACATAGGTCAGAACCCATCCCTATGAACTCCGAAGAGTTTTCTTATTATAGATGTATATCGATAAAAAAAATCATTAACCGGTGTCGAAGGACCAACAAAACCCACCCATATGGAGAAGACTTTGGTTGGCTACAGGCCAGATTCAGAGTCCTTTCTGACTTTCTGCAGTTGCCACCAGGGTGGAATGACTATAGTATTTTATATGATAAGATATAAATGAACCTTGAACCAACTTTACATGATGGAAGACACAACGTGACTGAGGCTAAAGGAAAAAATAACATTTCGTCTTGCATCACATTCCAAAGTCGAAGAGAGTGAAAGTGGAAGTGCCTAGAAAAAGTTTATTGACTTAAATTTTCTTTATAAAGAGATTAATTTAACCCTTAATTCACCACTCCCAGGTTTTCAGAAATTCACTGACCACCAACAGATGCCATCAGGTGATTGACGCCATTGGTTTCCATCGTGGTGTCCATTGTTTTGACGCCATGAATAGCTCTGAATAGATCCTCTGATGTGAACATGGCTGGAGCCTAAGGAAAGTTGAGGTTGGATGCAAATAATGAGACTGTCCCCTGGTAAGAATCTGCAAGTTGCTTTTCCCGGGAAGGAACAGTATTGCTTCATGATTTTACTTCTTCTTAGAAGTGTGATATGAAGCAACATCTCAGGACTAACCAGTTCTTACAGATCAAAAATTAGACTGTAATTTACTTTGTGTCCCAAGGCCTAGGGCAGGAGTGGTCTGTTGCACCACCCTCCTGCCACCCATCAGCCCCCATGGCTATATAGCAGGTAGGAATGGGGTAGGATTTGGCCTATGTAGACAGCATCTATGGGTACAAACTATAAGTTATGGTGTTTTGTGGAGCAATCTCTAGGGGAAGAGAAGGGTCACCAGTCATGGACGTGGTCAACGCTATATACTCTCCAGCACTATTAGGTTCTGTTCACACCTCTTATGTCAACATATTTGGCGTATGTACCAGGGGAGCTCCAATAGTGTGTGCCAAATATAGTCATAATCCTTTATTCACCCAATAGTGGCCCAAAAAGTGTAACCCCTAAACCCAAGACTGTACCTACATAATCTGGACAGTGGAGGGCCAGTCCTGGTTTGTCCCATCTCCCTTTGCTAATGGGTGGTAAGGACCTGTGCAGGACTCCCCTCTCGAAGAGAACTATAAGGGGATCTGGAATTGCCAAAGGTGTCAAGAGGGAGGCAGATATCAAGCTCTTAAGTCTTGGGTGGCAAAACCAGTGCCCCTGCCTAAAACATCTTGTCCCAGACTGGATGCATTTTATGGTGACAGGTTCCCTTTAACCTGTCGATTATCCTGACCAGCCTCACGTTGTAGGGCGAGGAGGGCTTTTCCAGGCTGCACAGTAAAGGTCATTGTACTTTGTGTTTCTCCCTTAGACTTTCGGTAGTTGTTTTTATTAACCCAATGAACTTTTTTGACCCTCTGAAGCTCCATACAGGAGATCTGCTTATAAAGGTCTCTTATCAGACCCTATTATGGCCAAACACATCAGATCCGGATGCTGAGCTGGATTAGTCTCTGGAAGGTGGCTCTGGCAATTTCTGAATTATTTTCGGCACCACTTTGCAAACACGTCTCTCATTAACGCGAGGCTTAAGAGATTTTGGCACTTCCTAACGAAGACAAGCATCTCTGGTAGACGACGAGGCTAAGTGTATCCTGTAATTGCAGCGTGAAGCCGGGGATATTAATCTGGGTACAATAAGTCTACAAGGAAGAACGTGTCTCGCTCTGGAGGACCTGGCAGGTCCAAGTGTTACACAGACTGCTCATTGATTTCAGTGAGAACTGTGAAATGCTGCATTAATCCTGTGGTGGCGCTGTAGGGAAACTGAACACTTTGCAGATTGGCTGGGGGGTCCTTGTGCTAGGACAACCTGTGATCAGTTTATTATTGGGGGCCTTTCTAACAGATAGGGATTGCTTAAAGGGGTTGTACAAATGTATACTGATGACCTGTCTACAGGAGTGGCTATCAGTATCAGATGGGTTGAGGTCTGACACCCGGCCCCTACGCTGATCAGCTTTTACAGCTGCAAAAAGCCATATACTGTAGGTGGTTAAAGGGGTTGCTTACCTTAAAGAGGTTGTCCACAGCATAGTAAAAATGGACACTGATGCCTATCCCAGACCCTGTGCTAATCAGTTGTTTTGGCCGCCGAAAGCCACATGCAAGGTAATGGGAGCAGAGTTGCAATTCCAAGCGCCACCACTAAAGTGTAAGGATTGGAAGCTGTATACAGTGTAGCGGTAGGGTCTGGAACTGCAGCTCTACTCCCATTTACTTGAATAGGAGTAGAGCTGCTTCCGGCTGTATAACTAGTATACAGCTTCTGGCGGCCAAAACACCCGATTGGTGCAGGGTCTGGGTGTTGGACCCCAACACTGATAACCTATCCAGTGGATAGGCATCAGTATCCATTTTTCCTATATCATGGACAACCTCTTTAAAGTGAGCAACCCCTTTAACCATCTGCCGCCATCTTTTGTGATTCCAGACATCCCCTTTAAACTCTACCCTTTAAACCCCAGTATATACTCTTCCCTTAGTGCTGTGTCTCACGAATTTGCCAACACTGGTGGTCTTGTCTGAGACCCTTGCCTCTGCTGATTCTCCGCATTGCATGAAGTTTTTGACTTGGACAGGAGAGTAAATCATCAATTTTCTCACTCAACAGTCGGCGTGTCTTCAGTTTTTGTCTCGTAAATCTTTCTTCTTCTTCCTTCCTCTTAAACCAAAGAACGTTGAAAATGTGAAATATGACCCTGACTATATTATCACATGCTCACAGACGTTGTAAACCTCATCTCCATTCATAAAACGCCTCCAGTGAGATTTTGGGAAGGTTTTTCTTTTTCTTTCTTTTTTGCTTTTTCCACTGATATATTCATGTTTTGGAATTCCTGCACAAAGACCAACCGAACCCCAAAATGCTGAACACCGCCAATGCTGGTGTACTTGTCGCTGACTACATTCAGGGGTGCAGCCATGGTGGAAGAGTAACAGGGAGGCCTTGGCCAAGGTATGTAGAGAATGGGCTAGGCTAGTGAGCTTTGCCTCCAGTGAAGGAAAGTCTAGCTATTCCTCCGGTTATATCGGTCATAAACGTTATTTATGAAGATTCCATTTGCATGCGAATTGGCTTGGAATAGTGAAACAAACATGATCCCTGGTGGGCTAGTGGCATGGCAAAAATTAACTGGTGACCTTGAAGAGTAGAGTCTACTTCTTAGTTACCCAGTGAGATATAATCCAACTGTGGAGAGCCAGTGTGTTTTTAGTGTTTACATTCTAATGACCCATACTCCTGGTGGTCTAGTGGGGAACCATCTACTTCCTGGGGTGACCCAGTGACATATAGTTGAAGTCTGGGGATCCAGTGTGCTTTTAGTGCACTGTTTAGACTCTTGTGACCCAAATTCCTGGTGGTCCAGTGAGGAATCATCAACTTCTTCATGACCTGAGAGGTAATGTCAAATTGAGCAAGTGAGTGATAACTATCTAGTGGCCTTTTGAGATAAAGTCAACTTCCTACAATGGTTTAATGGGTTAACATCCATTCTGGGGGACTAGTGGTGCAACAAATACTCACTGGTACCCAGTAGGGTATATTCTACTTCCTGGTGGCCTTGTAGGATAGAGTCTACTTCCTGGGATGACCCAGTGATATATAATCCAAGTCTGGGGATTCTGTGTGCTTTGAGTGCACTGTTTCCAGTGACCAAAATCCCTGGTGGTCCAGTGGAGAGTCATCAGCTCCTTTGTGACCTGATGATAGTGTCAAATAATACTTGATGCATAACAATCTAGTGACCTTTTGCGATGTCACTTTCCTACAAAGGTTTAGTGGACTAAAATCCATTCTCTGGAGACCCTGGTGGACTAGTGATACTGCAAATACTCACTTGTGACCTAGTAGGGTAGGAGGGTAGGGTCTACTACATAGTGACCCAGTGGGATATAGTCCAAGTGTTGGAATTTGGTGTGTTTTTTAGGTTTTAGAGTCCCAAATTCCTGGTCGTCCAATAAGGAATCATCAACTCCTTTGTGACCTGATAGTTGTGTCAAGGTTAGTGTCAATCTGAGCAAGTGAGATAACAATCTATTGACCTTTTGAGATAGAGTGGCCTTCCTACAATGGTTAAGTGGGCTAGCATCCATTCTCTGGTGACCCTGGTGGTCTAGTGGTACCGCAAATACTTACTGGTAATCTTGTAAGGTAAGATCTACTTCCTAGTGACCCAGTGGGATATAGTCCAAGTCTAGGGATCCTGTTTGCTTTTAGTGTTTACCCAAATCCCTGGTGGTCCAGTGGGGAATCATCAACTTGTTTGTGACCTGATAGGTAACGGCAAGTCACCCCAAGCAAGTAACATACTGATCACCATCTAGTGACTTTTTGGGAATGTGTGTGTGAGTGGTCTAGCATCCATTTTTTGGTGACCCTGGTGGGCTGGTGGTATGGCCTTCAGTATACTGTGATCAAATGCTTGAGATGGAGTATTTTCTAATAATTTAATATGACAACATGTTTCGCAGGGTGCCAGCTCCTTCATCTGATATGGTGCCTGATGTGGGAGGTAGAGCAGATCTGAAAAGGTATACCATAACCCTAGGGCCAAAGCAGGGGGTCCTACATGACAGGGCCCCATAGCAGGATCTAGCCTCTGATGTGAAAGTGGTTCTCAGTAGGAAGAGATACTGTACAAATCGACAGTCAGGAGATTATCTAGACTGAAATGTGACCTGATGAAAGGATCAATCCATCTGGGAAACGCGTGGTAGATCCATACATCTACCACCTGAGACCCCATTCTGGACACTATTTCGTGTAGATAAAGCAATACCATCTAGGACCTCCTTGAACATGACCTGGGGGAGAGGAGGATTTGCATGAGGTCAATGAGTTTGTCCATAGCCCCTATAGGGGGCAGACTGGATGCGCGGGGCTCGCGCACACAGGACACATCTTTGGAAGCAAACTGTAGCCAAACTTTCCTGCACATTCAGCTAATACTTGGGTCGGATCCCGATGTTAGCATCAGACTTACATTTTTTTGGCTGGCTGCAGACAAAGAAAATAATACTACTTTACGTGGGTGTACTTTGGTATGTCAATTTTCTCTACACACCTACTTTTGTGGGAAAGTGCGGTTCGCTTCGGTTGTGCAGCTAAACATGAAGCATAAACAAACCTGAATTATTGCAGCAGGAAATGGAGGAGAAAGCGGCGACTAGTGAAATGGCTTATTATATACCTCATAAAATCAATTAAGAGCTGAACATACCAGTGATCGGCGTCACCCTGTAAACAGAGGACGGGCTCCTGCGCCTGCACTGATCAATGGCTGTCAGTCAGGGAGGCATCGTATAATGGGACACGTAATCATTGTGTACAGGCAGGGTGCACTTTCCCTCTCCTTCTGCATAAATTATATCTACAATACTCTAGCCTATCAATAGACCCTGCAAGGCCACTTTATTAGAGATCCCTGGCCTTGTATATAATATATACCCTGCATGGCCACTTTATTAGAGACCCCCCGCACTTGTATATAATACATACCCTGCATGGCCGCTTTATTAGAGACCCCTGCTCTTGTATATAATATATACCCTGCATGGCTACTTTATTAGAGACCCCCGAGTTTGTATACAATACATACCCTGCACAGCCACTTTATTAGAGACCCCCGCCCTTGTATATAATACATACCCTGCATGGCCACTTTATTAGAGACCCCCCGCCCTTGTATATAATGCATAACCTGCATGGCCACTTTATTAGAGACCCCCGCCCTTGTATATAATACATACCCTGCATGGCCACTTTATTACAGACCCCTGAGCTTGTAATTAATACATACCGTGCATAGCCACTTTATTAGAGACCCCCGCCCTTGTATACAATGCATACCGTGCATGGCCACTTTATTAGAGACCCCCGCCCTTGTATATAATACATACCATTCATGGCCACTTTATTAGAGATCCCTGCCCTTGCATATAATAAATATTGTGAATGGACACTTTATTAGAGACCCCCGCCCTTATATACAATACATACCCTCCATAACCACTTTATTAGAGACCCTTGTCCTCATATATGTTATACATATCCTGTATGGCATCTGTTTATGTCGGTTTTTTGCATCCATTACATGGATCTGCTAAACAAATGTAAAAAATATGATCTGAATAGAGCTGTATACTTTATTAGAGACCCCCTGCCCTTTCAGGATTGGTGTTCCCCTTGAGCCATTTGGGCTTAATGTGCGCAGGGCCTAACACAGGTTCTGACTCTATGATAAGGCTATGCATTTTCTGTCAACTCACTCACTACAATTACATTTTCCTTAATGGAAAAAAGTATACTGCTCCTCTAGCGCCACCTTTCATAAAGTAGCTCCCTATCAGTCAATGTCTGACATTGTGATATGACCTGGGATATGATGATCAAACCAGAAAGGAAGAGAGGTCTCGTGGGTCAGGAGGTCTACCATGTCTCTTTGTGGAGAGTGCTTTGCAGGCCATCTTTGGTTCATCATATCCCAAGTAGAGATGGGCAAACCTTGTGAGAATTGTTTCGCAAATATTTGCAAGGTTGGCCCAACAGTTTAGTTTTGGAACAAACTTGGACCGGTACTGCTCTTATTATACTCTGGGATATCTTCAGACCCCAGAGTATAATAAGTGGAGGCCAAGGGGAAGTGCCGGAAATTAATAAACACTGTGTGTTCCCCAGTGTCTTCGGGCCTCTTCCAGTCTCTTATGTGACATCATGGGTCCCAGCAACACTGCGCCCTATGTGAGGTCTCAATGGGCCCTGAAAGTTACAGAAATCACTAAAGAGGCCTCAGAGGGCTCAAAGACTTCTTGAAAATCGGACATTGACTTATAGGGAGTTATCTTCCAAAAGTTTTCTTTTTGCACATCCTTGCCCAGAATTCCTAGTGGAGCCCGTATGACCCTTAAGTCTCCTTGCTCCTGAAAAAGTGGTCTATAAAAACAATCTCCACAAGGAGAGATCTAGAAACCCTCCTGACCCATGTCAATGGCCTCGGTTAGGCAACCGGTACTTATCTCTATACTGACGAGGGGCAAGAACCCCAAAACAGCTTTCTGTCGATGGGTCTCTTCTTTTTGGAAGGGGTTTTCTGGTTTGGTTCATCATAGTCCAAGTCATGTCTCAAGGCTTCTAGAAAGTCGGCCATTGACTTATAAGGAGGTACCTTCTGAAAGTTGACACTGGAGGAAAAGTTTTTCTTATTTGCACATCCTTCCCCAGAATCCCTATTGGGGCAGGTATGGCCATGAAGTTTCCGTAACCTGCAAAGGCAATCTCCACGAGGAGACATAGTAGGCTTTCTACGGAGTCTCACACAACAGACGGAAGTCTTACCTCACGGGACAGGGAGAGTGATCCTACAAGCTCCGTGCTATAAATACATATAGCTGCAAGGACTTAGAAAAGCCGGATATTAGTGTTTTCACCTTCCGTTGCCTTGGACAACTATCAAACATCTTGGGGTTGTTTTTAGCATCAAAGTGACTGTAAGCCATTGTTAGAGGGAGCGCTCTTGTTTTCTTCTTGGCAGGAGAGCCATGGAGTAAAGTGGAAATTGCTATCTGACTCCATTCAAGTCTCATCCATGGCGGAGATTCCAAAGATGGTCTGTATTAAGGAGCAGCACGAGAAGGAATTTGAGGGCCCTCAGCATGGGCGGTTATGAATCCAGTATGGTTTCATGGATAATTCAGCACATCGCTGCTCACTTGGAATATATTTACTGCACACACATTAAAAGATCATCTTGGCAGAAAACTCAGGCGGGAAATTATAACCATAATCCTCCTAGGCCATGTTGTATTAATACTCGCTTCCCCTTTTGATAATTTGTTGCTGCAGTTCCTCTTCAGATATATATAGAAGTTCCTAGAATTTTCTTCAATAAGGACAAATTCTACCAGGGTTTTGTCTTTTATGTTGCCCCTGATTAGCTGCAGAGGGAGTATTATTATGGTGACCCTGGGGACCAGGGGTAAGGCTAGGTTCACATCTGTGCCGGAGTCTCCGTAGACTCCACTGAAGAAACTGCCGAGAATTGGCAGAGAGAAAAGTTCTGAACAGAGGACATAAAAACAATGGACACCTGGAGGACCCTATTACAGTCTGTGGGGTCCGTGGGTAACCACTGTCTTAGCACTCCAGTGCTCTGTCGCTTGGGTCCCTGGTGGAAGACCCTTCGCAGAGGTGAACCTAGCCTAAAGGTGGTCAAAAAATGCCACCGATTTTTTGCAAGTTGATGGACATAGACTGAAGTGGAGGACCTATTTATGTAGAGAATTTAGGAGGAATCTCAGTACTTTGGACTCGAGTTTGGCTTTGTCCTGGGACTCGGCTGCAATACCAGACACAGCCTATGGAAAAGAGTAGTGCTATTTTTGGAAAAAACACTAAACTTATTTTTTTTTTTCAAAAAGACAATCGGTCGCCAATGTAAAATGGTGGGTCCCACAGCATAGCAATGCAGAAGTAGCAGTCAAACCAACCATTGGCAACTGAGGCGGTCCAAAGTTCCCTTTGTGATATATGAAGGTACCAGTATTGTAAATGGCACATGGTAGATGCGGGTCATGTAACATATTTTGTATTGGGGCCCTGGAGCTGTAATACAACACTATTGCCCAATACCAGGAATCCCTAGCTGGAAGCTGAGCTGCAGTACCACATGACACATGGACAATGAGTAACTGTAAGCTACAGCCCCTTCATTCTGTTTTGTAACTCCCAGTGGTGGTGCCCTCTATGATCATACGTTGACAGCCCATTCGCAAACATCGTTCCTTTTTCTGGATCTGTAAGTGCTACTGCCACTTAGTTTGCTCCATACCATGACACCATTGACTTCCATCATGGGGACTTATAATCACCAGTCTACCTCGTGGGTCAAAAATGACTACCATGATGGATGACATCCAAACAAATCTTATACCGGTGGAATTTCCTATGTTGCCACTTAAAAGTGAATCTCCTGAGAAAGGGGTAGTAACAACACAAAGTGTGAACATCTTCTTAAAGCGGACCTGCCACTTCTTGACTATTATAGTGTGTGGTGTCACCTCGTAGTCCTCAGTAGACACTTTCTATTCATATCTTCCAGCGTTCTGTGTTTAATGGATGGGATCTTCTTGTTCGCCCATCATTAGCGCTGTAGGATCATAAAGAGATAATCCCCACAAAGGAGAATCGTAGAGCTTAATTGGGGCACCTTGCATAGCATTGGGATGAAGACGTTGAGGACAAGCAGATTCAAGTCTTTGGTATGTGTCTAGGATTAGAATCCTTTTAAGAATTTGTGTGTAAAAATTGAATATTTTTAGCGGTGATCCCACAGATCCCAACAAGTGTTGACTGGCTGGTGCGTAGACAAACATCTACATGACACTATGGTGGCCTTAACTTTCTTTCAAGCTTCCTTCAGTGATTCGCTCAGTAAAGCATTTTGCAGCCGACAGACCCCCAAGGGGCATTGAATGTGTTGTATATTTTTGGTGATGTCATGCAAAACACTAATTTAACCCCTAACCTACAGGTCAATGTAGACTGGAGGCAAGATCCCGTAGCTCAGGTGTTCGAGGGAATGTTCAGTGTTTCAATATTATCACATGGTATTTGTGGTTGGAATACTTGGGAGTTGTTGGCATTGGGGTAAATTATAAGATGTTAAAATAGATTTCTTGCCCCTTGGGTTGGTCTAAACGAAGAAACAGGAATGACTGCAAAATTTGAGGTTTCTTGAAAGCACCATTGACAGGATGAGCCTAAACTTATTGGTCTCCTTCAATTGTTCCATGCAAAAATAATTGATCACATCAGGTCCAAATGTTCACCTCTAATAGTCATCCCCGTGACGTGGAGAATGGGTGTCCCAGTATTCTAGAGGCCGTGGATTCCAATGCGTTGCATTGCGTCCACCTGTACATTTCCGTATAATACAAAAAGGTAGGTAAATTGTCTCAATGTAAGACAAGAACATAAAAACAACGGTATGGTGGTCCAAATGAAGATATCCCTGGTGGTCTAGTAGGTTAATATTATTATCCCTGGTGGTCTAGGGGATTAATATTATTATCCCTGGTGGCCTACGGGATTAATATTTTTATTATCCCTGGTGGACTATAAGCTAATGAAGGTATTCCTGGTGGTCTAGTGGTTAGAGTTACTATCCTTAGAGGTCTAGAGGCTGAGGTTACATGTTTACAGCTGCTGTTTTTGAGCATATTTTTATGGTTTAGCCCAATCTATGTTTAGTGTTATGCAGCCCATGTAGAATTGCGCGCCGTCATCCAGAGTCATTCCTCCTGTACACAGAACAGACGAGCCCTCGCTGTTCTCAGCGTGTATGGACGGGAGGCCGCACATATTTCAGGGCTCTCAGGGCTTTCAGCTATTATGTACAGTGAGCCTCCCAATAACACATAAGCAGCATGATGTGTACAGCCGCGTGACCGAGCGTAGACTCCATGGCTGGATATAATTTACTAGTTATGGGGGGTGCAGAGATAGCAGCCACATCCAGGTCCTGGCACTTGAGGGGGCTCACAGGTCTGTGTGTTACATTTACTAATCCGATCTAAGGCTAGGGTCACACTGCGACTTTGGCCACAACTCCTGTTGTGCGACCAAGGATCGATGTGTTGACCTACGACTTCTTCACTCCTGTTAGTGAATGGAGTTGCATTGCGACCCTGCCGAACATTGTTTGACTTTTTTGCGGTGGTCGTGGCATTCTCGGGTCACCATGCAACTCCATTCACTAACATGAGTAAAGGAGTCACAGGGTGACATGGTCATCTTTGGTCGCGCAGCGAAAGATGACCAAAGTCTCCGTGTGGTCCTAGCCTAATAGTTACGCTGTGCATACTTAGACTAGACAGTGGCACGGAGTTTATCACTTATATATTTCTGTCATTTTATATGTGACTTAGGGACGTCATGTGCCGCTCACATCACAGAAGGGGGCATGGCCTTGCCCTAAAATTTTTGTGGTCTGCCCCATTCTCCCAGATCCCCAGTGCCAAATGTTGTCAGGTATGGTCTAAACCCATTCCTAAATCTGCTCCATTGTCTGCTGCAGTTTTTGTCAATGTGTCCCATTCTGTTTTTGGGATTCACCTGCTAGGGCTGGTACAGTATGGGATTTCGATCTCATTCATTATTAGACCCATTATCTGATGTGGAACTTTCTAAGATTTCCAGAAAGTGCCTGAATATTCCTGTTATATCTCATAGACATCCGCCTCTGGTGCAGAGCGACCTTTGGGCACCACCAGACACCAGGACCCCAGCGTATCCGCTACCTCGGCACCCCCTATAGCTAGGTCCTTGCTTTCCAGCATCAGGGCTTGCATACCCGGCCTTCTAGAAGAGGCGTCCTCGGCTCCAGATGTTGCTAGGCTCTCGGAGTGTATCATGCCCTCGCTCTTCATCATTTCACCCTTCAGTTCACTAGAATGGGGCATGACATTTGGCTGGGGGATGTGTTCATTGCACCTTGTAGACCACAGAGCAGGTTAATGGGATGGCGGTCATTGTACGGCTCATTGCTGAGTATTGTCAGGGCTTCCTTAAGAACATTCTCTGGGTCGTTTTGAGCCATGAGGGGATTTTTGGCCACACACACGGCTGATTTATGGCCCTTTCTTGCTGTGATGCAAAATCTTTTCACTACCACAAGGATTTGTGGAATGTCGACCACAAAGAGCAGCGATGATATGTCAGAGTGGAGTCTAGTACTGAGGCCTAGGGGAGCTGCGGAGACCTTCCCTGGCAGTGAGATCTGTGTCACCGGTCATAGATGTTACTCAAGGATATTTCACCAATGGGAAAAAGTCACAAATATCTACTGACTAAGAGTCATTGTCAGGGAGACAAGAGCCGGCAAATTGTCATTGCCATAAAACTTTCTTCATCCAACAAATATAGAGAACACCCACATAATGTCTCTATTAATACCGCCATCATAGTGCCCCCATAAACAATGCCGTCAAAGTGCCTCCCATAAAGTGTAATATCAGATTGCCTCCAATAAACAATGACATCAGAATGTCCCACATAAATAGTATCAGCAGAGGTTCCTAATAAACATAAGAGTTGCCCTATAAATAGCAGCATCCGAGTGCCCCCATAAAGAACACCATTAGAGGGAAACTCATAAACAGTGTCATCAGAGTGTCCCCATAAACAATGACCTTAGAGTTCCCCCATAGACAGCACAGCACCATCATAATGCCCCCATAAATAGTGACATCAAAATGCCCTCCATAAATAGTATCTGCAGAGATCTCTAATAAACAGTGACCTCAGAGTGTCCCACATAAAAAATACCATCATTGTGCTCCAATAAACATTGCCATCAGGGTGCCCCTTAACAGTAATGCCAGCAGAGTGCCCCTGTAAGCAAAACTAGCTCTGTTCCCTTAAAAAACAATAGTACAAGGGTGCCCCATTAAACAATAGTCGCAAGGTATGGCACATAAGCAGCCCCAGTAAAGTATCTCAGCAGAGTGTCCCCTGACAATAATATCAGCAGAGTGCCCCCTAACAATATCAGCAGAGTGCCCGTTAACAGTAATGTCAGCAGAGTGCCCCCTAATAGTAATGTCAGCAGAGTGCCCCCAATTACTGTAGTGCCAGTGAGATCACCTACATGAATTCTGGAGGTTTTGTGTTTATGGACCCGTCCCTGATGATTAAAGGGGATATCTGGCCCCAAATTGATTTGGATAAGTCATCATTATGTCGTCTGTGGCGGTTCTGACACCTTGACCCCGCACAGATCAGCTGTTCCGGCAGCCTCCAGGTGCTGGAAATTGCTAGTAGACAGGGATCATGTGCAGCATTGCTCCTATGTAAGTAATAGGAGTGGCAGTGTAATTTCTCAGAACCACCACTATACAGTGGATGGGGCTGTTGTGCCGTCCCAACTACTGTTATAGGGGCACCCTGCACACGCTCCCCGTTCGCTAGCAGTTTTCACCACCCGGCGGCTGATGCAACAGCTGATCAGTGCAGGATTTGGCGTCGGACCCCCACAGATCACATACTGATAACCTCTATCCTATGGGTAGGTCATCAGCATGAAGAATCAATTTGGGTCCGGAAAACCCCTTTAACTCCTATTCATTGAAGCTGCCATAAAGCACACCCTACAGATAATACAGGAAGGACAGATGTTTCTCCAATATGGCCGCCTCCAGAGGTGCAACATTTGCAACCACCTATAGCGCTCTCGCCATACTCTATGATCCTCCTCGTAGACGTTCACCGGTACAATCTTCCCTGACTACCGATCCTGATCCCTCGCATTAGCTTTCGCCTCTCTTTACTAACTAACTTTACTAACCACCATCATGGCGTAAACCAGAATAATCTGCCCTTCTCTGAACGCCATGCAACAGAATCCAGCTGTTAATTCTTACAGGAAATCTCGTGAGCTGCCTCATGTCCTTTCATTGAGTTCACAAATCCGAATGATATAGATACCGCCAATTCCTGCGACTGCAGCTGTCCGCACGCACAAAGCTCTGACTGTTAGATAAGGAATTGCCAGCTGGAACAAGAAGGTTCCCTTATTATTAGATGCCCTGCACTTAGCCAAGTGGGCAGCTGTCAGCTTGGGTGGCAGTAAAGCAGTATAAACGGAAAACCCCATCTCTCACAGTCATCCCGAAGCAATGTCCTGTCTGTGCCAGCCCGCCCGCCCGGCCAAGAGCCTGGCGCAGCTCGCCAAGTGTGATATCAGCGTATTTACCTGAGATAAATCAAGTGGCACAAGGCTTATCTGTGCCAGGGGCGTCCGTGTACTGAGCTGTCATCTGCCCCTCATTCCCAGGGACGGAATAGAGGAAGTGATTGAAGAAAGATTCCCTAATATAAAGTCATCCTATAGGCCTGGGGCAGGTGCCTTGGGTGGAGGGCAAACAGCAGAGGATCCAGAAGGGGTCCTGATCACTTCATGACCGGGATATTTTCCCTGTTTCATGACCGGACACATTTTCAGGTTTTTGGTCCATGCAGTGTCGTTAAAAAAATTTAAATAATTAAAAATAATTAAAATAATTTTCAAAATAGACATCTACATGTATAGTCTCCACTCCATTCAAACAAGGGACCCAGGACCCCTATTCTTATTGTGATCAATGGGACCCCTAGTGATCAGAGACTTATGACCTATCTGGTGGTTATCTAAATAATTGAGTGGCCCCTGGAATCACTGCCTCTCGTGGCCCCTGGAATCACTGCCTCTCGTGGCTCCTGGGATCACTGCCTCTCATGGCCCCTGGAATCACTGCCTCTCGTGGCCCCTGGAATCACTGCCTCTCGTGGCTCCTGGGATCACTGCCTCTCGTGGCCCCTGGAATCATTGCCTCTCGTGGCCCCTGGAATCACTGCCTCTCATGGCCCCTGGAATCACTGCCTCTCATGGCCCCTGGAATCACTGCCTCTCATGGCCCCTGGAATCACTGCCTCTCGTGGCTCCTGGGACCACTGCCTCTTGTGGCTCCTGGAATCACTGCCTCTCATGGCTCCTGGGACCACTGCCTCTTGTGGCTCCTGGGATCACTGTCTCTCGAGGCCCCTGGAATCACTGCCTCTCGAGGTCCCTGGAATCACTGCCTCTCGTGGCCCCTGGACACATTGCCTCTCATGGCCCCTGGACTCATTGCCTCTCGTGGCCCCTGGAATCACTGCCTCTCGTGGCCCCTGGAATCACTGCCTCTCGTGGCCCCTGGAATCATTGCCTCTTGTGGCCCCTGGAATCACTGCCTCTCGTGGCCCCTGGACTCATTGCCTCTTGTGGCCCCTGGAATCACTGCCTCTCGTGGCCCCTGGACTCATTGCCTCTTGTGGCCCCGTCTACCCGGCTCTGCCTCTATTTGCAGGACTGTGTCGGTTTGTTTATCAGCTGTCACTTTCATTTCCTCCTCGTGACATTTGTCGGCCCCTCGGTGCCTATGAGATCATCCTCTGTATATTTACTTCCATCCCCGGCTGTATGAATGGCTCAGCAAAGAGAGATTTCATGGGAGAGAAACTAGCAAACCGCAGCCCTGTCATCACCCAGAGAGTCTCGCAGCCTCCGTTCTGGTCACTGCCGCCTGTACTTCTCCGGATATATCTATAATATCACATTATAATAGTGCTATAATATACGGGAGGGGGGTATATGCTAGCTGTATCAGCAGAGTTTATCTTCTACATGTATGATTATACCATAGAAATATCCGGAATGATTAGGACTGTAATCTGTGGCCCTCCAACTGTTGTGCAACTACAACTACCAGCATGTCCGGAAAGGTTGTCTACAGGTTCAATTACTCTATTATGGTACATGTCCTCCTCTATTAGACAAAGTAGAGAGAATCTACAAAGTGCTGACCCTGGAGGCCCAAGCACATATCAGCATTCCAATAGAGACTGTGCAATACTTCATTTCCCCTGTGGGGGCACTGCAGGTTATTTGAACAGCTTTGATCGGTTTATTACCAGGGAACCCTTTTAACTATGTAGTTACTGAGGTTGTGCATGTATCGTAGAATGCTGATGTGGCCATGAAAGTGTCCATGACAGTGTCAGACTGAGGTTCCTTGAGCCCACCAAATGATCCTGTGGGTCCATCCTCCAACAACTCCTTGGAAATGGACCATAGGCTTCTTTAAACTTGGATGCCTTCTGCTGGGGCATTAGAGCCTGGAACCACCAGAGGATCCTCTTTTATTCTGGTGGATCAGTCTGACACCGTCAGTAAGACTAGAAAGATATGGATTTTTTTGTGAGGGTCACTTCGAATTGGGAACCATTAAGGTTGTATGGAAGAGATACAAGATGATCCTGAGCAAGTCTTAAGTGTAAAAAATAAGGTCCAACATACAATTTTGAAGACTCCTACAGTCAACTCTCTCTCTAGTCAAGCTTTGGTCTGAAACAATGCTCAGGTTCGCATTTACACTGTCCTGAAGGAAATACATTGTTCAAAGACATAAAGGAATGAAGAAGAAATAGGAGAAGGACATTGAGAAAAAGAACAAGAATGAGAACAAAGAGGAGAAGAAGAAGAAATTTAAAAAGGACAAAGAAAAAATTAAAAGTATCATAAAAAGAAACATAAAAGGAAATAAAAGAAGGAGAAGAAGAAGATAAAAGAAAAATGGAAAAAACAAGGAAATGAAGGAGAACTAGAAGGGAAATAAAAAAATGAGAAATATTCAAAAAAAGAAGGAACATAAGAATGTAAAGAAGGAGAGGAAGAAGAAGAAACAGAAAGAAGAGGCCAAGGATAAGGACAAGAAACAGAAGGATATGATAAAAAATGAACGTAACATAGAAGAAAAGGAGGTGAAGAGTAGAGATGGGTGAATCTCATGTGATTCGTTTCAATGAATATCCATCGTGATGGATCGAACTTGTTCAGCACAAACTGGAAGTGCTAATATTATACTCTGAGGTCTATTTGGGTCGAATCCGGTTCCATCAACTGGTTTTCTCATCTCTAAGAAAGAGTAAGAAGGAAAGAGAAAAGATGACATAGATGAAAATGAAGAAAGAAACAGAAGGAAAACAAGGAGGAAGAGAAGAAAGAAGAGAAGGAAAGGAAAGGAAAGAAAAGAAAGAAGGAAGGAAGGAAGGAAGGAAGGAAGGAAGGAAGGAAGGAAGGAAGGAAGGAAGGAAGGAAGGAAGGAAGGAAGAAAGAGAGGAAATAAGGAAAGAAGGCAGAGAGGGAGGCAGGAAGGATGAAGAGAGGGAAGGAAGAGAGGGAAGAAAGGAAGGAAGGAAGGAAGGAAGGAAGGAAGAGAGGGAAGGAAGGAAGGAAGGAAGGAAGGAAGGGAGGGAAGGAAGGAAGGAAGGAAGGAAGGAAGGAAGGAAGGAAAAGAAGGAAGTAAGGAAGCGAGAAAGGAATGAATAAGGAGGAAATAGATAATGAAGAAGATCAAAAAGAAAAAAGGACAGAAAGAAGGAAAAGCAGAAGGATAAAGGAGGAGAGTAAGAGAAACAATATAAAAAAATAGAAGAATAAGAAGAATGACAAAAAGAAGAAACAGGAGAGGAGGAAGAAGTAAAATACAAAGAAAAAGAATGAGGAGAAGAAGAAAGAGACAAGGAGAAGGATAAGAAATAGATGAAGGGAAGGGAAGAAGAGAAATAAGATGACAACACCACAGTTCTGTGGAGTAACTTTCTATGATAAGTACATTAGTCGGATGTTTCTTGTCTCCCACCTGAGCGGCACAGAAGATGGTGGTGACGTTCTTCTCATTCCTTGTTACAACTTTTTACATTCTTACAATATTTCATCCGCAGTTCATGTTCTGTGTTCATCAGATTGGATGGGGGGGTTGAAGCTTCAAGGACTTTGCACTCAACCACATCCTTATTATATTGTCCTCTTTCAGTAAGGATCAGGCCTGGTTTCTTGCCAGGTTGCTGTTCTGGGAGAAGATCAAAGAGAATCCTTTGGTATGTCCTGTAATCTTAAATTGTTTATTTAGGAACGATTATCAAGGTCTTTACTTTATTGTGCTCCTTTCAACTCTTAGGCCATTCTGTGCACTGTCTTATTGGCCTCAATGGTTTCCTCTTGTTTTGTTCATCTTGTTCCCTTATTTGCAGAGGGGAGGAGTTCCTTCTGCTTTTTATGGCATTGCTCAGTGCCAGCTGCTTAGTACTTGTGCAGTCTTGAAGGTCATCCTTTTCTATGCAGCTTCTAGTAGGATGAGATGACTTTCACTTTTTTAAAATTTTTTGAGAAGTTGGAATTTTGTATTTGAAATATGACAATTACACAAAATAAATAATAATATTATGTGTATATATATATAGTACAGACCAAAAGTTTGGACACACCTTCTCATTCCAAGAGTTTTCTGTATTTTCATGACTATAAAAATTGTAGATTCACACTGAAGGCATCAAAACTATGAATTAACACATGTGGAATTATATACTTAACAAAAAAGTGTGAAACAACTGAAAATATGTCTTATATTCTAGGTTCTTCAAAGTAGCCACCTTTTGCTTTGATTACTGCTTTGCACACTCTTGGCATTCTCTTGATGAGCTTCAAGAGGTAGTCACCTGAAATGGTCTTCCAACAGTCTTGAAGGAGTTCCCAGAGATGCTTAGCACTTGTTGGCCCTTTTGCCTTCACTCTGCGGTCCAGCTCACCCCAAACCATCTGGATTGGGTTCAGGTCTGGTGACTGTGGAGGCCAGGTCATCTGGCGTAGCACCCCATCACTCTCCTTCTTGGTCAAATAGCCCTTACACAGTCTGGAAGTGTGTTTGGGGTCATTGTCCTGTTGAAAAATAAATGATGGTCCAACTAAACGCAAACCGGATGGAATAGCATGCCGCTGCAAGATGCTGTGGTAACCATGCTGGTTCAGTATACCTTCAATTTTGAATAAATCCCCAACAGTGTCACCAGCAAAGCACCCCCACACCATCACACCTCCTCCTCCATGCTTCACGGTGGAGTGCCTCTACTGACCCTACTGACCCAAAATGGAACTCCAGAGACCCATAAATTCCATCACAAAAATTCTGTCAAAGTAAAAAACCTGTGACAAACTCAGACTACACTCGGGGTTGTATTGGTAGTCTGTAACCATGGAGACTCATTTGCCTGTATAGGAGCTATGTACACAACAGTAGATTTCTATTAAAAAATTTTTGAAACGTTGTTTTATTATTTTTAGGGATTTGGTGTATAGAAAATTGGTTGTATGTGTGAATGTGTTAATAATAATAATAATAATAATTATTATTATTATTATTATATAAGGAGTCAATTATATTATTAACTTTTTGAGGATTTTCAGATGCCTCTACTGTCCCTACTGGTCAGAAGTAGAGCTCCGGAGACTTGGAAAAACTGTTGTTTTTTTATTTTTAATGTATTTCGTCAATACATAATTGGTTGCATGTGTACATGCGCTATTAATACTACTGCTAATAAATAAGTTATCATTTACATTACTAACTTTTTGAGGTTTTTGAGGTGCCTCTACTGCCCCTATGGGCCAAAGTGTAACTCCTGACACCCAGAGATGACTTCACAAAAACTTTTCAAAAGTGAAAAAAATTGTGCTAAAACCAGACTACACATAGGACGTATTTGTAGTCTGTAACCATGGAGACACCTTTGTCCGTATAGAGACTGTGTAGATTTTTCTTGAAAACTTTTTTTCAACATTGTTTCAATCTTTTTTGTGCATTTGGTCAATACAAATATCAGGTCATAACTGGAAAGGGAAGAGTTGAGCTCATTTATTTCTATGGTAACCATTTTGTTTGCAGCAGAATAGACTAAACTTTTAGACATTTCATTGCCCAAGAACTGGGACATCCTGCAGGCCTCCAGCTACGTCCCCAGGAGATAACTTGGCCCAGCAGTTGATCTGTATAGGAGCTGTATACACAAAACGGCAGGAGATTTTTAATGAAGTGCATTTGCAAAGTTGCTTCTTATTTTATTTTGGATGCATCAGAGTAATAAGAAAGTGGATTGCAAAAGTATACACACCCTTATTTTGAATTTTACCGGATTGCAACTGGATTTATACAAGGAGCCAGCTGCACCTGACACTCGCAGGTATTTCAGTTCACTGACCTCCCTGTATAAATAGGAAGATTTTACAGTAGAAACCAGCAGAGCGGATACTGTAGATTTTATAAAGCAACTGGAAATTTTTTTTTATCACCAGTGATGAGTTCATAGAATCTGGCCGTATGTTATCGTGGAAGAATGTCTTCCTGCAATCTGGTTTCCTGATAGGATGCAGCTGACAAAAGCAGGAACCCCCGAGAGTGCCACCATCCTACAGATGCGCAGGCCGCTGTGCAGGGGACACATGAGCGCCACTCCCCGCGTTTCCAAATCTCAGGACAGACAGATTTAAGGCGACCTCTGACACACCGATCCCTCGCTGCAAAGGGAAATAAAGGGAAGCAGGTTCAGAGGACATGGTGAACAATGATGATCTGGGCAGCTGTCCTTGGTGCTGTAATCCATGGGGCACGACATCTAATGTAGCTCTGTGGAGGGGGAAGAACGAAACTGGATGGAGCACTCACCCTAGAAAGAAAGGATAAAATAATGGGGCCCCCTAACAGATAATAGATTCATATAGAAGCCAAACAGGGAATGGCAGGGGAGGGCTGAAACTAAAGGATGGTTTGTCAATGTCCATAGACTTGTGCTGTATGTAAAGGGTCTCTTTTGTGGAGGATTAAGACTTTAAAGGGGGTCTCTGCTTTGTACGATCCTTACTCATAAGAATGGACCGTCGACAATCAGCTGATCACAAAGTATCCTCCTGCTAAGATCTCCAGTGATCCGCAGTGATCTCTGGGAAATATTAAGTTTCCCTGCAGCGCCAACACAGCTAAAATTAAAGGGGAGTCTGTCACCAAAGCCCCACATATGGACCCAGCCCCACAGATAGACAGGTTAGGGTCACCTGAATCAGACACTGCTTCCCCCTTGTAAATCGTTGCCTCCTTTCCCGAGATATCAACTTTTTTTGTCGAGTGCACGTAAGCTCTTTGGATCAATGGCGGCGCCCTTGTTGCTCATTTGCCTATTGATAAAAACAGTAATATCCCAGCAACAGAGGCAATGATTCACAAGGAGAAAACAGCATTGCATTCAGGTGACCCTAACCTATCTATCTGTGGGGCTGGGCTGATATGCCGGGTATCTGGTGACACTCCCTTTAAGTATCGCACGATGTCCATTCACATCAACAGTAATAACAAATCTCCTCCATCCACCTCTACAGGTGAAATGTTGTATTACACGTCACCTATCCTACATTACATAGACTGGCCGGGTCCACCAAGTGGCTAATAGAGGGGGTCCTTAGCGGGATAGCCCCTATGATGCCATCCATATGCCCTAATAAGTCAATTCCTTCTATAGAAATAGTTGAGTAATAAAGTGTTATAGGAATGTGGCTGCCTTCCCGACAGGTATCTCATTTACAGGAAAGTTCTAGAGAACTTATTGAAGAAAGATAAGTTCTGGGTGAGTCAGAGCGGCCGAGGCGGGATCACAGATAACAATGAAATACTTTGCATATTAACAGGGCAGCTGCATATACCTGAGCCAATATTATATACCCCCCCCCCCACCTGATCTGCTGCACAGAGGACATGAATCATAAACTACATTCTGGAAAAGCCTTCCACATCCAGCTCCAATCTGATTTCCTTTTTGCTTGGTTAAGTTGTTTGGATTCAGTTTGGGTTAATCTGTAGCCAGCGGGGATTTCCAAAAATTCTCAGGTCAAAAATATTTGCAGCCCTACTAATGCATGTGATTCATCTACCGCAAGGTGAAAAAGTAGGAAATGAACAGAATGGATACATAGTAACTGTGCAGCATGTTATGTATATAGGAAATGGTCAATATTGGAAATGTAGACAGATTGGATACATAGTAACTGTGCAGCATGTTATGTATACAGGAAATATTCAATATTGGAAATGTAGACAGATTGGATACATTGTATCTGCACAGCACTAAACCACTTACGCCTATCTGGTACAGATTTCTAACCCCTTGATAAATCAGGACTGCCTTGTCGAAGCCTTTATTAAGACTGACGTGCGAAATGCCAGTCTTAATACATTTGCTCCATTCTATCTGTATAGCATGTTATATATACAGGAAATGATCAATAATGGAGAGTAGATGTGGATTGGATACATTGGGGCAGATTTATTAAGACTGGCATTTTGTACTCCAGTCTTTATAGAGGGCCCGACAGGCGCAGGACACTCCTGAATTAACAAGATATAGTTAGAGTTGCTTTAGAGCAGTCTGGAGGGATGTTCCAACCAAGAATGTCATGTCTCTTTGTCTGACATGTTCTTTAATGTCATCTAATAATTGATATTAAGAAAATGTCTTCCCTTCAGATCTACAGAGTGGTAATAATCACCCCAAGGCGCCCCTTTAACAGGGTGAACGACCTTGGATATATAACAACTGTAATATAAACCAGCAGTGGAATATAAGACTATACAGTATAATGCTAATGAATGACATGAGATGTTGTGTATCACCTCCTGAGATGTCACCCGGCTCCTTAGGAATGTGCTCCGAGTGCCAAGTCATATACAACTCCTGATCTCAGTGTCATGTGGTAGTCAGCAGAGGACAATGCAGAGAAAAACAGAAAAATGGAGGATGGAGCCCCATAGCTGTCAGCAAATATCTGGGGGTCTCCAGGAACTATCACTAATAGATTATTAGGCCCAGAGGTGTAACCTGAAGCTTCTGGGCCCTAAGTAACAGGGGCCCCACCTATTATGTGGCATTTATAGTTGTGCGTCTTCTTATGTGGCATCAGGGCCCAAGTATAACTGTGATAGATAGATAGTTAGATAGATAGATAGATAGATATATAGATAGATATGAGATAGATAGATAGATAGATAGATAGATATGAGATAGATAGATAGATAGGAGATAGATAGATAGATAGATAGATAGATATGGGATAGATAGATATGAGATAGATAGATAGATAGATAGATAGATATGAGATAGATAGATAGATAGATAGATAATTAGATAGATAGATATGAGATAGATAGATAGATAGATAGATAGATAGATATGAGATAGATAGATAGATATGAGATAGATAGATATGAGAGAGATAGATAGATAGATAGATATGAGATAGATAGATAGATAAATATGTGATAGATAGATATAGATAGATATGAGATAGATAGATAGATAGATAGATAGGAGATAGATAGATAGATAGATAGATAGATAGATAGATAAATATGGGATAGATAGATATGAGATAGATAGATAGATAATTAGATAGATAGATAGATATGAGATAGATAGATAGATAGATATGAGATAGATAGATATGAGATAGATAGATAGATATGAGATAGATAGATATGAGAGAGATAGATAGATAGATATGAGATAGATAGATAGATAGATAGATAAATAGATATGAGATAGATAGATATGAGATAGATAGATAGATATGAGATAGATAGATAGATAGATAGATATGAGAGAGATAGATAGATAGATATGAGATAGATAGATAGATAGATAAATATGTGATAGATAGATATGAGATAGATAGATAGATATGAGATAGATATGAGATAGATAGATAGATAGATAGATAGATAGATAGATAGATAGATATGAGATAGATAGATAGATAGATAGATAGATAGATAGATAGATATGAGATAGATAGGTTGATCATACAGTACAATGGTGGTTTCCATATACACAGCTGTCACAGATAATATACTGGGTATCTCCAGAAATCATCACTAATAGGTTGAGCTTGAAGCTCCTGGGCCCCAATGTCCCAGGGCCTCTGCCTATCATGCATTATCTATAATACCGGCATTGTCTTGTGTGTCACCAGGACCTTGTATATCTGCTAGGACTGGATACAAAAAGACAAGTAAGTATAAGGCTACACCCCCACATTGTGGAAACGCAGCTTTTTTGTTGCAGGTTTTTTTGAGCCAAAGCCAAGAATGTCTACAAAAGGAATGGGAGATATATAGGAAGCTCATATACTTCTGCCTTCTGCTCAATCCACTCCTGGCTTTGGCTCAAAAAACCGCAGCAAAACCTGCAACAAAAAAAGCTGCGTTTGCGCAACGTGGGGCCGTAGCCTAAAACTCACTTTTGGCTTTGGCCAAAAACTGCACCAAAATCTGCATGTGTGATTTTGTCCGTAACCATATGAAACAGAGACCTGAACCGAAACCATCCACATCTTCCCCTGTTCCTTGCACTTTGTCATGTGAACACGACCTGAGCGCCGCCATCTCTCTCCGCTTATCGTGAATGGTGAGAAGCCAGCGCCTGTTTTTCTTAATGAGACAGAAGCTTCCGGGCTCTCCGAGGTTTTGGCTTTGCTTCACTTGCTGCGAGTTATTGCACCTCCCAGGTACAGACAATGAGCTGAATCAGAATGAAACTGCCGAAGACTTTCAGGAATGTGACAGGCGTACTGTAAAGGAATTGTCCGGCCCTTGTGAGCCGCTCCAGATTACATGGTTTCAGGATATTCTAATGCAGCGCCGGGCTGTTAATGGTTAATGGCACATAATATCTATAGACTCCTGCAATGTCACGATCACTTCCTCTACACACAAGAGGCGCACGATGGAAAGTCCAACAAACCATAAAGGTCTATAAAGGAGGATATAGAAAACCTTAAAGGAGACGTAAAGGGCAGCTCCACCCAGCAGAAACCAGCTCTGGGCTAAGGCCACACACTGCAAATACAGGGAAGTTCTGCAAGCTGCTGCAGGGTGATGTTTGTTGCAACTCACCCGAAAGATCTCCTGCAGCATCCAACCATTGCATTGCAAAGACTGAAATCTGCAGGTAGGACCCGCAGCAATAATGGACATGCTGCAGGTTCAGGGCTCATCCAGAGTTGCTACTGTAGATTGCTAACCATGCACCATATGGCCCCTATACTTCAGTGCTTTACTGAGGGGTGGTGGACCGCCTGGATCTTCTCATCCGCTGTCCTCCTGGCTACTGAAGGTCACAAGGATGACAATTCCCAGCCCTGCTAATAAATGCCATGCAGATAGATCAGGCAACATTTGCAGAATCTGGGAACCTTGGTGCAGGAATCAATTCAATCAATGGACAACCATGTAATACAAGGTTGTGCTGAGCTATTTAGATAGATAGATAGATAGAAAGAGATAGATAGATAGATAGATAGATAGATAGATAGATAGATAGATAGATAGATATAAGATAGATAGATATGAGATAGATAAAAGATAGATAGAGAGATATGAGATAGATATGAGATAGATAGATAGATAGATAGATAGCTATGAGATAGATAGACAGATAGATAGATAGATAGATAGATATGAGATAGATAAAAGATAGATAGAGAGATATGAGATAGATATGAGATAGATAGATATGAGATAGATAGATAGATAGATAGATAGATAGATAGATAGATATGAGATAGATAGACAGATAGATTAGATAGATAGATAGATAGATATGAGATAGATTAGATAGATATGAGACAGATAGATAGATATGAGATTAATAGATAGATAGATAGATAGATAGGAGATAGATATGAGATGGATAGATAGAGAGATAAATAGATAGATAGATAGATATGGGATAGATAGATAGATAGATAGATAGATAGATAGATAGATAGATATGAGATAGATAGACAGATAGATTAGATAGATAGATATGAGATGGATAGATAGATAGATAGATAGATAGATAGATAGATAGATATGAGATAGATAGACAGATAGATTAGATAGATAGATAGATAGATAGATAGATATGAGATAGATTAGATAGATATGAGACAGATAGATAGATAGATAGATAGATATGAGATTAATAGATAGATAGATAGGAGATAGATATGAGATGGATAGATAGATAGATAGATAGATAGATAGATAGATAGAGGGGATACATACATGATGGATAGATGATAGATATATAAATTGATAGATATGAGATAAATAGATAGATAGATATTAGATACATAGACCACTCTCTTTGTACTCTATACTATGGTTAATAGAGGTAGAACTAGGCATGCTCTCTCTTCTGTGTCAGCATGCTGTGAGAGGGGAGAGGGGGCAGCAGTGAGGAGACTTCTAGTCAGCTAGTAACAGTGTGTCTGAGTCTGGGAATAGTGTATATGCTGCTGTTACTATCAGTATGTAAAAGAGGACGCATATATGGGCTACAGTTACCATGCATATGAAATATTAGGGGAGCAATTCATATACAGAGTAACATTTCCTTGACTGTAGAGAGCATGACAGCTCTGGGTGTGTTAATGTATCAGGAAATGTTTACCCATGATGACAGAACCACTTTAGCATGGCTTAGCTGGGTCCAGAGAACAGCGAGGCCCATGTCTGAGACCGTCCTGTGAAGGGTCAGGATTACATGTATATCCCCACAAAGCCACAGCTGTATGTCCTCAGCGCGCCGGCACTCTTGTTAATAAGGAAGTTAACAGATGCCGCAGTGATGGATGAGGCTCAGCTCAGCTTCATCTTATAGCTAAACATCCGATTTTCTGTCCTAATCATTTGTAGGCCTCATAAAACATCCTGTGCCAGAGCGAAAGGAGCAAAATGGGTGCAAGTCATTTCCTGCTGAATATGGTGGAATGGATGGCAACATTTCATCAGATATAGAATGTTCAAATGTACATCAGTATAATAGGATAGATACATAGATAGATAGATAGATAGATAGATAGATAGATAGAAGATAGATATGATAGATAGATAGATAGATAGATAGATAATAGGATAGATAGATAGATAGATATGAGATAGATAGATAGATAGATAGATAGATAGATAGATGTATATGAGATAGATAGATAGATAGATAGATAGGAGATAGATATGATAGATAATAGGAAAGATAGATAGATGTCTATTTCATTTCTTATTGCAGTTTTATACTACACCAGATTTATCACAGTGTCTGATGCTGGATGATAAATCTGTCGCATTATTAGACCGTTTAGTCTATCGTTGGCTTAGTCTATGCCACAAAAACGTGCCATAATTGTACCACATGTTTTGTACACTACGTTGGTCACGCTCAATTTCTGATAAGCCACGCCCCTTTCCTACAGAGCCATGCTACTTTTCGTACAAGTCGTAACAGTGTCTACAAGGTGTCCATAGTGTTTAGACCAGACAAGTAGATTAGAAGCCTCACTGGACATGGAGTGCAATATATTACACCACCTTAGTGAAGACTCCGGATGATGGGGGTGGTGGTGGAGAGGCTCCAGAGAAACATTGCGTGAGAACAATCTTTGTGTTTGTGTCTCCAGATTTCCACAAAGGGGCGAATCTGGAACAAGTGTTAATGATAATTGTTGTTTACGGTAGCCGACTAGCGTCCTCCGCACCTCTACACCTGGTTACAATTCTACTACAATGGAATGAATCTGTTGATAAACAATTATGTTAACCGTGATCGTCATCATCATCGAAATCATTCTCCATATGGAGGCGCTTGTGATGCATTTCCTGCTATATACTTCTATGGAAATGATTATATATTCTCACCTGGGCACTGATGCATTGGTGAAAGTGAACCTGTTACCCCAAGAGCATTGTGTGTGCAAGACACAAGATACCAGACCTAGAACCATTTCTTATATTTTGTAATAAGGCACAATATGAAGCACCATATGGCGGCACATATACAGCTTACAGTTCTATAGCACAGAGCCACAGGGACCCTGTGTGCCTCCATGCAGCATCTGTAAGGCTTTACTATGTCCTAATGGATATGCCCATCTTCAAACTCTATGTTACTGTTTATATGGGAATATAACTTACAATAAAAAGCTGAGAAACATTGTAAATACAGCATATATCTTATCCTGTACTGATCCTGAGTAATATATATATATATATATAGTATCCTGTATTATACTCCAGAGCTGCACTCACTATTCTGCTGGTGCATTCACTGTGTACATACATTACATTACTTATCCTATACTGATCCTGAGTTACATCCTGTATTATACTCCAGAGCTGTGCTCACTATTCTGCAGGTGCAGTCACTGTGTACATACATTACATTACTTATCCTGTACTGATCCTGAGTTACATCCTGTATTATATTCCAGAGCTGCGCTCACTATTCTGCTGGTGGGATCACTGTGCACATACATTACATTACTTATCCTGTACTGATCCTGAGTTACCTCCTGTATTATACTCCAGAGCTGCGCTCACTATTCTGCTGGTGCATTCACTGTGTACATACATTACATTACTTATCCTGTACTGATCCTGAGTTACATCCTGTATTATACTCCAGAGCTGCACTCACTATTCTGCTGGTGCAGTCACTGTGTACATACATTACATTACTTATCCTGTACTGATCCTGAGTTACATCCTGTATTATACTCCAGAGCTGCACTCACTATTCTGCTGGTGCAGTCACTGTGTACATACATTACATTACTTATCCTGTACTGATCCTGAGTTACATCCTGTATTATACTACAGAGCTGCGCTCACTATTCTGCTGGTACAGTCACTGTGTACATACATTACATTACTTATCCTGTACTGGTCCTGAGTTACATCCTGTATTATACTCCAGAGCTGCGCTCACTATTCTGCTGGTGCGGTCACTGTGTACATACATTACATTACTTATCCTGTACTGATCCTGAGTTACATCCTGTATTATACTCCAGAGCTGCACTCACTATTCTGCTGGTGCAGTCACTGTGTATATACATTACATTACTTATCCTGTATTATACGATGGTTTTGACCTCCATTTATTAATAATAACATTTGCTGTAGTTTCCCCTCTCACTTGGTGCTGTACAGTTAGTTGCGGTCCTTGCCTTATCTCTGGATATAAGACTATATATTCCTACAGCAGAACTCTCCCCGATCTGTATGGTTACTGCAGATCATAGACATGATGTCATCAGACAGACTTACTTTTGGAGGTTGCAGTCTTGACAAGTTTCTAAGAAAATAGGGTCCTTCCTCTACTTGGTTCCTCCTATGATAATATAGTTGCAGGGGGAGGACATGTGAAAGTACCGGCACAGTCCTGGTCATGATTCTCACGCACAGCATCATCCAAACACCCAATACAAGGAGATGATGTTCTGTATGTATATATATATATATATATATATATATATATATATATATATATTCTCATTATCGGTCTATTTGGTTGTCTGGTTTCCATTTTTTGCCCTTAAAGAGCAATCCAGTGTTGAGCCCTATTGGAGAAATGTGGTATTACATGGTGCTTATTAGGCTGAATGGAAAATTACTTAATACATGGCTGAGCTGTCCTCCAGTGTTCTGATTCATAGAGGGTCAACTTCTTTTATGGCCTCCATATTCACTAATACAACATATAGAAAGGATTGTCTTTACGAGATCGTGGTCCATAGTCATTCCTGTAATATTGTACAGAATAGAAGATAGTCAGCCACCCACAGGGGCCCTTAGTTGGCAATGGATGTGGTTATAAGTGTGACCAGACTCTGGTGGGACCATCATGCAGGGGCCAGGAACCTGTGGTCAGGGGCATATACCTCTTTTTTATGAGGTTTTCACACCCAACACTATTTCCCCACAACGTTACATAGGCCAATCCTGAGTAAGGAACTTAGAAAGTCACCCCCTGAAAGCTATTGTGTGGAAGACGGTGGCTCCTACCACCTTTCAGCCAAAGTTCTTGGGTCTTGGTAAGGCTCATTTGCCCCTTAGCTGGTTTTGTAACCTTTTTTGTTGAGGTTCTCCATGCAAGAAGAAGTTCCCCTGTCTCCGCAAGGTCCGTCACACCTTACAACTTCAGAGCCGCAGTAGACATCTAGACCTAGCTGTAGCACATAGGAGGTCCCTCTCGCTAACCTTGAAACTAAACCCTTTGTTCTTTACCACAAACGTATCTTAAGGGTATTTGCAGTTGCTGCAACATTAAGGAGCTGCCTGTTCAGCTAATGGTCCCATTGTGGTCACGTCTATCTGCACCCTCCATCTTTACCCTGCTTCTAAGAACATGAATGAACTGCGGCTGATAACACGACTCGGCTCGCTGCAAGGCTTGGTCAATTAGTTGCTCTGCACAAAAAATAAAGAAGCAGGAGGGAAAGGGGGGGGGGGAAGATTCATTTTGGAAGTGGAAGTGGCCAGGGGGAGGAGGAAGTACTTTCACCACAACTGTTATTTCTGCTTGTGTTAACTGTACCAGCCGCAAAACCACAAAGATCCTTCTCTTAACAGGTTTTAATCATAGGCTCTCCATTCACAAAAAAAGGAGCAGTTTGGAACAGAAACGACCTTGTTATTATCGTGTGATACATTGTACGTGTGAACATTCTATGGAGGATTCTATTCCCATATAGTCCTGGCTAAAGTTTGTTGGTTTTCTGTCAGCCATTCCAATATTTTTGACATTAAGAATAGCCCCATCCGCACTGCTATCTTGCCATCAGATATAGCATATCTCGAATATCTTGTTAAGGTCAGTGGATCCATAAGGATTCCCCAGTATCAATTGGGAATGGAGTCCATGATGTGAACAAAGCCTTATAGACAATGATCAAAAATGGTGCAGAGGCATGACTAACCATTTTTCTCGGAGATGGGCTACCTTTGTGAGCCAGGATCTTCCAACCCATGGTAGACAGAAAGTTGGCCGAAGTCATGGTCCTCTCCAAATGTGTTATTTTTATGGTGGGATTAGTGGCACAACAACTTAAATCTTTTGGCCCTAACCCACCATGTTCCAGTTGGTGTCTTTTGTGGCACCAAGACAACTGGGCCCTCTCAGGCACCAGAGCCTGGATGCTACTTCTACATCTGCACCTCCTATACCCATGATAGACACATGTTGACGCCTTATCTCAAGAACCAATAGGACTGGACAGGTTAAAATACAACCTAGTTGATACCAATTGACAGATGTCATACTTCACTATAAGCAAGGAATTAAGATCAAAATCTGGATCACCTCGAGGACCCAGGTAAGGATATGTCAACAAATATCTAATGTCTTCAGCTATAGCTTCAATCTAAAAGTCAAGAAACAAGAACAATGCCTGTCTTGTCCACCGTAATAGATGGTGGAATTGGATGACAGGGGACCATCTGGCCATAGCTTTGTTGACTTGGTTGACTCCAGGTCCAGTTGGTGAGGTTTGGAGATTATGTATCTGACTTCAATGTTTGAGTTTAGATAAGTCTTTCAGAATAGATCTATTCATTTCTGGTTCTTGTTCTACCTTTAATGAATCTGTAGATTGTGCAGGAACTCCATCTACCTTCTTATCGGCAAGGCTACAGCTGGTGATACGGTTCCAGTGCAGCAAAAAAATTTGCATGATTTTCTGAGAACCTCACAAAGGTTGAGCAAATATTGACATCAGTGAGTCAGCATGTGATCTCTGATACCTTAACCTTAGCTGGGTTAAATAGAAAGTCATTTCCATTAATGTAATGCTGCGGCTTACTTTGATGTTTTTGGAATGCTTTGTCAAAAATAACAGGTAAGACAATACAAGCCTCGTGAGGATCCAGTGATATGTCTCTGAGAATGGACAGCTTCTCCTGACAACTGACTAGCAGTCTGAGCTTCTTCTTTTCCTCCTCCTGTGCCTGGTTTCTGATGTGATCCTATTGGTTCAGACCATGACCGTTCCTGGTTCTGGGCCCTGTTGCTATACAATAAAAAACTTCTCCTGTCTGTCTCTTAACCTGCCATGTAAACCCGGTGATCAAAGTTCTTTATCCTGGCTCCTAGTTCCTAGTATTTTTGGATTGCTCCTGTTCCTATGTTTTTGTTTGCGGACTATGTTCTTGCCATGTCCTACCATACTCAGTACTTGGAAGTGCTACTCCTGATCCTCCTCATGACTCCTGGCTACAGCAGACGAAACTCCTGCCTTGTCCTTTAGATAGTATGCTCAGTACCTGAAGTACTACTTCTGATCCTGACTCCTAACTACGCTCCTGCCTTATCCTTTGGATACTGTGTCCAAAACTTGAAGTACTACTCATGATCCAGACTACTCCTGACTACGCTGCTGCCTTGTCCTTTGGATACTATGTCCAGTACTTAAAGTACTATTTCCGATCCAGACTACTCCTGGCTACGCTCCTGCTTGTCCAAAACTTGAAGTACTACTGCTGATCCTGACTATGCTGCTGCCTTGTCCTTTGGATACTATGCCTAGTACTTGAAGTACTACTCCTGATTCTGACTGCTGGCTACTCCTGACTATGCTCCTGCCTTGCCCTACAGATGCCACAGCTGATAATTATAATATTATTCCTGATCTTTACTACTCTTGTCCATGTTCTTGCCGTCTTCTTTGAATACTTCTCCTGGTACTTAAAGTTGATATTGTAAAGTCATTGCACAGACGGGAATGAGGATACAATTTGACAACATGATCCAGACTCTTGATTTTGCTTTTGGCTTGATCCTTGAATACTACATCTGGTACTTGTTATACTACTCCTGATCCTGACTCCTGACTTTGTTTTTGACTTGACCCTTTGATATTATGTCTGGTACTTGTTATACTACTCTTGATCCAGACTCCTAACTTTGTCTTTGGCTCAACCCTTTAATATCATGCCTGATACTTGTCATACTACTCCAGATCCTGACTCCTGACTATGCTTTCACCTTGACCTTTGGCTATTACACCTGGTTCCTGTTCTGCACCCCTAGTATCACCCCTGGTTCTGTTCCTGACCATGCTTCATTTGAACAGAGCCATTACTGCTAATATGTGAATATTCTCAGACTGTGCTCTAAGAGTCATCTTGCGGCAATGTCCTCATCTCCTTGTAAGGGTTAAGGGTAAAAACCAGGTGATTCCTTAGACTTTGCACCTTAGGCCAGTCTTTGTCAAACCTCATTCCACTTCGTGTCTGTAACAATGACTCTCCGACATCGACTTCACGATGCTGACCATGTGCTGTGAAGACTGAACCTAAATCCATCACTGTGGTAGGCAGCAGTGAAGGCTTCTTCTAGACGTGTTGGATGTTGGAGTGAACTTTTACCTTCTCCTGGACCAAATCATGAAAAGACGCTGTTCAGAGAATGTCCAGGAGTCAGACAGAGGGCGCCCTTTTTGGAAAAATTTCCATGTAATTTGCACATTCAGGTTATGGAAATTCCAAATGAAACAGAGCGGCTTTTTCCAGGTCATCAATAGGTTGTTCTGTAGGCTGCTTTATTAACCTTCCTTCAGTCATTCATCGGAGTCTTGAAAGACGTCTTAGCAGAAGCAGTTTTGTGGCTTCGCAGCAATTGCAGTATTCCTGAGAGAAGGGGTAAACATACAGACACGCGGCCTAACCAAGACATAAATCATTAGGCCGCGTGGTGGCCCCGAGTCCACAGAACACACTATGCATGAATACATGACATCCTTAACTATGCCATCTCCAGAGCTGCATGCGTCTTCTTGACCACGCTCCTCTATGATGTTACTCCAAGTATCTCAGCTATGGCTCCCAGTTTTTTCCATTTTCCAGTCCATACAAATTATCCAAGGTGTTATAACAAGGAAAATATACAATGCAGGGTATTGTAAGGGACATATCAATATGGATTTTGCAACCGGGCCCCTATACCTGGTGGAGGGCCCACAACATTCTATATGGCACTGTGCTATATGGTGGAGGGGAGATAGCAATGCTCTTGCAGTAGCATGCAGGAGTCTATGATACATCATAAAGGCCTCCTCCATCCTAAGCTAGATGAAAGTGAGTCTGTCAGCAAGTCTGAACATGCAAAACTGCTGACTGAACTTTCCTGAGCTATTTGTGCAGTTAGTTTGGGGACATACAACACTATTTAGATCTCTATTGTCAAGGGGGTGGTGTCAGGCAGGAACATGACACTGTCTAATCTTTAACACTGACCAATGAGAGGCAGACAGACCTCAGAATAACGCCCCCTTGTCTATTCTGAATCAGGACCGCCCACATGACAGTAGAGAGTCTAAGCATATCAGGCACCAAAATTAACTGCACTGACTGCTCAGGAATGATGGGGGCTAGAGAAATAAATCCAACTCTGCCAGAATCAGTGGGGAGGAGCCTATTCAAGAATGTAAAGCGATGGAGTTGGTGGAGGAGGTGAAATGTTCTCTTTATAATTAAAATTGTCCATTCCGGTATACTAAATATATTTGTGTTTGGTAAAACCTTCTTGGTCACCAAAAAATCCATCTAGGGTAAAACAGTAACTAGAAAACAGGAAGAAGAGAGTGGGGTAAGGAGGGGATGCAGCTGCAGAACCCGATAAGTGGTCAAGAAGGTTCTGGATGAAATGTGTATCACATCCGCAGTATCTTTCACCCCCAAATTGATCTCAATACTGGGACAGCTCAGCTTTTCCAAATTGAGAGGACCACACTCTATGATTTGTCGAATAGTATGTCTATTACAATCTAAGAGTTTAGATAACCAAAACTGTCCCAGAAAAGAAACTCTGCCGAACCAAGTGTATCAAGACAGGAGTGGACTTTCTTTAAAGATTCTCATCACTGATATGTATGTTGTAGCTGTAGGCTACATCATAAATGTCTAATATGTAGAAGTCCCATACCAACCATAGAACTATTTATCGAACTTATGGGGGTTATGTGAGGGCGTCCATAAAAAGCAGACATACATGTAGACTGCTGTCTTCATTAAAGTCTATTGAGCTGAACCATTGGGCTTGGTTATTTCTGTACCTCCATAGACAACAGTGGAGCCTATGATGCTAGAGACATGCCAGACATGTCTTCATCCAGAAATCACGGGGTGAAAGGGGCCAAGTCTAATACCTTCAGAATTCCAAAGAAGAAGGACCCCATAGGGTCAAGCAGATGGAAGAGTGACCTACAAGGCCAGTATATTGCTCCTGGGTGGTCCCGTCCTGGTGTACAGGTCAGGTAATTAATCCACCCCAATGACCCTAGCCGATACCCCATCCTCAGCTCCATACCCCCTTCTTGAAGGCACCATACAACACATCTAAGGAGCCTCAGTGAAACGTTCCATCTTCTCTATAGGAACTCGATCAATCCTGACCTCACGTGGGCACCAAGGCCTCCAAAAATAATTCTACGTAATAACTTGATGAATTGTCCTCCCACAGAGAAGTCACTTTTCTTTCGAATAAACAAACATCTCTCTCCACGTGTTGACGTTGATGTATGGACCTCATTAGGATGAAGACCTGGAGCCTTCTCGGGCGCACTAAATAAAATCATGGTGTTTGTTTTCCTTAGGTTACTGAAAGAATGGCCGTCCAGAACTTTTCCGACTATTCTGTCTTCCGCTCTTTGAACATTTGTTTATGGGTCTCCTGTAGAGATGCATCAATAATTCATGGGGAACACACAGGTTTATGTAAAGTGATGGCTCCACTAGGCCCATATAGACCATGGGGCTCTCACGTCCCAGAAGAACCACCTGAAGAATTCCTACAGGAGAGTGTCGGGGATGCAAGTAATTTATAATGGTTAGTTATGGGCCAAATTCTTCATTCATTATATCAACCGAGCCCCTGCGTTGCCCGATTCTCTTCTACATCATGGCATTTTTCTATTTAGCGTGGATTTGCATTCTGGGAAGTGTTCTTCCCACACCAAGTGCTGTACATTTATCTAATAAATATCTGATAAACTAAGTGCCCCCCTGTATTATAAGAGTTGAATTAATCTGGGTTGTGTCTGACGACAAGCTTGTTGTCAGATTCCATTGGCAACCAGCAGAATTGCGAATGCAGCTCTGGAGTATAATGCAGGTTTTCATATGTACATATCAGATGCGTGGCTATCAAAAGACAGATTAATGAGAGTCAAGCTAGGAGGGGGCAGCAAATGGGACTCAAGAATGATGGGGTAGTAGTCCCTATTTTACTGGGTATTTTCTTGCTTTACGACTGGTGACATGATCCTCCAGATGTCACGTACCAAGAACATTTTACCATAAATGTCTCATCACTGGGGCTTCCATCCCCACCTCTCCCCCAGTCAACAGAAAACAGGCGTCTCCTTCACTGGTGTAGGGTGGGCTGCACTACTGAACACAGCTGCCCCTTCATGGATTCTGCAAGGAGATCCGAAGAATAAGTTATCAATGCAAAATATGTACCGGACTCTTATGTCGACTACGCCATGCATGGCCCTGTTCTTAAACAGGTTACTAAACTTTCTATAATTTCTATAACTTTCTAATAAAGTTTTTGTTTCTTTTTTTTTTACCATTTGTAGGATCTCTGCTTGCTGTCAGTGAATTAAAAGACTCATCTACTCACCTCTCCAGGGTTCTGTTGTAGCCTCCATCATGGTCCTCCTGTATGATGTCAGCAGCCTTGGGGGACCACTAAGGCCCAATCATATGAGGCATGTGTCATGACGTCAGCGCAGCCTACATGTCCACTGACCCTGACACCATTCAGGAAGCAGATGGAAACGAATGCTACGAAGGACCCCAGCAGAGCCGAGTAAGACTTATGGTTCATGGGTGACAAACCCCAAAAACATCAGAATCGAATCCTACATTTTTGGAAAATTCATGATGAACCCGACTCATTTTGAACTGCTTTCCTCATATTTAGTAGTTTGCCTCGATGCATTTGTCTGTCCAAGCTGTTTAGCTCACAGAGCATTGTCTAGACTGGAAACAGCAGCAGCAGCAGCACAAAGCTTACGTAGTTTGCTACAATGTATCGATCTTGGCTATTTAGCTCACCGAGCATTGTCTAGACTGGATACAATAGTATGTTTAGCTCACAGAGCATTGTCTAGACTGGATACAATAGTATATTTAGCTTGCAGAGTTTTCCCTATGTTCCATCGCAGTTTGCCTTATCTGTTGTGGACCTGTGGCAAATTTTTTTATCATGGATTTCATTCATTGTTATGCAGTTTTGTGAAATCTGCAGCTCAGTCCGCACCAGGCGGTCACCTCTCTACACATATATGATCACTACGGGTTTGGAACGTGTCCATGACACATTTGAGTGTCTTGCGGTCTATTACTATGCAAATATTCCGTCCTCGCCCCATGATCATTATAGGATATATGCAGATTCTCGTCGGTCGCAGCAGCTGTAAAGCAGTAGTGGTTATCTATAGAAGATTTCTATGAACTCTTCTCAGTCTAATCCTCCCTCCTTGGGGTGTGCAGGCTGCATTCTTACATGGGGGGGGGTGATAATTGACAAGGCCCCTTCCCCCCCCCCCCCCCCCCCTTTCATCCTGCTTGTACAAGAGACAGAGATTAGAAGGAAAAAGGGAAGAAAGAGGCACAGAGGTGTTTTTGTGAATGGGAAGTGAGGAGCCAATAGGCGGCGTCCATGCTGAGCTGCCATTGGCTGCGGCACCTCATTCATCCCCATTGTGCAGGACGAGTCCTGGTGAATGGAAAGTTCTTCTGTGTTCGCAGCTCTGAATGTAACTCACTAAGTAAACCTGTAACCCCGTACAGAGGTGGCGGCCATGCTTCAAGGACTTCTTCGCTGTCTTAGGACAGAAAAGACGAAAAACAAGTATTATTGGTTGTCCCCCAGCTTTCCTTGAAGTTATTACACGCGGCGGGATTTCCGTCAGGGTGGTTTTTGCTGCGGCACACCTGTAGGAATCGCTGTTGCTGCTGTTTTTAAAGTTTGCAATGCAAGGGTTAATAGTCACGGGACATGACCACGGCCCCTTTCACACTCGCTACTTTTCTGTCCGTGAAAAAAATCTAATTTCGTATATCTATACGTCTTGGCCATTCAAGTCTAGGGGTCCGTGAAAAAAAACGGACAGCACGCAGATGCAAAAATGGTGTTGCAATTCGCCACCATAGAGATGCGTTGACATTTTTGTCGCACTTCTGTGCAACTTTATGTCGTGCAATATGTCGCCGTGTAGCCTTAGCCTCAATCTGCAGCCATGCACAAGGCTGAGTGTGATTCCGATGTGGGGCTGTGTGCAGTCAGATGACACTCGGAGTGACATTTGAGCGTCATTCGAGTACATTCTGTGATGTATCACGTCTATGGGGGTTTCCGATATATTACTTTTCGATGACGTGGATGATTATAGAACAGGCTCCGTGTCATTGGAACGTAACGGATCGGAAGCCCCCATAGACGTCATACGTTACGGAATGTACTGAGTGTCATCCAAGTGCATTCCGCTGCAAACTCAGCCCCACTTGGTCGTGTGCATGAGATCATAGGCTTGGGCATTTTCTGCAGCTGCCACGTCACGGTCGCACGGTCACATGTCACAATGTGACAACATACAAAAGAACTGAATTTTCTGTCGTGTGACTTCTGTGTCACTTTATGTCACGCCACCTGACGCCTTCGCTAATAGATTTGCTGCAGGTTAAGGCTGCACGGTGACATGCTGCACGGCATAAAGTTGCACAGAAGGTGTGCACCAAAAATTCCATTTCTTTGGTGTCGATTTGCGACATGCTACATGTTGCTACATTGTCGCAACCGCCATTGTGTGGCCTCGGCCTTAGGCTCCTTTTTGTCCTGCATTTGCATCGCCCCATTATGCATAGCAAAGGGTTAAATTGGCTGTGAAAATCCGCAACCTAAATTGACAAGATCCAGATGTCACGCAAGTGCGCAGCAGGAAATCCTTCCTGTGTGAACATACCTTTAAACCTCTTTTTTTTTTTAACTTGGTGGAAAAAGTTCACTGACCACTACTAATGTCCATCTGGCTTTTCAGAGACCCTGTATGGAACATACAACTTATATCTCTGATGTCCTGCTGGTGTGCGTGTGTCAGTCTTTACTGCTGACCTAACATTCTAGTCGTGAGAATCAGGTTGAACAGAAAAACAGCATCCAACTAAAAAGTAAACAAAACTATAATAAATGAGTAATAATCCGAGCAATAATTGTATGAGATAATAAACAGAGCCACTCTTGTCCGGTGGCTGTGTGCGGTACTACAGCTGCAGATTAGCCGTATTTTACATTTTTAGCTGGAAATACACTTGTATCATGGTGGAGGCGGTTACTGGAGCTCTAAGGAGGAACCCCGAAACCTGCTCCGTGTAACCCCAGGAAACATATTACTAGACCCCTTATTTCTACGCAGGATGTCTCGCCTTTTTGGATAATTTTTTTCCCGTTTACAGTAGATATATATATATATATATCTGTAGATCTATATACAGTAAGCTCCTGAGCTCCCCCTAGTGGTGGCTTTATTGATCTGTATGCAGTAAGCTCCTGAGCTCCCCTTAGTGGTGGATGTATAGATCTGTATATAGCAAGCTCCTGAGCTCCCCCTAGTGGTGGATGTATAGGTTTTAATGCAGTAAGCTTCTGAGCTCCCCCTAGTGGTGGCTTTATAGATCTGTTTGCAGTAAGCTCCTGAGCTCCCCCTTGTGGTGGCTTTATAGATCTGTATGCAGTAAGCTTCTGAGTTCCCTCTAGTGGTTGCTGTATAGATATGTATGCAGTAAGCTCCTGAGCTTCCCCTAGTGGTGGCTCTATAGATCTGTATGCAGTAAGCTCCTGAGCTCCCCCTAGTAGTGGCTTTATAGATCTGTATGCAGTAATCTCCTGAGCTCCCCCTAGTGGTGGCTGTATAGACCTGTATGCAGTAAGCTCCTGAGCTCCCCCTAGTGGTGGATGTATAGATCTGTATGCAGTAAACTCCAGAGCTCCCCCTAGTGGTGACTGTAGAAAGTTTTGGCATTGAATTCTATTTGTAAGGAGGGGATTCGGAGCTCTGTATAAGAAAAATTATGAAATTTGCACAGAAATGTTGGACTTTTTTTTAGATAAAAACAGAGCTCAGAGTTGAAGATTTATTAAAGGTGAGATTGCAAGAAGAACGTATTCATGGCCTTCTGTGCAGTTATGTGATCTGTTCTGCACTTGCAGTTGTCTTGTGCAAAGTCCTCGATGTCATATAAGTCTCACGGACACTGTAAGTGATCCAAGCAGAAGTATGGCGGCATATTATAACATTCAATGTGTCACTTGGGGGGTCCTGCTGTAGATTGTGGGGTCACTGAGCTTTCTGGTATTGGAAATGGTCTGAGCTCTCACATCAGCAGTGATACAGGGAGATATAAACTCCAGTATATAAACCGCAGTGATACAGGGAGATATAAACTCCAGTATATAAGCCGCAGTGATACAGGGCGATATAAACTCCAGTATATAAGCCGCAGTGATACAGGGCGATATAAACTCCAGTATATAAGCCGCAGTGATACAGGGCGATATAAACTCCAGTATATAAGCCGCAGTGATACAGGGCGATATAAACTCCAGTATATAAGCTGCAGTGATACAGGGCGATATAAACTCCAGTATATAAGCCGCAGTGATACAGGGCGATATAAACTCCAGTATATAAGCTGCAGTGATACAGGGCGATATAAACTCCAGTATATAAGCTGCAGTGATACAGGGCGATATAAACTCCAGTATATAAGCCGCAGTGATACAGGGCGATATAAACTCCAGTATATAAGCTGCAGTGACACAGGGCGATATAAACTATAGTATATAAGCTGCAGTGATACAGGTCGATATAAACTCCAGTATATAAGCCGCAGTGATACAAGGTGATATAAACTACAGTATATAAGCCGCAGTGATACAAGGTGATATAAACTACAGTATATAAGCCGCAGTGATACAGGGAGATATAAACTCCAGTATATAAGCCGCAGTGATACAGGGCGATATAAACTCCAGTATATAAGCCGCAGTGATACAAGGTGATATAAACTACTGTATATAAGCCGCAGTGATACAGGGCGATATAAACTCCAGTATATAAGCCGCAGTGATACAAGGTGATATAAACTACTGTATATAAGCCGCAGTGATACAGGGCGATATAAACTGCAGTATATAAGCCGCAGTGATACAGGGTGATATAAACTATAGTATATAAGCTGCAGTGATACAGGGCGATATAAACTCCAGTATATAAGCCGCAGTGACACAGGACGATATAAACTATAGTATATAAGCTGCAGTGATACAGGGCGATATAAACTCTAGTATATAAGCCGCAGTGATACAGGGCGATATAAACTCCAGTATATAAGTCGCAGTGATACAAGGTGATATAAACTCCAGTATATAAGCCGCAGTGACACAGGGCGATATAAACTCGAGTATATAAGCCGCAGTGATACAAGGTGATATAAACTACTGTATATAAGCCGCAGTGATACAGGGCGATATAAACTCCAGGATATAACCGCGGTGATACAAGTTGATATAAAGCTGTATAATCTGCAGTAACCTCTGATAACACCGCATGCTACACCGTGGTTGAATGCACTACTGACTAATGTCATACACTGAGGCCATGCTGTAAAGGCGCACTGCTGCCACCTACAGGCACACACAGGACAAAGACCCCCTGAATCCAGCTGGTGAAAACATTTGGGGCACATTCACACAGTGCAGTTAGATGTAGTTTTGATGTGGTTTTTAGTGCAGTTTTTTAACTTTACAGGTGAGACACATTTATATGACATGTTTCATCTGTAAAATCAGAGACTACACCAATGATAGTAAGCCGTTTCTTCTGACGCTGTTTTATCTGCACAATACTGCAGCATGTGAATGCAGCCTTATAATAGTTTAGTGTATACTATATTAATATGGCACTGTATATATACTGCATTCACTCACAGTATTTCATGACACCATGTCAGGAGCTGATACCCCCATGTACTGCCCCCTAATGTACTGATTGGGGATTATTGGAAGAAACTGAAGTAGTCAGTGGAAAGTCATGGAAATACGGAGAGAAATGTATGCTGTGGATTATAACCAGGAGCCCAAAGGTGTGAAAGACCCCGGGGCCACCATAAGGGGATATAACTAGAACAGGGGTCAACAACCTTCGGCACTCCAGCTGTTGTCAAACTTCAATTCCCAACATGCTCCATGAAAGTGAATGGAGCATGTTGGGAGTTGTAGTTTCACAGCAGCTGCAGTGCCGAAGGTTGCTGACCCCTGAACTACAAGGTCAATCCTTAGGACATGTCACCAATGTGTGATCAGCACTAACAAGGGGCCATGACACTTTCCCAACACAGCGCCATCTCTGTCCAAGTGGCTGTGTCTGGTAGTGCAGCAAATAAATGGAGCTGAGCTGCAGTACCAGACACAGCCACATAGTTGCAAGTGGCGCTGTTTGCTGATTGATGTCTCCCACATGATCATTGTATATCAAGACTTGCCGCTTTCTATTAATGCCGGCAGTGATGTGACAAAATGGCACAACCTCTATCCCTTTAAATTTTACAATGTTCCCGTCTCTCTGTTTGCCCTCACAGAGCTGACCCCCACTATGAGCGTATGGACATCCCCTTTAAATGACTGCTATGCAGGCAATGCTGTAACTAAGTGGGTCTAAAAGCCACACTGTTTGCGTTGCCCCTAGCAACCAATCACAGCGTAGTTTTCATTTTCTTTTCTGCTCTTGAAAAATGAAAGCTGCGCTGTGATTGGTCGCTAAAGCCAACTACAACGGTTTAGCTTTGAGCCCATTTTGATAAATCTGCCCCTCTCCAAGTCAGGGTTTGACATTTATAACCTGTTAATTTATTTTTTTATTACTTTCCTTACCGGAAACTTTGCGAAAAACTGGCACGTAAATACCAGCACGTATACTAACTGCACGCCCGTCCTTGTAATATAGGACATCTGCTGGGCACAGTTTGGCCGTGCGGTGTTATCAGATATGCCTACGTTTTATGGGCCCTTTTTATGGGCCCCTATAATCTTCAATTGCTCTGCAAACAAATATTTGATGTCGCCGTAGAAGTGTCGTTCCTTTTCCTTCCGCTGGCCAGTGTGACGGACACGTATTCGCCTGATCTTGTGTTTGCCCGGGTGTCAACGCTGCTCTTGTTAATATTTGTTATTTCAACCGATAAGGAGAGCGCCGTTCTTTTCTAGTTCATTGCGCTCTTCTTGCGAATGTTTCCTGTGCGACCTATTACTGCGGTAATCCTCGGCGCGGCACACACTGGAGGCCATTGTCACGGACTTTGTATCAGGTTCACCTCGCTATATTGCTGTACGCCAGAGCTGAAGAATGTGGGAGCCGCTCTGTATCTGACAACCTGACCTTTACATTAGACTGACACCTACGGCTGATCGGCCGCACTTAACCCTTTGAAGGTATAATCCATTTCATTTCCAGCTATAGAGATATCGCTGACCTATTCTGTAGCCCTGTACACAAGCTATAACGCTTCACAACAATACAAAGAGCGTCTTTTGCCCTGGAAGACCTGACACATACATCCAATACATGGACGGCTGCTTGATTTCAATAGACACTGTGTAATACTTAATTTCTCCTGCGGAGGCGCTGCAGAGAAAGTGAGCACTTGCTACCAGATTCTCCTAAAGTTCACAGCTGATCGCTGGGGGTCCTAGTATTGGAGGGGCCTTGTAACAAAAAGTTGACAACCCCTTTAAATATAGATTTGAGTGGAAATGCAGCTTTAAGAGAAAGACTAATGTATAGAAGATAGACGTAATTGATTTGTCTCTTAAAGGCTTTTTCCAGGGTAACTGGAGGGCCGTAGGGGTAAAAAATTAAAAAAAAAGGAACACTCACCTATCCCAGTCCTCTTTTTATGTCGCACGTACCCTTTTTTTTACCGTTGGGACAAAAAGTTCCGAGGCTCAGGTAACCACTCTGGTCAGTTACTGATTTTTGCGGTCACATGTTAGGTATTGGTGATGTCACTGCTAATACCTTTTTTTTTCATGTTACTCCACCCCTTTCTCCCCTGGGTTTTCCAAAAAGTCATGCAGAATACAAGTAAAGGGCACAGCAACAAGAAAAATAAATGTGACCCCCTTCTTGCTCTGCGCAGTACTATTACATGGCCCCAACCAAATAGTTAAAGTTCAACGCCGTAACAGTATGGCCTCATGGTTGACTTTTTCCTTTTACACACATAAAGTCCATATACAATATACAGCAATATAGAAGTGCCCTATATTGTACAGGGGATCAAGCAATCCCAGGTTCAAGTCCCCTTGTGGGACAGTAAAGTTTTTTATACAAAAGTTTGGAAAAAAAATGTAAAAATCCCCCAAAAACTTGTACTAGAAAATGGTACCAATAAAAAACTATTTGCACCACAACAAAAACAAATTCGGGAAGGTTAAGGGAAATTATTATACTGTGGGGTCTCTTTAGACCCTAGAGGATAATAGATGGAGGCCCAGGTGAGGTGTAAGAAATAAAAAATTCATACTCTCCTTCCTTCACCTCTTCTGGGCTTTCTTGTGGCATCTGACATTCTCTCTTGGTCTCCTTGGTGATATCATGTGCCCAGGGTCACCTCTGAGGCCTGTGATTGGGCCTCAGCAGTCATATGGACATACCTACTCATGTTACTGCTGTGGCCCAATCACAGGTCTCAGCAGTGACCCAGGATGCATGATGTCATCAGGAGAGTGCTGAACGTTGCGAGGAGGCCCAAAAGAGGTGAGGGAAGGTGAGTATGATTGTTTTTTTTATTTTTTTTTACCCCCCTGGGCCTCCTCCTGTTATAATCTGGGGTCTGAAGAGTGAAGAGACCCTGGACTATAATAATTTACCACAATGCATGTGGTAGTAGCCATTTTAGTTTGTCCAAGACGAATCCCAAATTGTTTGTTTCATCAAAAACTGAAAAATTTGAGATTCGTGTCGAACCCAACTTGTGCCCATGTGGTTCTCCCATCTTTACATATTATATATGGTAACCCCATCATATTTTATTTTAGACATATAATACATGGTGACCCCTTCATATTTTACTTTAGACATATAATACATGGTGACCCCATATAATACACAGTGGAGCTTAGGTAGCTCTCACCTGATCGCCTCTTTGGCCGATGGATATTCCCTCTGACACATGCATGCTTGGTTCGGCTGAGTGTGCATGTGTTGTCAATGGGGAAAGAGGAATAAACCACTGTCAGCATCCTGGTTGGATACTGGATGCAGCTAAGGGGGTCCAGACTCGGTAGAGTAAAGTTTTGGTACATTGGGATGCAGTATTAACCACACTATACATTCCCCCGACCCCCAGCCCTGGTATTACTGCCTATGACTGATACATATAATCTCCTCGCACCCAGGGGGATCTTCACCACTTCCCTTCAATCTGTGTGTGAGTGCTATTTAATATTTTAACAGGTCAATTAGCCCAATTATTACCCTCTCACCCCGGGTTCAGCTGTACGTCTGCGCCTCCCAATATGCTAGCCTTTGCATCTGATATGGACGCCAGATGTAAGTAGGAGGGGAGGACGGTGAAAGCAGCACCCGGCTTCTGCGACTTTTTTCTTTCCATGTTCTCGGCAGTAGGACGGAGTTGTGCCTCCTTTTGTGCGAGGCGAGTTTTCCACTTGGACTGGCTCATTCACAGGGCGCTCGCTGGCAGCTGGCAGCTCCATTGGCTGCAGGTTCTATTTGATCCTCAGGTTAAGCAGTAGTTAGGGGATAGAGAGCTAAGTAGGGGACATGCGATATGCTCTACTTACAGGAACAAAGAGGGTGACATGGAGATGCAGACGGTGAGAACATAATGAGCCGCAGAATTATAATATACCATATATAATAAGTGCCCCTCATTCCCGAGCTGCATACCTTACACAGAGAGGAGGCTTAGAAAGTCCTAGTATCATCTATGGGAAATTTTTTCCATTTTTCTTAATTTTTCCAAAATAAAATAAAATAAAATTGGCCGTATACATTAGATGAGTGTCGTTTGGAACCACCGATTTAAGCAGGACCAGTTGGGGGGGTCCCGAGTCTTTCCAATGACTAATATTGGGGGAAAGATGGATAGGGTAGTTGGATTTCGGCATGCCCAATCCTTATATTCTCAGGGCAGAGAAGCTAATATCACCATACAAAGGGCCAATACTCCTATAACAAGGGCCACTGGTATGCGTGACCACTGCCATTATTATATAATAACTGACTATTACCACCATACTAATACACAATAAGAAGCCCTATACAAAGACCATTATTGCCTTTGGCACTACAGTCACTATATAGTGGTAGATACCAGTTCACATAGACACTCGGCAGACTGTATAAGGAGGCACAGAACCATTAAAGCCGGTGACCCATAGCTGATATCTTACTGGAGTCATTGAGTTTATCCATCTTTTCCATTCAGCCCAGACCACCATGATAACTTCTTAAAGGGGTTTTCCAGGCAAAAAAAAAATGGTCTGTTAGTGCTTTTAATGGGTTAATAAGAGAACGCAAATGCATTTAGCAGTGTTTTGAGTGACTTCTGGGTTTCTCTTGGAGCTCCGGCATCCTCTGCATTTGTTTACATGGGTAGCTTCCTGCTCTTTTATCCTACAATTACCATGATGCATTGCTCTTCACTCAGATCCCTCTCTCACTCCCTCATACCCCTCCCTGTTTCATTAGCTAGCCCTTCCTAACTAGCTCAGCCCACCCCCTCCACCCCATCATACTTACTTGTCTTCCTGTCCAGATATTCTGGGCATGGGAGATCATTTCCTTCTGTCCATCTCCTCTTCCTGTCTGCCGACACCTGCACAATAGACCTGGACTGCCAGCATGCCCCACAATGCCCTCTTGTCCCACACAGTGCCTTCCTGTCACTCACAATTTCCTGTCCCACATAGTACCCTCCTGTCCCCCATGATGCCCATCCCACACAGTACCCCCCTGCCTCCCCACCGTGCCCTTCCCACACAGTACCCCCCTGCCCACCCACGGTGCCCTCCTGTCCCATGCAATGACTTTTTTTCCTCTGCCCCTGGGAGATTTGCCCACTTTTCTGGGTCACTGGGAGTTTACCCCCTTTTGATGTGAACCCTTTTTGGTTTGATGTGGGTCAGTATATATTCATAATTGGGGAGATTTCAGAAACCGTCTAAAAAGGGAAGCCATCCTTGTTGCCCAAAGCAACCAATCGAAGCCCAGCTTCCATTTTACTACAGCACTATAAGAACTGAAAGCTGCACCGTGATTGGCTGCCATGAGTAACAAAGAGAGTGTTCCTTTGAGACTGTCTCATCAATCTCCTTGATGTTTCGCATTATTCTTCCTCCCACAGTTCCCTCTGATGTCTTTCTTTTTTATATCGCTTTTATCTCCCGTTCTTTTATTTTCAGTGTTTGTCCTCTTTATCCTTATGTTTGTTTCCCTCTGAGAACGCGAGTGTCTCAATGACAGACCGCCCGCCGCGCACTGCGCCGCCTTTATGTACTGACTTGTATGTTACAACTTCACATTAATTTTTTAAGACGGAAATATCAGTTTTTGTAAGGGGAACATTTATCGAGAAATCTTGCCTATAGGATAAAGCTATGGAAGCGGGTGCTGTAAATTAAAGGGATTCTCCATAATCACCTCTCCGACCACTGGGATCTCTAACCTAAGAATGTAGTGGCGGTATTGTATGCACTCTGTGGCTCTGTTCACACTCACAGCGGGACTGATGAAGATAACCAAGTGCTATACTTCAGCAGTCCCATAGGACCAACATGTACGACCACCGCACCATTCAACTTGAGATCCCTGGTTGGGGTCCCAGTGGTTGGACTTCCACCGATCATACACCTTATCACCTATCTTGTGGGGAGCCAAAAGGTTTTCGATGATGGGAATTCCGTTTAACAACTCATATTGGGACCCAGACTATATCAAAAATGAAGAAAGTTTTCCCAAAAACTTTTGTTCAAGACCCCTGCAGTCTCAAAAACAAACATCACTCCTTCCTGGCAGAGAAGTGGCCACTCCACTCAGGGGCATAACTTGAGGCGGCGCAGAGGATGTGGTTATACCCAGGCCCAGAGGCCTTAGGGGGTCCATAAGGTGTCTCTTACCAACATAAGGAGACCAGTCTATAAACAATACATTATAGCTGGGGGGCCTAGTATAGATTTTGCATTAGGGCCCAGGAGTTTCATGTTACGCATCTGACTTACTCACCCAACATCTCTATTGTTGGGTTAGATGGGATTCCAAGTTGGACGACCACCTACAACCTAGCCTGGGGTTGGGGTAAATGATTTGGGGAGTCAATAAAGGAGTAGAAGGCACCAATGTAGGGGTCTGATGGTCAATGTAGGGATCTGGGGTCCCATTGAGGACATATGGTAGTGCAGTTCATGATTTAAGGACATTAGGTTGGACTGGGGGCTTATATATAGTCTATATAAAATTTTGGTGCATATGTCTCAAATTTTTGCCCAGACATAATTTCTCTGATCAGCATAGTGGACAATAAAGGCCTCACAGATATACATGATGGGCATGGTTGGGCCTCCCAATTATCCCCTTAAAGATGATGATAGGGGAGAAAGGACATGTTAAATTTTATCTTGCCCGATCCTTCCCCTTCCTTTTCCCACGACAAGGATGTCACCAGATGTTTTCTACCTATACACTCGGAACCTGTATGTGTTTGTCTACTGGGTGTTCGGGAAAAATGGCGGCCAGTCAAGAGGTCTGTTTTTGACCTGCATTTTTGAACCTTTTTGAATCTTGTACACACTCACATTTCTCACGTTGCATAAGACAGAGGGAAGTATTTCATCAGATCATGGACTTGCAATGTGAGGAATCACATGAGTTTGTTTTACATCTCTCACTGGTTTTGTTCCCAGAGGGTGAATGAATTCTCAGTTAGCATTCTGTGGCTTGTGTACAGAGAAAACATTTCCGGCCCTTTAAGACATTGGATTCTCAGCATTGACAAACAGATCGCTTTAAGGGATGCTATAAAAATCAATTCAGTTTAATTCTATGTATACATAATGGCGGAAATAGAATCCATTATGATAATATCACAAGCAGGGTCAGGGTGTCACATCCACCTGTGGGCACAGTGGGCCTAGTTCTATGGTTTGGGTATATTATATTGGGTATATTGTTGCGCTTTATTTTGGACCTACTATTGGTATATGCTTCAATTCCTTTCGGTCTTCATTCCAAAGACTCCCATGTAGGGCGACTATCAAGGGTTCTTTAAGCTGACCATAGACTTTCTACCAACGTTGGTGATATTATACAACATATGGGAAGAGATCGACTTTCTCTCCAGCCATCTGTTGTTGGTTGAAAGAAGTTTTGGCCATGTTGGATTTGAGCTCCAGTCCATATCATATCAACATTATTAGAATTTGCTCTGTAGCCATAAAACAGGGCTATGTAGGAACCCATGGCGGTGCCCTGCAACTGCAAAAAAAAAATTGCATAATTTTACAGATTTTTTTTCGCTATCTATCACAGAAAATGTGGTCTGGTAAAGGGGAAGTCATCTCAAAGGGGCGGTGTTTTGGAGAGGTTTCACTGTATTTGTCCTGTGACTATACTTTAGGGAGGTGCACATTGAAACATGGAGAATGGGAACTTTTTGACCCCACATTTATAAGACATTTATAGGATTACTAGAGGTAGCACTGCCCGGTAGTACTGTACTCCTTGGTCACAGGCCTGTAGGGTGCACTGGCTGTAAAAGTTGTTGTCGGGTTCCTGGCAATATCTTGCACCTGTGTAGTATTTAAGGCCCCTCTCTCCACAGAAAAGGTGTAAAGGTATTTCTCTGTACTTGGCCTGTTTCCTGCTTTCTGACCTTGCACCTGTTCCTCATACTTGACTTTATACCGCCTGCCCTGACTTGTGCCTGTAAACTGACTCTAAACTCATGCCACCAGCCCTGACCTCCTGCCTGACCACCACAGTGAACATACTCTGCCTACTCTGTCCTATGACCATGTTTTTGCCTAAAATTCACCAGTGTGGTTCAACCCACCTGGGTAAACTGTCATTGTAGGGAGATTACTCCATGATGTAGCGACCTGGTGGTTCTCTACAGAAAAGACCAGAACCCTGTACAGGAGTTAAAGGGTGAACACCAGGGGACCCTTTAGACAATGCCCCCAAGCGTAGCTCCATGCCAAATCCGTCCAGTGACACAGTAGGTCTACAGTTGCTACCATACAATGCCAGGTGCGTTCTGTACATACTAGTTTTTGGGGTACTTCCCTCCTCAAGTGGGTACTCTTCTATATTTAGGGGCAAAAATAGGGAGTGAAGCAGGAGCTGTAGAGTATCTTCAAGCTTGTTGCCCCACATATCTATATTTCCTTAATTTTTTCCAATGCCAATTGCCATCTTACAAAAAGTGAAACGTCCCCAACCTAATAAAAATCATAAATTTTGCCAAAGGACATCCAACAACATCCGGCCGTGGTTGCCAATGGTGTATTTATGATGAATTTCATCTATGTCCATTATTTCCTTGGCATTTTGCACAATCACTAGTGCATACACATTTCTGCTGAGTATATATATGTATATATAGCCGGCCCCTCCAGGTATTATGCAGACAATGTAACATGGGCATTTTTGGCATTTTTTTAATTGAGTTTCTTCTTGCGTAAGGTTGACTTACCAAAGCAATGTGACGGGAATGTGGAAAACCTTCAGTCTTGTGATTATTTTTAGCCGGCTGGATGAGAGCCAGAGCAATCCCTTTACCTGTCATACAGGATGCAAGGGTCATCTATTCGGGCCAGATTAACCCTTTACACCACTTGCATTTCAAAGTTGTATGAGATTACAAATAAAGGCTGCTTTTTTCCTACAAACAGCATATGGGCTGCATCTGGTATTTCGTCTCAGTCCCATTAGCAAAAAATTGGTCTCACCTTGGCAAACCAAAATTGGTCTCACCTGTTGCACCCAGGCCAAATAAGAAGATACCATTTTTGTAACTGGCATATGGTAGGTGGGGAGCCCTGCTGCACCAAGACCCAGGAGCTTCAGCTCATGTCACTGTGTCGTATGGCCTGTTTGCAGCTCAGTCCCATTCAAGTGAATGGTGCTCAACTGCAATACCATGCACCTCCACTATACAATGTATGGTGCTGTGCTTGGTTTTATGTGAAGAGACACAATGCTCCTCTGAACACTGCAAACAGCTGATCTGCGGGGGTCTCGGGTGTCGGACCTCTACCAATTTTCAATTGAGGACCTATTCTAGGGATAGATCATCAATTGATAATCCTGGAAAACTCCTTTTCTGGGACCGTGCATGGTCCATTCCGGGACTGTCCCCAGATCAAGCGCTGCGGAATATGTTTGCGCTATAAATAATTCCTTCCAAAGTCTTGTTGGTGTGAGACAGATCCTTTAGGCCTCTTGCACACATGGAAAATCTGGTCTGTACATGAGCCGGGTTTCCAGGTCCGAACCTACTCGGGCGACTAGGAAGTCTGGCCGAAATACGGACTGGATTTTTTGATCCGGATTGCTCAATGTGAATGAATGTGGTGCAATACCAGAAGTGACCTATGGGCTTGGGTGGCGCTGTTTTAGGTAAAAACAAAAGTAGACCTTGATTCAATACCAGGAATGCGGGAAACCCCGATGAAGTCACGGCTTTTTCTCTCCAGGTCCTTCACATGCCCAGCAACGAAGGTGTCAATGGAGAGGTTTACTAACGTCTACAGTCAGCGCACTGTTCCTCTCCCCACGTTGCATTGCATTTGTTGAAAGATATCCAGAGTCATGTCATTTTCCCATGGGAAGGCAAAGAAACAATAGCGCTTACCTTCGCATCCAACTCATCTCGAAGCCAAAGAGTAAACATTGCAAACATGAGACGGTTTGAAAGAAAAGGAAAGAAAAAAAAAAATGACACCGGCAGAGAGTTACATTACATAAGGAGTTTAATTGCTGCGATGGGAGTCTCTCCGAAAACGCCAGATTACGGAGAAAGTGAGATAGGGATGTCATCAGTGCGGCATTGTTCCATCCATTGATCCTGATTCTGTAGAAATCACTTTCCGCAGCTATAAAAACAGATTGTGGCGCAGGGATCGGCCTAGAAATAACTCGGTAAATAAGCAGTCATTGACTTTAGACAGAGCCGACCAGTTCAATGTGCTCACCGCATTCCCAACCCGCCTACAGACACTTTCTTCATGGTAATTTAGGGATGGGCAGCCGCTGGCATGTCAGATTGTTGTCAGGATCAATGGGAACAGAATGCAAGGCAGGCAGCACTAGTTATTATCATTGTCCTATAGATCGGTATTATGGGTAGTGAGGAACACAGTATGTGCATTATAGCCAGTATACTATGTCCATTCTGTAGTAGTGGAGAGAAGTCTGTCTATGTGCATGTACTATCTGTGATATCCTTTATTATCATTGTCCTATAGATCGGTATAAGGGTAGTGAGGAACACAGTATGTGCATTATAGCCTGTATACTATGTCCATTCTGTAGTAGTGGAGAGAAGTCTGTCTATGTGCATGTACTACATGTGATATCCATTATTATCATTGCCCTATTAATCAGTACTATGAGTAGTGAGGAGCAGCATGTGAATTATATCCATTATACTATGTCCATTCTATAGTAGTGCATACACAACATAGAGGCAGATCATATAACTGCCATGGGGTCCTTGGAGAGAGGAGGCCCAGCCATGGTAGGTCCCATCCCCTTTGCAAATAGTGAAGGTATGGAGGAGGAAATCAAATATTTAGAGTGTCATTACACTTTCAATTGGAGGAGATGAATCTCCTAAAAGGCCCCTTAAAGGGAGTCTGTCACCAGAACCGAGCATATCACCCCAGCCCTGCAGATAGATAGGTTAGTGTCACCAGAACCAGCATATCGCCCCAGCCCTGCAGATAGATAGGTTAGTGTCACCAGACCCCTGCATATCACCCCAGCCCTGCAGATAGATAGGTTAGTGTCACCAGACCCCAGTATATCACCCCAGCCCCGCAGATAGATAGGTTAGTGTCACCAGAACCAGCGTATCACTCCAGCCCTGCATATAGATAGGTTAGGGTTACCCGAATCAAACTGTGTTTTTCCCTTGTGAATCACTGACTTTGTTCCCGAGAGCGCAGCCATTGCTCCAAAGAGCTCATTCGCATATTGACAAAAATACCAATATCTTGGCAACGGAGACAGCGAATCACAAGGAGAAAACACCATTTGATTTGGGTGACCTTAACCTATCTATCTGCAGGGCTGGGGTGATATGCTGGTTCTGGTGACACTAACCTATCTATCTGCAGGACTGGGGTGATATGCTGGTTCTGGTGACACTAACCTATCTATCTGCAGGGCTGGGGTGATATGCTGGTTCTGGTGACACTAACCTATCTATCTGCAGGGCTGGGGTGATATGCTGGTTCTGGTGACACTAACCTATCTATCTGCAGGGCTGGGGTGATATGCTGGGTCTGGTGATACTAACCTATCTATCTGCAGGGCTGGGGTGATATGGTGGTTCTGGTGTCACTAACCTATCTATCTGCAGGGCTGGGGTGATATGCTGGTTCTGGTGTCACTAACCTATCTACCTGCAGGGCTGGGGTGATATGCTGAGTCTGGTGACACTAACCTATCTATCTGCAGGGCTGGGGTGATATGCTGGTTCTGGTGACACTAACCTATCTATCTGCAGGGCTGGGGTGATATGCTGGGTCTGGTGATACTAACCTATCTATCTGCAGGGCTGGGGTGATATGCTGGTTCTGGTGTCACTAACCTATCTATCTGCAGGCTGGGGTGATATGCTGATTCTGGTGACACTAATCTATCTATCTGCAGGCTGGGGTGATATGCTGGTTCTGGTGACACTAACCTATCTATCTGCAGGGCTGGGGTGATATGCTGGTTCTGGTGACACTAACCTATCTATCTGCAGGGCTGGGGTGATATGCTGGGTCTGGTGACACTAACCTATCTATCTGCAGGGCTGGGGTGATATGCTGGGGTCTGGTGACACTAACCTATCTATCTGCAGGGCTGGGGTGATATGCTGGTTCTGGTGACACAATCCCTTTAAGAGGATCATTAAAGCTCTGTACTCCCCGATTTAAGGGATCATTGCAGAAATAGCTATATAAGGAAGCCTGTGAAGGGAATGACATTGTAAGAGCTAATGCCAAGTCACAGATGTGGGGCCCCACCAGGTTTACTTACCAGCATTAAACATCCTGTACGGCCGAACCGGTTAGTAGTCAGACCAGAAAGCCTTAGAAAACATGCATGGGAAAGATCAAGACTGCCACAAGAACAACAACAAACAGCCACTCCTGTGTTATTATATAGATTGCCATACAGGGCTACATCTAAAGTCATCCCATAGTCCCTCAGGAACCTGCCAAAAATATGTAAAACAGTCAGTATTAGAGATGGAGGAGGAGGTGAGGAGGGGGATGCAACTACAGTATTTATGTAGGACTACATGCTGTGGATGGGGGACTGGATGATTTCGGTGGTGGAGATCCACACGCTCAGGAAGCCTGAGACATCACTTTACCATGCATAGAGACAGCGGTGGATTTAGTGGAAGGAGATCTGTGTCCTCAGGATGCTCAGAGATGAGCGAACCAGATTCAACCCTAATTTTCAAAAAGTTTGAAAATTTTCAGGTTTGACCCATATTCAAAAGTGTTGGGGTTTATCTCTTCAGACCCAGAGTATAATATGTTGAGACCTAGGGGAAGTGCGGAAACATGATAAACAGTTATAGGCACCTTCCCTCTCATGAACATCCTCACGGCGACCAGTGGCGTCCATCATTCCCTTGGCATCCTCTTCCAGTCTCTGGCTGATGTCACACACCCCAAGGTCACCGCTGAGGCCTGTGATTGGGCCTCAGTGGTCACATTTGGTGATGTCATGAAGTGATATCAGCTAGAGGCTGGAAGAGGTCGGAGGACTGGGAGCTGGGGAAGATAACTGTTTGTTATGGTGGAGCACCTTCCGGAGCATAATAATAGCACTTCTGGTTGGTGCCAAAAAAGTTCAACCTGAAATGAACCAGAGGGCTGAACCATGCGAATATTCGACGAAAGGAATCTCATGATGTGACATCAGCCAGAGGTCAGAAGAGGTCGGGGGATCGGGGGCCAGTGAGGATAACTGATTTGTTTCTGATAATAAACAATGATACTCACCTTCCCTCACCTCTCCTGGACTCTCTCAGCCATCTTCTGGCCTCCTGGGTGATGCCTTGGGCCTGAGAGATGTCTGAGGATTGTGTGAGAGGTCAAAAATTTGGGGCTCAGCTGAATGTTGTTTGTACAAATGTTTGTTCCCAATATTCAGCCTGTCTAATAGTGCCCGCTATCGTAAGTACTGCAGCCCCTTATACCTGCCGATCTCTTAGGACGCCAGGAGGCGGATATATAATAGTTATAATATGAATATCCTGAGGACAGGGCCCTTTAAGAACGATTACAGGATTTTTTTTGGCAAGGAGAAAATTTCACTCAACAGATTACTGATATATTGAACATTTTGAAGCAGCGGAAGCAGATGTCTGCCCATCCTATATCCATATGTGCCGTCCTCTGGTTATCATCCTCTTATTCTAGATAATTCGTTCTGACAAAAAGATGAAAACAAAAACATCAAAAAGCGCGCTGCAGGATATCCTCATAGAAAGGGCATGTTAGGAAACTGTTTACATAACGAAGAGCATTTAAGGGATTGCCTCTGATTTTAACTTTGAAACAGCGCCACTCATGTGCACAGGCTATAGCTGGTAATGCAGCTCAGTCCCTTCTCCTTCAATAAGGCCAAACCACAATACTAGGTATAGTCTATAGACAAAAGGTACGGTTACGAGAGGCCTGGTCTCAAAGGTAAAACGTTATAAAAAAAAGTTACAAAAAGTTACATAGTCATACTCACTGTTCTACACTTTTGTTCTTGCTGTATACTATAAGGATTGTAAGCTTTACACTGGTTTATTTCTAGAAATGGGCAAGCCCTGCTAAATAAATGTTGCAAATATTTGCAAATTTTTTGGACACGACTTGTACTTATACTCTTCGGACCTCAAAAGTATAACAAATGGAGGCTCAAGGGAGATGCAGAAACATAATAAACACTGATACTCACCTTCTTCACCTCTCTTGGGCTCCCTTGTGGCGTTCATTGCTCCTTTGTAGTCCTCTTCTTAATCTTCTCACCTCCTGGGTGATGTAACGGGTTTCGGGGGGACCTCTGTTGCCTGTGATTGGACCTCAGCAGTCATGTGGGTGGTGTTAATGTCATGAAGATGGTGCGCTCCAGTGACATCAGCCAGGAGACCCGAAGAGGTTGGAAGATGACTGAAGAGGATGCCAAGGAAGCCCAGGAGAGGTGAGGGATGGTGAGTATTATTATGTTTCTGCACCTTGTCTGGGCCTCAGCTTATTGTACTCAGGGGTATGAAGAGACCCAAGAGCATAATAATGCTTAGTGGTTGGCAAATCCCCCAAATTTTGGGTTGGGAAAAATTCAGAGTGAACCTATTTTGTTACGAACCGATTTCGCTCATCTCACGTGTTATTATTTTTGTTTCTCTTGCTAGTCAATCCAATGTACCAGCCATCATAGGCAGTGCGCCTCAAAAACACTAGATACTGCTGTTGCCCAATGGACCTTGTTGACATAAAATGGGGCTCATCAAGTTCTATCGTAGCACGCAAATTCTCAATAGGAATAATTGCTCTCCATGAGGCACTACTCTTACCATCAAATCTGATGGAATTTCCAACGTAGGCTCTGAATTAAGCCTCCAGCGCAAATGTAAACAGGGCCCTACTCTTTGCAGATGACACCCAACCATTCTGCTTCCAAGACAAGCATTCCTTTTCCTCTATAGAATATGTCTGTTACTCTATTCTACGTGTTTGTGTTTGATAACCCCCCTCCAGGCTTAGTTGGAAGTATGCTGAACACTTGATTGAACTTTTTTTGATTTTTTTCCAATTTTTTTTTTTTTTTGTATTTCCACAATATAATAGGTGGTGAAAGCCAATCACGAGCGTTTCAAGCATTACCTTAGTTCAAGGAATGTCTTAGGAACCCATCAGGAATTTATTTAATGTGGGATTTTGCACCATTCTGCCAGTCTGAGCAATATATGGAATCCAAATACAAACAGACGGTGAATTCCACCTGAAAGGTGTCTGTGTTCGCGACACCTGTAGGTGGGTGTTTGGACGCTGTAGGAAACATTCTTTGATGAAGACTTCAAAAATGAAGATCCCTTCTCCAGGCAACAAAAAAGAGTGCAAATTACTCATTTATCACTTGTACATAATGAAAAACATCTTCAATAATTTAAGAGTGTTCAATGAGACTGTTAGACATTCCCTTTGGCAATCGGGAGACATGGAATGGTCCCAAGACGTTAGGGATGTGAGAGGAATGGTCCTTGATCCGACCTCATGTCAATGACAGCATGACTGAAAATGGCCACTTCTAGTCAATCAGAAAAAAAATCCCTGCAACGTAATTGTACTGGCATCCCCGACCTAGGAAGGTAACTGCAAATTGGAAACATGAGTGGCCGGCCCGCCAAGAGTGGGAAACGGTCTCCGAGTATCAGTGCTGTAGACAGAGGGTGGAAGAAACTGACATAGAGAATAACCTACTCACAAAACTCACTTTCGACATCAATCTGTATTCCGCCTCACTTTCCCTTGTGTCCTATTTCCAGGATCTCCACCATCATGGCTCCAAAAATAGCTGCTTCGCCACCTTATGGTGACCAGTCTCCCTTATCTTTTTGTGTATCAGAACTAACTAACTGGCAGGAAATCCTATCCTAACCTATATCTGCTGCTCTTACAAGCATGTGTGGTCCAGTCCAACCCTGATCAACCCATGGTCATATCCAACTCTGATATCCCAGCCAAATGTAACCACCTTTGTTTCAACTCCTTCAGGCTTCATTCTCTGAGAACAAAAGGATCAGACATGTTAAAACTTCACATGCCCAACCCTTCTCTCACCCGACATTTGCTGTCTATCTTCTGTGTATGGAACCTCCTGTATCTCTCTCGACAGCACACATTAAGAGGCTCTATACAGAGTAGATGTTTGGCTTGTCTAACCAAAATCACCAGGATTGGCTTTTAGTGCCCATGTTATGTCACAACACCTGGTTCTTCAGACATAAATTTAGGTCATCATTGAACCCCCATGGCATCTGAGTTCAGTTCAGTGGGGCCATGAAGGATCCTGGTTTTGCTAATGTCGAACTACGGATCCTTGGGCCCACCAGGTGAATTCTGAGGTCCACCTTCCATCTAGTCCACTTTTAATTGTTGGACTCCTTATACACACAGGACAGATCATCTGTAAGGTTGGATAAAGAATAGACCCTAGTGGTAAGTTGGACCTTGGACCTAAAGTCAACACCAGTTGGTATTGGCATCATACTAACCTTTGGGGTTCATTCTTGTTGCAGAGCCTAGGCCCATCACAAGATCCTCGGGTACTCTGAGTGGCCAGTCCGACCTGATTATGACTGCCTAAAATGCAACTGTATTACTGTCATATTTAACTGACCTGATAGTCTATCAAGAGGAAGAGATTAATATGGATTCGCTATGGGTTAAGATGGTTTCCAGCTGCAGGTTGACATGTCTTGTATTGATGGGACCTTGTCAGGAACCTCTTTGGTCAAGACCATCCAGGAAAGATGGTTTGCGTTCTATAGACCAATAAATCCATAAAATTCCAGCCCTGTTGAGATGACAGGTTTCTTCAGAACATGATAAGGGATGAACCACAGAATCATCTCTCACCAATTAAGTTACATCTCTCACGGTTTTCGTTCATGTGCCAGAGACGTTGCAGCCTTAGGGCAATCATATGGCTCTTTATCATTTAATGGCTCGATTACAAAGCAGGTTCCACGGCTAATGCTGTGATGTCTTGGAAACTGTCCCTTCTAAATTCAATGAGTGGGTGTGAGGCTGCTGTGAAAAGAAGGACTCATCCCCTCCACCCAAATTAGATATATGACAGACGTACAAAAATAGCTTCAGGTCGATGTCTTGCCTTGGGAAATGTAACTGATTTCAAACCGGTAAAATCCACACAAAACCTTTGTAATTTTTCTAAATATCCCAAATTGAACTTCGCCTGGTGCGGTCTCTTGTCAGAACATGCTGGGAGCTGTAGTAGCACAACAGCTGGAGAATCACAGGTCAAAGACCACTGCTCTCATGGATGAGAGATGTTAAAATTTTGCCAATTTTACAAACATTCTCATGAATATACCGTACGCTTCTGTTGGTTACCAAAAACAGGAATGATCCCATAGTCTTGGGGATCCAGTAATGTCTTTTTAACCATTCAATAGCCAGAGGGGCCTTCAAGGGGTTGTCCAAGACTACATATTGATGGCCTATTCTTAGGTCCATTATCCCCACCTCCACAAAGTATGACAATAAATATCAGGTCAGGATACAAGATGGTTAGCAGAATACAGGTCACCAGCAGACATCTGGTTTCTTTTATGAAAGGTCCTCTCAGAAGCCTTAAAGGAGTTTTCTGGTATTTTAATCAACTCTCTAAGGATGTCGGGGAGGCTCCCGAAATAAGGGCTGGTCTTAGTGGTCCTTCCAGGCCTGTCACATCACCCAGGAGGCTAGTTGAGGCTGGAATATGAGTGAAGAGGACCCCAGGGAGCGAAGGTGTGTATAAGTGCTGGTAGAGTAGAACAATAGCACTTATGTAAGAGACAGCCAATGTTGCCCTAAGCTTTATTTGTCTGTATAAATTGTTAATGTTGAATGTATTTCTGTGATTCTGTTCCTTTAAGACAGCAGCCATTGTAATTGTGACATGATGCTGGAGTGAGACCCCCCCCCCCTTTTATGTCAGCCTGCCTGTTCTGCAGACAGAGGGTGAGCAGAGAAGCAGGAAGTGACGAGACAGAGAGCAGCAGCCATCTTGGCAAGAGAGAAGACAGGTGTCTGTGCTGTGTTGAACTGGTGTGGAGATTTTTCTGTACAGCTAAGCTGTATCTTGGTCCAGAGACAAACAGAGTGTAAAAAGACAACAGGTCTAGTGAGTCCACGTGAAAGGAACTGTGCTCAGTGGCTGATCAGTGAGACTGACATTGTGACTGTGTATATGGATACCACAGATAGAGACTCGCAGTGCTGTTGATGTACTGGACAGCACCTGCTAAATCCCGGTTTACATCCCAGCTCAGTGTATGGATTCGGCAGGACTGTCAGTGTGCTGAGTGGAATCTGCTGTTGGATTACATTGCATTCATTGGGTTTCCCTGTTAAAGAGGACTTCATTTCTCCCAAGATCCTGATAACAGTGAGGAGAGGACGCTTCACTATAAAAGAAAGGAACGACTTTGGGCCCCACCGCGCGCTTCTACGGACTGTAAGCGGTCCACCTGGACCACTGGGGAAAAGGGGGTGCACCCAAATGTGATGTCAGGGTCAGTTAGGGATAGTTTTGAGTATATTGTTCATTCAGTGTCCATACTGCAGAAGTGGACAGAGTAAAAGTAGAAACCATTGCAGAATTTGCCTTGAAATTGTTCATGCTATATTGTATATTTTGCTTGTCTTTATCCCTGTCATTTTACCTTCAAATAGCCTTTAATAATAATAATAATAATAATAGTCCTTTAATAGTCCCACAGTGGGGAAATTCAGTGTGTTACAGCAGCAAAGATAAGATAAGATAAGCAGATACAAATACAAATACAACATGTACAGGAATGTTCCAAGGTGAGAGGCATTACATTAATAGCAGACAGACAGATAGGACGTAGCAGAGGAGGGGGGGGGGGATTTAACAGGTAGAGAGATATTTCAGTTCTCTGTATGTAATGATCTCCGCTTAGGTCAGTGTTGGTTGTACAGCCTAACCGCGGTGGGGAGGAAAGACTTCCGATAGCGCTCCTTCTCACACCTAGGGTGGAGCAGTCGGTCACTGACAGTACTGCCCAGCGCAATCACAGTCTCATGCATGGGATAGGACTTCTTCTTCTGCATGGAGCTCACCACGGACAGTATCCTTCTGTCACCCACCACCTGCACTGGGTCCAGTGGGCTTCCCAGGACAGAGCTGGCCCTTCTAATCAGCTTGTCAAGTTTATTTCTGTCCCTGGTTGATATACTGCTCCCCCAGCAGGCCACTCCAAAGAAGATGGCTGATGCCACTACCGAGTTGAAGAAAGTCCTAAGAAGTGCCCCCCAGATTCCAAAGGCTCTCAGCTTCCTAAGCAGGTAGAGCCTTCTGTGGCCCTTCCTGTACAGGGCCTCCATATGATCTGCCCAGTCCAGCTTATTATTAAGGAGCAGACCCAGGTACTTATAGGTGTTCACAATCTCGATGCCCGTCCCCGGGATGTCCACTGGTTTAGGAGGGCTTCTGCCTTTACGGAAGTCCACCACCATCTCCTTGGTCTTCCCCGCATTAATCTTCAGGTGGTTCTGGTGGCACCAGTCCACAAAAAACCGGTTCAGTTCTCTGTACTCCTTATCATCATCGTCTGTGATGAGGCCTACTATTGCAGAGTTGTCAGAATACTTCTGTAGGTAGCAGCTGGATGAGTTGCACCTAAAATCAGCAGTGTACAGTGTGAAGAGGAAAGGGGCGAGAACCGTACCCTGAGGTGCCCCCGTATTACAGATCACGGTACCTGACACACAGTCTTGGGCTCTCACGTATTGAGGTCGATTTGTGAGGTAGTCTAGGATCCAGTTGGAGAGGTGGTGGTCCACTCCAGCAAGGCCCAGCTTGTCTCTCAGTAACCTGGGCTGTATGGTGTTAAAAGCACTGGAGAAATCAAAGAACATTATTCTCACCGTGTTCCCTGGTTTTTCCAGGTGAGACAGAGCCCTGTGCAGAAGGTGGATGATGGCATCATCTACCCCAATGCCCGGTCGATAAGCAAACTGGAGAGGGTCCATAGCGGGGCTCACTAGAGGGCGAAGATGTGTGAGAACCAATCTCTCTAAGATCTTCATCAAGTGGGATGTCAGTGCTACAGGTCTGTAGTCGTTGAGGTCCATAGGGTGAGGTTTCTTTGGAACTGGTACTTTATTAACTTATAGTAAATATATATTCTTTTCTTGAACTACCGCGTGTGCGTTCATTTCTGGTTGCGGAGTCCAAACCACCTGCCTTGCTCTCGGTTCACACTTACAGTTCGGACCGAAAATGAAACAGGCGGATGAACCTTGAGAATACAAAGTGGGGACACCTCGGGCTCATTAGAGGTGACCTTACACCTTAATGTAGCCGAAGTTTACTGTCAACCCCCATGTAGCACTAAATATAGAAATAGTTTTTGTATGGCGCGTGGTCTTATTACACACACATCCTGTGGGTTCTCCGAAAACAATTCTGGAATATTGCACACCCTCATCTGCCATGATAATTTTCCTCTGTAAATATTCAAGTGAAAGGAAGTGAGAAAGAATCAAATATCAGCCTGCCCTTTGCAGAATCTTGCCCCGATGACCTATCAGACCGTATCTCACATGATAAAGACAATGTTTTACATTGTTCAAAAAGTTCAATCAGATGCAAGGAAAGATACCGATGGGCGAGAGAACAAATGGTCGTGGAGATTTGTTTACACACAGAATAAACCAATGCAAACACAATGAGGGTATTATGACAGTAACTTAAGAAAACAAAAGCTCGGAAGAACAAAGTCGGATCCGCTTCTGCTTGAGTTCATAGTCTAAATATCAGCATATGAAAGCTTCGGTGGCCTGTTCAGCCCTTCCTGTACACACAAATAGTGTCAGTGATACCTTGTGCATCAAAGACGTGACTCGGAAAGACAGGAAAAGTGGGATTATACCGTACCTGGAACACTGTCGAAGACATCTTATATAGTAGGCCATACACCTTCAATAGCTTGATTCCCACACACATACGCAAGTTTTGTTTGGCCAAGTGTGCATATGGGGGGTACACCACTTCTTGATGGAGAATATCGAAATTCAACATGCCCGATCTGTTTTTCCCCAGGATAGTCGAAAAGAATGGTTGGCTAGTCCTGCTGTAACTGATGGACAAAGAGTGAGACAACCAGTATTCTTAATAGAGACCTTTGATGTAAGTACTTTAGGTACAAGAACAAGTGAAGAAACACCGAAACATACAACAATGCAGATTGAAGAAGCCCAATCTCTACAGGCGAGCACACCATTGTCTGTTCTCCCACTCTGTTCTCCACGCTAGCCTATTGAGACTGGCCTCTCGGAAGCAGCTCTGACATCTACCTCACTCACCAACTATTGTGCACACCAATCCCTGGACCCTCCTCTTACTCTGCCCCTTGGTAGATTTGAGTGTCTTTTCCTCTACCAGTTGTTATTCGACCGGCTTCATCTAATAAGCCAGCAACTGACTACACTGTGAAAATCAGCCTACCATAGTCTGACTACCTTTAGACCATTCTGAGCCCCCTTCTTCCAAGGAAGTGGTCTGTTAATATTGTCCATGTTACCGCCTCAATAGTCCAAGATTGTTGATGGGCAGCTACAGCTACCCAAGCATATTGTGAGAGTTCTCCTGGCTGCTGCTATTACTCTCTCCTGAAAACCAGGCCTTGGGTTGACCACCAGTAGGAAACAAATTTGGTAGATCGGATAAAAGGACCAAGCCAACTAAAGGTTCATTGTACAGGTCAGGTGGGACAAGTGGTGGTTGACAACATCAACCTCAATCTTCACTCATTTATATGGACCGATGCAAACGTCATCCTCCTACAAAAAGTTCCATTGACATCATAGATTGTTCACTTGGCCATTGGCCCATCTAAAAATTCTTAAGAAAGGTAACACCTCTATGGTGCTGTGTCTACAATCTAGTACAACCAGTTGTGAATTGGGTGGTTATTTTGGAAAACGTAACAGGAAGTGCGGCCATATTGGTTGTCACCATAGAAGTACAGGACCTTATGGTATTCTGTCAATATCTAAGAGACAGTTTTACCATCAGTTCTTGAGCAGTTATTTCTTAGGTGACAACCAATATGGCTGCACTTCCTGTTGTTACTTTTTCAAAAATAACCACTCAAAGTTAACTTTTTCAAAAATAGCCATTGTAACAAGACAAAAAGATTCCAATATCTATGTAAGTGAATTAATCGGAATGGCCAAACTTTTGGTAGCTGCTCTCACTTCTGATTTACTAATATATGGCCAATCATCTCGTCTTGAATTGTCGATCTTGCTCCCTACATGCGTGATCGCTGCACATTTGTAATGTTGTTCATCCTGGTGTTATATGACACAGAATGAAATGAAATCCTCTACACTTATGGCTTTCACACCCATGAAGATTAAAGGATTATAGAATCTCTTATGTCTTCTCGAACATGGAGAACAATGACTTCTGTGGCCTGCGGAGATAGAAAAATTGGTATGGATTTAAGTTCCTAGTAGGAATCTGTAGGGAATATGAGTGAGTCAATGATGTAAGGTTTATGGGGATCTATGATGTGTTACTAATCCGATGCTACATTATGGGATATCGTCCACTCCAGTGAACCTCTCCGTATGTATCTCGACACAGTCACTGAGACGGGTCACCCAATAACATAGCTACAGGGGGAAAAGCGGTAGTCATCACACCGTGGCTAGTAATTGTTGGGATCCAAAGGCTTGTCTCTCACATAAGAAGACACCAGTGCTAAAAACGGTACTCAATGGTTAGGTGAACGTATTTAGGTATGACGCGCCCATCATCATGCGCTCCGTGACACCAACAAAGCCAAAAGGCTGTCTGTTAGGTTATCAACTTTAAAGAACCAATGGACGATGGAGTAGGGATCCTGACTTGGCAGAAGATGGGTAAGATATTGGACAACCCCTTTTAAAGTTTTTACAAGATTTATTATTGATGACCTGTCTTTAGGATGGGTCATCAAAATAAGATTCTGACACCTGGAACCGCTATAGATCAGCTCCATTGAGAGCCTCTTCCACTTTACAGGCCAGTGACATAACATTCTTAATTAAATGGGGCTGAGCTGCAATACCAAACACAGCCACTATACAATATAAGGCGCTATGCTTGATGAGCAGCAAAGAGGTCGCAGCTGATTGTGGGGGTGCTGGATATCAGACTCCCCCGATCTGATTGTAGTGACCTATCCTAAGGATATCTTATATTCCAAAAACCGTTTAATGATGAGTTTTATCTAATACCAGTTGGGCATCAGAACCAACCACACAACTAGGAATGAGCGAACCAGTTTGTCGTGAGTCACGTTTAACCTGAATATTCCAAATTTTTAATGAAAACAAACAATTGGGGATTCGTCTTGAACAAACTCTCGTGGTGACATCATGTGTCTGGAGTCACTGCTGATTGGGCCACAGTGGTGACATGGGTCTGACATGGTGTGACCCCAGGTGCATGATGTCACCGAGGAGACTGAGAGAGAGCGCCGGATGCCACAAGGAGGCCCAAAAGAGGTGAGGGAAGGTGAGTATAAATGTTTTTATATTTTTATTTACCTCCCTAGAGTATAATAATTTCAGTTCCGGTTCTATACGAACTTGTTCGACCCGGAACAAATCAGGGACCCGAGCCACCCAAGCCCGAAACTAAATGTATCTTGGGAGGTTCACCCATCTCTACACACAACCGTAAAATAGTCAAAGTATTTTGGTTCACCTTGGTACACCTGGCACACTCCATGCCCTTGCCTTTGACCCTGGACACCACCCGGACCCCTGTGTGCTGTAATAAACCACTATAGAATACTTATTACGTCTCGATCCCTCTCCATACATTTGTGTCCTGAAATGTGTTAACCCTCTGTGCCACCTGTGCATTCTATCAGTTGAGATTTTTTATAGCCCCTGCGGCTTTATTACCTCTCAGAATGACTTTTTGTTAATGGACTGACATTTCTCTACAATTAGATTACCATATGGACCCTCGAAAACCAATTGACAAGCAGGAAAACACCATTATGAGGCATGGCAGTGTTTGCCCAGCTGTCCTTATTGCCGGATGCACCTGCTCGGCCCTGACACTCCACTATTGCTTCACTATCAGCTTCTTTATCAGTGTTCCTGGCCTCGCCGGTCGTCTGCTGATGCAGTTACACAGGAGCTCAGACCCATCCATCTTGGTGACTTGTCAGACAGATGATTTCATGTCATAGGACACATTTTACCATGTCGCTGGTTTGGATATGGGCCATGGAAATCATATTAAAGATATTACAGGGGTCTTGTAATGGTGCGGTGACTGATGACCATAGTGGGTGACACCTGGACGTGACATATCCATCATCGATGATATCAACCTATGTATTAGAAGGTTGCCTTGTTATCTGGATTCTGCAGAGAAAAATGGAGGATCGTTCACATTGCAGATGTAATTATATAATATTCTTTATATGGTTATCGTGTCTGTTTTATATCAACGTGTGTGCGGTTGTATAGAAGGTCTAGGCCTCGTACATGGCAGGGCCGTATACATAACGTTTATAGGGACTCCATACAAGTCCTTAAAGATGCCTCGATGTGACATCATATTCTTTATGTTTATTTAGGGGGCCCATATGGAGGTCCAAGTAGGGCCTATGGGCGTCGTGTTATGGATCTATAATGCGTACACTAGTGGGGGTCCTTGTGTGCAAAATTTTTACTATTCCCTCCTTTTGTAAAGTCCACCCTCTTTGGACTGTGACATGTTCCCTTTTTTCGAGTCACTCCAATTTTTTTTTGATATGGATGCAAAATGTGCCGATCATGTCCCTTTTTTATGTGTAGAAACTGGACAATGCGGAACCAAGAGATTTGCCCCATTTTCTGGGACTTGGGGAGGTCACCCATTTTTGGTGGGAGCGTCCCAGACATTTCAGGAGAGTTGTCAGGGACGATATACATAAGGAGTGCAGAAGATAGACGAGTACAGGGCATAGCCTTATAAATGGAACAGTAGTGAGCATACTCCGTGGTCTCTCCATTCAAATAGAGGGCACAGAACCACCATTTTTGTGACCTGCCGGGAGTCCCAATGGATGGCCACTTACCACCAATACTGAGCTTAGTGGATAAATTTGGCTTGGAAACTCCCTAAGGAATACACCATGAATGTATAACTCCAATGATGGAAACAATCAGCATGCTTGCCCCTACTGACAGAGTCCTTTATTAGAGTTGGTGTTTCAAACCATAGTATGGAACCCCGTGATATCAGATATAGCCAGATTTATAATCAGATCCATTTGCCGTTTTGAGACCAGGAATATGTCGAAACGCCTTGTGCCACGTTACCCCACCGGATTCTTCAAAACGAAAATTAAAATATCTTTGTAAATATTAACTTTTTGTGGGTAGAAACCATAAAAAGAATGAACAATAAGGAGGAAACACGACACATGAAAGGATGGTGCGGTTTTATGAGGAACACCGTCTACCTGACTAACCTTCGCCAACCTGCCAGCAGATGATATTTCCTTTGCTTAGACAAACCTGGCAGAGACTCAGGGGCTGTAAAAAAGGTGATGGAGCAAAATCCTGGAGCAAGTGCAGACATTATATCAGAACCGAAATCTGCTGCCTCGTGTGACTGGATGGAGGAAATGATTCTCAGCGCTGCCTCGGGCAACCATCCATCTCTGCCCAAGGCGCCACAATGTAAAGGACCTGTGCCAGCCTGAAGGACCTGTATTCAAAATAGACAACTCGATGCCCAAGGGTGTACTAGAGATTGTGCATGTACCTGAGCCCTGACGATTGATAGTTTGGGGTCCTAGTACAGATTTTGCATACCCCACGGGAATAATGACAGCCACTGTCAACAAGCAGGAAATGTCTTCAAGGAAAAGTCATGGGTGGCACGCCCAATTTGCAACGCCACTTAATATACAGTATAGGTTACGGTCCTGTCTTGAGTCATGAATAGAGCACATGTACTAAAGCTATGGTCATGGTCAGATAAGACATGGCCAAATTTGCACCTAGCCTGAAATAAGGGAAAACCTCCTGGACTCCCGGAGCCTGGGTGACACTCCGTAATTCTCGTTATGCGCCAATCACGTCAGAAAGGGGAGTAACTGGCACATTTTGTCATGTTTGTGTCCCTAAAAAGGGGGTGTTACATGTTTCCAATGTGGGCATGGTCTTGCTGGAAGGGGGCAGAGCAAATTTTGGCAAGCATGGACATGGTATAAAAGTTAAAGGGGTTTTCCTTAGAATAGGTCATGAATATTTGATTAGGGTCGATGAAGCAATACCAGGCACAGCGCCATATGCTATATAGTGGCTGGGCTTGGTATTACAGCTCAATCCCAATCATTTCAATGGGATTGAGTTGCAAACAGTTCTCATGAACGCGAGATCACTGGCCTGGGAAGAGGAAGTCAGAGTGTTGGACCATCTGATATACTGCTTAAATACTCCTCTAAGACCACACCCCAGTCCTCTACACTTTACCTGCACCCCAGAGGCACAAATTGAAGTTCCTGAGCCCCCACCTTCTATATACTATATATTACTGGTCTGCACATTAGCTCATGTGAGCCAAATCAGAGACTCCTCCATACGGAAGACCGACCCATTTGGAGGAGGTGCTGGATCTCCTCAATGAGAACCGGTACCAACCCAAGCTTTGTAGCTGAAAGGCAGCAGATCAAAATGTTGACCCCATACTTCCCAGCACCTCATGACAGCCCCTGCAGGCACCACATGGTATTACATGGTGCTACCATACTTGCCAACTTGGCCTCCAGGAACATCGCGCACTCTGATAGAAATACCCTCTCATGGTAAAGTCCCAAATATTTGGAGGCATGTCACACCCATAGTTGCATTCCATGCTCCTTTTTCATAATGTGGACATGAAATTTGATGGGTCACATAAATTTTTTTGTGATGTGACCGGCACATGTCACATATAACATAGCAGAGAAACCCAAGGATCTGGGAGATTTGACCACTCTTCCCGCGTGTTGGGGGGTCACCACTTTTTCCGGGAGCCTCCTGGACATTTCTAGAGTGTTGGCAAATATACTTATAGTGTAGTCATGCTGATCCCTTCTGAATTTGCAGAGGCTCATTCCTCTGGCTAATACAGAGGGGTCCTAAGTAGAGATGGGCGAACCTCCCAAGATTCGTTTTGTTTCGGGTTGGGTTGGCTTGGGTCCCCGATTTCTTTTGGGTTGAAGTTCTTCAGACACCAGAGTATAATAAAAAATATTCATACTCTCATTTTCTCGCCTCTGTCGATCTCCTTGGTGATGTCATACTCCTTGGGTCACCATTGAGACCTGTGATTGGGAATCAGCAGTCCAATGGGCACACCACACGTCATGATGTCATGACGCTCAGCGTGCCCATGTGACCGCTGTGGCCCAATCACAGGCCTCAGTGGTGACCCCGGGTACATGGCATCAAGGATGCCGCAAGGAGGAATAGAAGAGGGGAGGGAAGGTAAATAGGAATGTTTTCTTTAATTTTTTGTCACCTCCCCTGGGCTCCACCTAAAGAGACTCCAAATTATAATAATTTACTGCAATGCACGTCATGTCGGCCATTTCAGTTTGCCCAAGACGAATCGCCATTTGTTCGGTTTTGTTAAAAATCGAACAATTTGGAACATTCAGGTCGAATCGGTTCGCCCATTTCTAGTCCTAATCAGGTGGACCATGTGCTCGAATAGGACATCCCCTTTAATGAAACTTCTGGGTGATTTTTGGATTCTGTTTTGCAGTTTTTAGCACAATGCTCATGATAAGTTATATATCGCTCACGGGGGCCCCCGCCACCCCAACCAGGAGCTTTCGCTCTTATAAAATATCTCATTGAAAGGCACGGCTGTCTGTTTAACTTCGACCGGAATAGCTTTCACTGGGAGCAAAAGATGAAAGACAGGAGAAAATCCCCTTAAACATGTGGAGACGGAGAAGAAGCCAAGTCCTGCTGCCTCCATACAGCAGAGGGCCGCGCCCCGCCACCGATGAATAGCTTTTGTCATGTTGCTGCTACTGTGCTGCGAATATTCTGGGAGAGATACAAAACAAACACACAACCTGCAAATTATTCAGCAGTGAATGGAGCAGAAATTATTAACCGCTTCCTCACCAAAGCTATAGATGTAGCAGAGCTGGACTTGCCATTGCGCTGATCATTGTGCATACTGTTAACACATTAAGGGATCCTTGTGAAAGCTACAAGGGGGGGGGGATTTTTCTTCATATATCTTTGCAGGGGTCACAGCTGTATTTTTCTTATACACTGCTCCAAATGCCCTGCGCTGAAGTAAAGATAAGTGGTAAAATTCAATTTTTCTGCAGCCACCACTAGGGGGAGTCCAAGGAGCTCACAGCGGACTTCCTGTTAAAGGAGTTTTCCAGGCTCAATAATTGATAACCTCTCCTTAAGATAGGTCATTATTTGAAGACTGGCGTGGGTCAGATGTCCTGGTCCCCCGCTGATCAGCTGGCTGTAGAGGTTGTAGTGTTGGGGTAAGAGCTGTGGCATCCTTACTGCTCACCAAGCACAGTGCCATACATTGTATTGTGGCTGTGCTTGGTATTGCAGCTCAGTCCTGTTCACTTGAATGGGACTGAGGTGTTGCTGTACCATGTGATCGATGAATGGGACATCATTGGCAAAGGTAAGCCTCTTTAAACAGCTGATCGGGAGGGGTCCCCTGTGTGAAAATTCCAGCAGTCACATAATGATGACCTATCCTAAGAATAAGTTATCAATATATAGGCCTTGGAAAACCCCAATAAGATTTTGCTGGGCTACTGCTTATCTAAGTAGTCAGTGCAGCTGCAGTGTAAAGCATGGGGGAGAATGAACCAAAATTCACTGGTGAGGTGTTCCCAGATTGTTCCTGGTAGGTAGCTAGACTGTATTCTAGTAAGGCATTAGTAATACTTCATGGCTGCATTAAGGACAGATACAGTCATATGAAAAAGTTTGGGCACCCCTATTAATCTTAATCATTTTTAGTTCTAAATATTTGGGTGTTTGCAACAGCCATTTCAATTTGATATATCTAATAACTGATGGACACAGTAATATTTCAGGATTGAAATGAGGTTTATTGTACTAACAGAAAATGTGCAATATGCATTAAACCAAAATTTGACTGGTGCAAAAATTTGGGTACCCTTATCATTTTATTAATTTGAATACTCCTAACTACTTTTTACTGACTTACTGAAGCACAAAATTGGTTTTGTAACCTCACTGAGCTTTGAACTTCATAGCCAGGTGTATCCAATCATGAGAAAAGGTATTTAAGGTGGCCAATTGCAAGTTGTTCTCCTATTTGAATCTCCTCTGAAGAGTGGCATCATGGGCTCCTCAAAACAACTCTCAAATGATCTGAAAACAAAGATTGTTCAACATAGTTGTTCAGGGGAAGGATACAAAAAGTTGTCTCAGAGATTTAACCTGTCGGTTTCCACTGTGAGGAACATAGTAAGGAAATGGAAGACCACAGGGACAGTTCTTGTTAAGCCCAGAAGTGGCAGGCCAAGAAAAATATCAGAAAGGCAGAGAAGAAGAATGGTGAGAACAGTCAAGGACAATCCACAGACCACCTCCAAAGAGCTGCAGCATCATCTTGCTGCAGATGGTGTCACTGTGCATCGGTCAACAATACAGCACACTGTGCACAAGGAGAAGCTGTATGGGAGAGTGATGCGAAAGAAGCCGTTTCTGAAAGCACGCCACAAACAGAGTCGCCTGAGGTATGCAAAAGCACATTTGGACAAGCCAGCTTCATTTTGGAAGAAGGTCCTGTGGACTGATGAAACAAAGATTGAGTTGTTGGTCATACAAAAAGGCATTATGCATGGCGTCAAAAAAACACAGCATTCCAAGAAAAACACTTGCTACCCACTGTAAAATTTGGTGGAGGTTCCATCATGCTTTGGGGCTGTGTGGCCAATGCCGGCATCGGGAATCTTGTTAAAGTTGAGGGTCGCATGGATTCAACTCAGTATCAGCAGATTCTTGAGAATAATGTACAAGAATCAGTGACAAATTTGAAGTTACGCCGGGGATGGATATTTCAGCAAGACAATGATCCAAAACACAGCTCCAAATCTACTCAGGCATTCATGCAGAGGAACAATTACAATGTTCTGGAATGGCCATCCCAGTCCCCAGACCTGAATATCATTGAACATCTGTGGGATAATTTGAAGCGGGCTGTCCATGCTCGGCGACCATCAAACTTAACTGAACTGGAACTGCTTTGTAAAGAGGAATGGTCAAAAATACCTTCATCCAGGATCCAGGAACTGATTAAAAGCTACAGGAAGCAACTAGAGGCTGTAATTTTTGCAAAAGGAGGATCTACTAAATATTAATGTCACTTTTCTGTTGAGGTGCCCATACTTTTGCACCGGTCAAATTTTGGTTTAATGCATATTGCACATTTTCTGTTAGCACAATAAACCTCATTTCAATCCTGAAATATTACTGTGTCCATCAGTTATTAGATATATCCAATTGAAATGGCTGTTGCAAACACCCAAATATTTAGAACTAAAAATGATTAAGATTAATAGGGGTGCCCAAACTTTTTCATATGACTGTATGTGATCCTTGGATAGAGGGGGCTCTCATATCTTATGCCGTTGGGTGGTAAGTACCTGCCCACAGAATATGCCATATATGTCCTAAATGGGTATACCCTTTTTATTCAGGGGTACACATGGGACCCATGTTTCCCCTGACACTATCATATCATCCAACTTTAGCCACCACTAGGGGGCGCTCAATGCATACAGCAGCTCCAACTCTGTATACACCTATATGCAGATAGCTCCCCCTAGTGGTGGACGTGTTCAGCAAGAATTCTGTCATTAATCATAAAGGAAAACCCAAGAAACCCTATAAAGTGTGATTGCTACTATCTCCGCTCCAAAATGTCCTCTCACCTAGTAACCAGTACCCTGCTCAGACTGATGAAGGGCAAAAACTTGGAAAAAGTTGTCTGACGATGGATTTCTTTTCCTTTTGGTGGAGATATTCTGGTTTGACTTTAATCCCAGGTCGTATCACTAGGCTTCTTGAGAAGCAGGAATTGCTCTATAGCGCTACCTTTATGTATAGGGACACCAGAGGAACAGTTTTCCTTTTTCCCATAAAGAAGAACTTATTTGCCTATTCTTTCCCAGAATTTCTAGCAGAGCATGCAAGACTCTTCACACTTGCAATGGCCAGTCTCCTAAAGGAGAGAGAGGGTATCCCTCCTGACCCATATCTCCCCTCCGACATGCTATCCTGTGAGTGTATGATGAAACTTGTAGTTGTGCATCATATAGAGAGCTATAGCTAATTCACATAATAGAGCAATGGGTGCACCAAATAATATAACATGGGCAAATACGGCGTAGTCGTAGTCAGGAGTCACATCCTAAACCAACCAGTGGATTTCTATCAGTTTACAAAAGTTCCAGCTCTTCCTCTTCTCCCTTATGTACTAAATGTTACATCAGAATGGAAGGATATCGTGTTATGTCCTGAGTACAGGATCGGCTTCCAACCCTATAGCAGTGCTGTAATGGTTTTTCTCCAGTAGGGTCCAGTTTGAGCCAAGCTTTGATTCACATTGACCTTTGCGGCTAATCCATTCCATCTATATTTATCCTCTGTGTGAGTCAGAGCGGCGTTTCTTATGGAGATGCATTGTGCTCATTCCAGTGGTTAAGACCATTAGTCATGTCGGACTTGCCAATGAGACTTTATAGCTTTATAAATGCATTGTTTCGTTTCATAGGCATCTGAAGTTTTTGCTGCATAACAATCCATTTCCCATGACGGTTTATAGCCCAGGCTTTACTCTTAAAGGGGTTGTAGTTGAAACCAGTTCTATCTATCTATCTATCTATCTATCTATCTATCTATCTATCTATCTTGTAAACAGTAAACTGGAGCTACTAGGGTCACTTAATTGCTTTATTCTTTCCCTCAGACTCCACAAATGCAAGTTCTCTGTGTAAACACAGGCCATTACAATTATTGCTGTTGGTTATTGCCAAAATAGCCTTCTACTTGACTTGCCTTCTCTGCAGTTATTGGCTGAAGTTGCACCTGACAGACTTCCTGTTCCATACACCCCAGGCCAATGTGAAAACGAAGTTATTAAAGGTGTTTTACATTATATAGTGACATGCGTCACGTTATATAGCCACATAAAATATTATATAGACATAAATCTAATAATAGTGAGATGTCTCTGCTTGTTCTGCCCTAGTCTGTACAGTAAAGCTGAAAAGTGAGCTGCAGGAAAGAGATATTTTCAGCCTATTGAATGCTCTCTAGTGGCCCATGCAAAAACTAGACCATTGAAGGTGTTTTAAATTATATAGATAAATAAATCACACGTTATATAATCACACAAAATATTATAGAGACATAAATCTAATGATAATGAGATGACTCTACTTTTTCTGCCCTAGTCTGCACAGTAAACCAAGTGTTTTATATCATGTAGTCACATAAATCACATTATATAGTCACATAAAACATTATATAGATATAAATCTAATGATAGTGAGATGACTGTGCTTGTACTAACCTAGTCTGTACAGTAAAGATGAAAAGTGAGCTGCAGAAAAGAGATATTGTCAGCCTATTGAATACTCTTTATTGACCCATGCAAAGACTAGATCATTGAAGGTGTTTTAAATTATATAGTCATATAAATCACATATTATATAATCTCATAAATATTATAAAGACATAAATCTAATGATAATATGATGACTCTACTTTTCCTGCCCTAGTCTGTACAGTAAACCATTGAAGGTGTTTTATATTATGTAGTCACATAAATCACATTATATAGTCACATAAAACATTATATAGACATAAATCTAATGATGATGAGATGACTCTGCTTGCTCTGCCCTAGTCTATACAGTAAAGCTGACAAGCGAGCTGCAGAGAAGAAGAATTATCAGCCTATTGTGTGTTTTCCAGTGGTCCATGTAAAAATTAGACCATTGAAGGTGTTTTATATTATAGTCACATAAGTCACATGTTATATAATCACATAAAATATTATATAGACATAAAAATCATTTCCAGTGGTGAAGATTACATCTGTGTCAGTCTTTCTTGGGTCTATTAGGGAATCTTTTGGCAAGTTTATAGTCTACATAAGTGCTGAGACAGGACCATAATATAAACCTGGACAGGATGATTATAACAAGCAAAAATACCAGGATCCCCGACTCCATTTGCAAATACGATACAGAGGTAGACTAGAGCACGGATTTGTTTTAGTAATTTTCCATACTTCCAAAAGGGTCAAGATGATTCCATTCACACTGGCACTGGTTTTTGGTTTTCCAGCTGTTCTAGGTGACCCACCAGCGTCAACTCCAAGGAGCATTGGGTGCAAGGCTTTGCTTCTCAGACAAGGTCTTCCACTGTTGCACCAGTATTCGATTTGTCCTCCTCAATGTCTCTATAAACAGATTACATGTATTGTATAAGTCTACACCATCAAACATCGCTCAGAGGGTCTAACGTTTCTTTTCCCTTCCACATACTTTATTTAGGAGTAAAACAGAACTGGGCCCTATGTCCCCAAGGGCCCCACAGCAGTTGCATGGTCAGCCCACATGGTATGTATAACCTTGACCTCTCCCCAATTTTTTGCCAAGCTCCCTAAAGTTAACAAGTGGTTAAGCAGAGATGAGAAGGAGTGACATAACTGTAGGATCAGACTACACCAGGTTTGTTTGTAGTCTGTAGCCATGGAGACACAAATCAAAAAGAGAGTTTTTTCTTCTTGGTAACGCAAATGCAATGAAAATGGGAAAAAATTGTCAGGATAGGATTGGTCATGTTGGATTTCTACATCATCAAAGCTTTCAAGGATTGGGCAACATCTCTTACCCTTTGCCCAGTGAAGTTAACAGGCATGCTCAGCTCAGTTTTTGGGAATTAGTATGGCCAGCTCCTAAAATGTCCAAATGTGTTACCCAAGAGAAGCAAAAGAGTTGGGTCCATTGTCTTCCCCATTTCTAGGTCGCTCTTATCTACGTCATTGGTGATGACTCTTGGTTAGTATTTCATCAGGCAGAGCCTCAGCAGATGATCACTATGGTCGGAGATGGATAGCCCCCCTCATCTAAGTCACGTATACACACACACACACACACACACACACACACACACACACACACACACACACACACGACTAATGATGCTGACCACATCATGACCCATTTACTACAAAGGGTAACCAACCATAAAGTGATAACCATAAAAAGCTCAGTATGACTTACATGGTGGACGCTTACCCTAATTGTCTGCCTTCTCCTTCCTATTAGCTTCAGCTGAAAGTCACGAAATTCTGATCAATGGGTTACTCGACTTTATGTAAACTCCCATGGTGCACTGTAAAAAGATTAGGCCACGTGAACTTTTTAAGAAAGTCAACAACTAGGCAGTAGGCATGTATCTGATATCACGAAGAGTCACCTTGAGACTTTCTTAGCACTTGAAGGTGAGTTACTTGGTAGCACGAAGACTTCGAAGAGAAAGTTTACAACTAAGGCTGCGTCGGAGTCTCCCTTCATTCTCCGGAGTCTCCGTTTGTTTGGCCCTCAACATATACTGTGGAAGAGCATGTCCTAACAATGGCACCGGCTCCAGACTCAGACTCAGTTGACCCCAATACCTAGGGCCCTATACAACAGAATGGACCCAAGCAATGACGTCCAAAGAGCTACAAAGTTTCGCTCTGCACTTCCCATCCATCTCCCCCACCGGCTCCTACAAGTGTCTATACGGCAGCCCCCATTATGGTCATCATCCTAAATCCCCCCTCCTCGTATAGCGCCATAATTTATGTTACTTTGTATCTGAAAGCCCCGAAAGGGGGTAAAAAGAAGCCAAGAATCACTTTCAGCATGAAAATACAAGTCTCCATTGGATTCTTATATTTAACAACTGTTCCCTCATTGTCACCATTGCATTTGTATTAAAATAATCAAATCAGCTTTATCCGGGATGGAAAAGGAGCCTATGCGGGGGACCCCAGGCGTGCCATCATTTTTAACGTTCACAGTTGCTTTTTAAGCCATTAGTCCTGCTATTCTTGTCGCCCCAGTGTGCCCCAACACACAGCCCTTGTAAAGTTTTACTGCCAGTGAATAGACTGGAATCCGGGCGTCATTAGGGATGAGAAATGAGGAATACATGGCTGTTCAGGGGGAATTTCACAGACGATTGATCACAGGCTGCTCCAGTGGCTTCTAACACCAGCTGCAAGGCTCGTGCGGGCCCACCAAACAAAGGCACAAAGCTTGCAGCTAAGGAAATGTTGACAGCTTGTTGGTTGTGGCAGAAACTAACTGTGTGAGGCTTGGCACAAAAGCCAGATCTGAGAGCGCCAGCAGCTTGTGGACCGGCATTATGAAGTGTGGAAGAAGAAAAAAAAAAATTGCTTTGTTTTTCAAAAAAAATAAAAAATCACTTTAAGAAAGTTTTACAAAAAGTTGACGGCCGAGACGTCCTCCAGGGGCAAAAATGTTATTCATTTTCTTCTGCTGCTGTGTGCGCCGATCAGCCGTAACAATAAAACCTGCCATGCCCTGTGTGTCCTGGCACCTTTCGATCATGGCCAACGGGAATTTTTTGGTGCTGCTATGTCAGGTGGAACCAGAAGGACTATCCCGCACTCCCTAACCACCTCGATGGTCCTTGGTTCCGCATGACTAGTGATGGTTCGAACCTTACAAGATTTGTTTCACGAATATTCACAAGGTTTTCTTTAATTTGAACCGGAAGTGCGATTATTATACTGCGCGGTCTATTCATACCCCAGATTATAATACGTGGAGGACGGGAGGGGGTGTAAAAAATAAAAAAACATTTACCTTTCCTAGGCTCGGTTTCTGCATCCCCAGGCGTCCTCGGTGTCTTTAGGTTCTCTCCCTGATGTCATCGGTCCTGGGTCACTACTGAGGTCTCTGATTGGTTCTCAGTGGTCACGTGGGGGGCGGCAACGTCTAGACACTTTGACGATACTGCCTGAATATAGGTTAACTGAATAGGCATAAATGATTATTGATAATTGATAATGACTGATGATGATAATTGATGATGATTGATAATGATGATTGATAATTGATATTGATGATGATAATTGATAATAATTGATAATGAGCTATGACGATAATTGATGATTGATAATTGATAATGACCGATGATGATAATTGATGATGATTGATAATGATAATTGATCATAATTGAGGATGATAATTGATGATGATTGATAATGATTGATGTTGATTGATAATTATGATTGATATCGATACTGTCTGATAATATTGATTGATAATGGTTTTTAATGATGATCTCTTGCTCAGCATACCATGAAGATAAAGATGATGATAATGATGCATGATGAGTGAAGCCGACACTAATGACTCTGCTGACTGATGATTGCTTTCCCTTCAACAAACTGATGACAATGATGACTGATAATGTTGACAATAATGATGGTAATGGATGATGATATTGCTGATAATGATGTTTATGTTGATGCCACTGATGACAATGATGATTGATAACAAGGTAGCTGATGATGACAATGATATTGATGGTAATGATGGTTGCTAATAATGATGATGATGATAATAATGGTAATGATGACTGATGATGCAGAAAATGACCATGATTATTGACAATGGTTTTGATGATAACGTTGGTAATTAATGATGATAATTAATGATGATAATGATGATCATAATTATTGATGATAATAACAATTATAATGATTATTGATGATGTTGTTAGTGATGATTATAAAAATATACTTGATGCCAATGATTATCGATAATTTAGAATGATGATATTCATTTATATTGATAATAATTGATGATTATTGATAATGACCTTTTATTCATGTGCTTTATCTGAACATGTCTCTTTCTTTAACTATACTATGGAACTATGGTTGATTATGATGAATGATAGGTGGCATCTGATGAGTACACGTCTATGAGCCTCATTATGTAAGTATGACTGATGATGATGATGAATGATGACGACATAATAATGTGACAGTGTTTCTATAAGTTATTTCCTTCCCAGACCTCCTCCCTCCCTGCCCAGACCTCCGCACTGCCTGCCCAGACCTCCTCACGCCCTGCCCAGACCTCTGCACTCCCTGCCCAGATCTCTGCACTCCCTGCCCAGATCTCCGCACTCCCTGCCCAGACCTCCGCACGGCTTGCCCAGACCTCTGCACTCTCTGCCCAGATCTCTGCACTCCCTGCCCAGACCTCTGCAATCCCTGCCCAGATCTCCACAAGCCCTTCCCAGACCTCCGCAATCCCTGCCCAGACCTCCGCAATCCCTGCCCATACCTCTGCACTCCCTGCCCAGACCTCTGCACTCTCTGCCCAGATCTCTGCAATCCCTGCCCAGACCTCTGCAATCCCTGCCCAGATCTCCACAAGCACTTCCCAGACCTCTGCACTCCCTGACCAGATCTCTGCACTCCCTGCCCAGACTGTTGCACTCCCTGCCCAAATCTCCGCACTCCCTGCCCAGATCTCCGCACTCCCTGCCCAGACCTCCGCACGGCTTGCCCAGACCTCTGCACTCTCTGCCCAGATCTCTGCAATCCCTGCCCAGACCTCTGCAATCCCTGCCCAGATCTCCACAAGCCCTTCCCAGACCTCTGCACTCCCTGCCCAGATCTCTGCACTCCCTGCCCAGACTGTTGCACTCCCTGCCCAAATCTCCGCACTCCCTGCCCAGATCTCTGCACTCCCTGCCCAGACCTCTGCAATCCCTGCCCAGATCTCCACAAGCCCTTCCCAGACCTCTGCAATCCCTGCCCAGACCTCCGCTATCCCTGCCCAGACCTCTGCACTCCCTGCCCAGACCTCTGCACTCCCTGCCCAGACCTCCGCACTCCCTGCCCAGACCTCCGCACTCCCTGCCCAGATTCTCCGTACTCCCTGCCCAGATTCTCCGCACTCCCTGCCCAGATTCTCCGCACTCCCTGCCCAAATCTCTGCACTCCCTGCCCAGATCTCTGCACTCCCTGCCCAGATCTCCACAAGCCCTTCCCAGACCTTTGCACTCCCTGCCCAGACCTCTGCACTCCCTTCCCAGACCTCCGCACTTCCTGCCCAGACCTCTGCACTCCCTTCCCAGACCTCCGCACTCCCTGCCCAGACCTCCGCACTCCCTGCCCAGACCTCCGCACTCCCTGCCCAGACCTCTGCACTCCCTGCCCAGATCTCCACACTCCCTGCCCAGACCTCCGCACGCCCAGCCCAAACCCTGCATTCCCTGCCCAGACCTCTGCACTCCCTGCCCAGATCTCCATCCTCCTTGCCCAGATTTCCAGCCATCCGGAAGGCTCACCAATTAGAGGCTAGCCTGGCACACGTCTAAGGAAACAAAGAACCTGTCATTGCACCCATTATACTTGACACAGACATGGCAATGCCCCTGCCCTCCCCCCTGTTATTTGGCTTTGGCATCAAAGCCAACAGTGAACTGCCGGGTGGCAGGCTCCAATGCCAGTCAGTCAGCGCCTGGGACAGTCCATGTCCTGGAATCCATACTGGTCGAGTTCTCATCCATAACTGGAGCACACAACATTTAATGGTTTCCTTCCCGAAGGGTGTGCAGACTTTTGCAATATTTATTGTTTTGCTCCAACTAAAAGAAAAAAAATAAAGTAACTCTGCAAATGGTCTGGAATAGAAAGCAAAATGCTCCTAGGCAGATCTATATGACATCATGACTACAGACTAGAAGGAGACCAGACTGTCTGTAGGTTACCATGAAAGGGGGGTAATAATGTTGTCTCCTTCATTACTAAGATCTTTAGGTTCTCAGGAGTGATTGTGGAGAAGAAGACACTTACATGTTCAATGTGGTCATGGCCAGTGATAAGGCGCCCTCTAGCGGCTCAAGGTGTAAAATCTTAGATGTTGGTTTCATGGTCTGAGATGTAATATACAGCATATGGGGGTATATATAGGGGTGTATTAAATATGGCACATGGTAAGGGTTGGGGTACCTTTTACAGATTTTGCTACTTGCTCTGAAAATTTAACAATTATAGAATTCTTCAGATTACACATAATATCACTCAGGATAAGTAATGTAATGTATGTACACAGTGACTGCTCCAGCAGAATAGTGAGTGCAGCTCTGGAGTATAATACAGGATGTAACTCAGGATCAGTACAGGATAAGTAATGTAATGTATGTACACAGTGACTGTACCGGCAGAATAGTGAGCGCAGCTCTGGAGTATAATACAGGATGTAACTCAGGATCAGTACAGGATAAGTAATGTAATGTATGTACACAGTGACTGTACCGGCAGAATAGTGAGCGCAGCTCTGGAGTATAATACAGGATGTAACTCAGGATCAGTACAGGATAAGTAATGTAATGTATGTACACAGTGACTGTACCGGCAGAATAGTGAGCGCAGCACTGGAGTATAATACAGGATGTAACTCAGGATCAGTACAGGATAAGTAATGTATGTACACAGTGACTGCACCAGCAGAATAGTGAGCGCAGCTCTGGAGTATAATACAGGATGTAACTCAGGATCAGTACAGGATAAGTAATGTAATGTATGTACACAGTGACTGCACCAGCAGAATAGTGAGCGCAGCTCTGGAGTATAATACAGGATGTAACTCAGGATCAGTACAGGATAAGTAATGTAATGTATGTACACAGTGACTGTACCAGCAGAATAGTGAGTGCAGCTCTGGAGTATAATACAGGATGTAACTCAGGATCAGTACAGGATAAGTAATGTAATGTATGTACACAGTGACTGTACCAGCAGAATAGTGAGTGCAGCTATGGAGTATAATACAGGATGTAACTCAGGATCAGTACAGGATAAGTAATGTAATATATGTACACAGTGACTGCACCAGCAGAATAGTGAGTGCAGCTATGGAGTATAATACAGGATCAGTACAGGATATGTAATGTAATATAAAATAAAGTAACTTTCTCTATAGACTGACTTTATACACTGTAGGTACAGGTAGGTATACAGTGACATCTACTCACAGGTGAATAGGCCATAACCTATACTGTAGTACAATCCTCTACAATGACAGATATGTTTGCCGGCAGGGTCATGATGAAATAGTTCAGCTCTTGGCAAAATGTGCTGATTCTGACATTCAGTAAATAGTGTAAAATATTGGTTGAAGGTAATATATAATGTCATGTCTTAGATTGAACTATGTGAACAATGCGTGTGGCTGCCCCTTTAATAGGAGCGCTGCTCTTGTCACTCTGAACAATTATATCTGGTATTTGCACAGGATTAACATTTTACTGCCTGGCTCCCTCGAGACGCTGCGGCTCCTGCCAGGCTCAAGGTGCAGCTTTTGGAGGGACACCTCCAGGTCTTGTAAGTCAACGGGTTTCCTTACGTGATAACCATCGATAGGCCGGACCTGGCAAGCAGTGAAGGATTTTTTTTTCTTTCAGTAGCATACCTTGAAATGCTGAGACGGAGGAGATCAATGTGAATGCGTTTTTTGGCAAAGGGCGAGGATATTGTCTCAGCAGTGTGGGAAAATGTTTAATGCTCCAACATTTCCTTAAAATAAGATTACAAAGGAACATTATAGGTCATGGAGTGAAAGCTTCCATGTTGGGCTGGTACTTCCACGTTGCGCCCATTATACCGCCACCTGACATATTGGTTCCCATGTCACTCTGGCCAGGGCTTTACTACAACCCCATTACAGCGGTGTTTACTCTCGCCCATTATCACCCTGAAGAATCGTAATGATCAATGGTCAGTAGTACAAAAGAGATCAATGACAGAACTATCGGTTATCATCGATTCTGAATGGAAATATCGCCAAACTGGCACAGTATATAGAGGTCTGCACCCAGCCCCATACACTATGGGGAAAGCAGTTGTCAGACCAGTCCACACCCCCAATTTAGTATTGATGAACTATCCTAAGTGAAGGTATATATAGTCATGTACAACACAATTACTATATACAGTGACACAGAACATTCTACTGCTGCAATGGCTTTAGTTCTTTTCTGATAAGATAACATGCTGAGCAAAATCAGTGTCAAGGTAAGTCACTGTGTACATACATTACATTACTTATCCTGTACTGATCCTGAGTTCCATCCTGTATTATACTCCAGAGCTGCGCTCACTATTCTGCTGGTGCAGTCACTGTGTACATACATTACATTACTTATCTTGTACTGATCCTGAGTTACATCCTGTATTATACTCCAGAGCTGCGCTCACTATTCTGCTGGTATAGTCACTGTGTATATACATTACATTACTTATCCTGTACTGGTCCTGAGTTCCATCCTGTATTATACTCCAGAGCTGCGCTCACTATTCTGCTGGTGCAGTCACTGTGTACATACATTACATTACTTATCCTGTACTGATCCTGAGTTCCATCCTGTATTATACTCCAGAGCTGCGCTCACTATTCTGCTGGTACAGTCACTGTGTACATACATTACATTACTGATCCTGTACTGATTCTGAGTTCCATCCTGTATTATACTCCAGAGCTGCACTCACTATTCTGCTGGTACAGTCACTGTGTACATACATTACATTACTTATCCTGTACTGATCCTGAGTTACATCCTGTATTATACTCCAGAGCTGCGCTCACTATTCTGCTGGTACAGTCACTGTGTACATACATTACATTACTTATCCTGTACTGATCCTGAGTTACATCCTGTATTATACTCCAGAGCTGCGCTCACTATTCTGCTGGTACAGTCACTGTGTACATACATTACATTACTTATCCTGTACTGATCCTGAGTTATATCCTGTATTATACTCCAGAGCTGCACTCACTATTCTGCTGGTGCAGACACTGTGTACATACATTACATTACTTATCCTGTACTGATCCTGAGTTATATCCTGTATTATACTCCAGAGCTGCACTCACTATTCTGCTGGTGCAGTCACTGTGTACACTTCTCTTGCCATTGCAATAGGAATACATGGCTGTGCCTACATAGCAGATGTGTTAATACTGATCTGAACACTCCCCTAATTGTGGGGGGCACATACTTATAACCCTGGAGCTCATTGCCTGGTGGAAATATTTTTCTGTTGACAAGATATTTTCTTTCCTATATTTCTATAAGTTAAATACCATTTCCACTTGTAATGACCGGACTATACGAGCAATGACGGTAAAGAACCCAGAGGCGGAATCCTTTGAATATATTCAGCTCTGAAGCTAAAACTTCTACAGCCAAATGATATACAGAAATATGGAACGTGAGAAATGTCATAAAACGTGATGGATCAAAGACATGTTCTTACCCTTACTATATCTGCAGGTTATGTTGTATCTATTCTATCTTATATCTGTCTGGCTATTGCATATCTATCACATATCTATCTATCTATCTATCTCATATCTATCCTATCTATCTATCTATCTATCTATCTATCTATCTGTCGCTGTCAGTGTCTACCCTGGGTAATATCACAAGACTGTTGCAGTCAGATAGGCGGCGGTCACATCACAGGTCGGTTTTCATCAGGTACCCTGCTGTGACATTACAACTGAGTTTCAGATAGCAAATACGTTATGACATCACACATCAGTATCACTCCGGTGATCTACAATTACATCACAGCTAGCTTAGTCACATAAACTGCTGTGACATCCATCACAAGTGGCTTCTAGTTAGGTCAACATCCTGCAACTTCTGTGACCTCACAAGCATGTTAAAGAAAGGGGAACTGATGTGACATCACAAGTTGGATTAAGATAGGTAAAAGACTATGACATCACAAATCTGTATCACACTGGTAAATCTGCTGTGACATCACTAGAGTATTTTTCCTGCAGGTAACCTGCTATGACATCACTGTCAGGTAAGGTCAGGGGCAGACACACCATATGTACTGATTTGTGTGCCCAGGGGCCCCCTGTTGTTGGTGTCTAGAATGCGCCATCTGCCAGGCCCCGCCTCCTGCTCTCTATCACACTAGGTGACCTATCCAGTCTAGAAGCTTTCATTCATCAGAGCTTTGCTGACCCCTAGTGGTCCTATGTGTGATGCCCTTTTTTCATGGGCTGTACAGTCAGGGTCAGGCTGGGGGTTCCTTGGGCCCCTAAACCGAAAATGGAAGAATATGAAAAACATCCAAAAACACCAGGATACAAACTGGACCAAAAAAGTGAAGTGCCTAATATATCGATCCATTTGACCTGTATTTCAAGCTAAAGTAAAATTTGCACTTTTTAGTAAATGTGGCGCATGCGGACCTCAGGCAAGCAACAATTTTTCTATGCGCAATGTAGTCTAATCTATGTTTCCATGGAGACCACACCCACCAGTCACCTTCCAATTCAAATGTAACAAGTTAAACTTTTTTTTTAAAAAGCCAAAATTGATACATTGATATATAATTTTCAAAAAGGGTCCAGTAAATGGGGCGTGGCTAAGAAATTCAAAATTTTTTGGGCTCCAAAGACTGGTGTACTGGAGTGTCTAAATTTATCCCGCCACATGCACCACTTTCAAAAAATTTCGCACAATTTGCACCAATGTTGCAGTCCTGTAGAGACTTCATGGGGTACATTTATTATTCCTTGTATGCAAGTTTTCTGGTTTTGCGGCAAAAATTTGAGCCACTTTCCTAAAAAGAGGGTGTGGTGAAGGCGTTTAGGGGGCGTTGCCATTGGCCCCACCAGATTTATCATCATTGATACCGCAAATCTACACAAGATGCTGTAGATTTTCCCTGCAGGTGCACGGTCTGGTGGAGGATGTGCCTCATTCATGGGGAGGTGCACCCTCTGCACCACTTACCTAAAAAGAGGGCATGGTGAAGGCGTTCAGGGGCGCGTTGCCATTGCCCCCCCCCCCCCAAATTTTTCTTCATTTATACCTGAAATCTACATGATGCTGTAGATTTCACCTGCAGGTGCATGGTCTGGCGGAGGACGTGTCTCATTTATGCGGAGGTGCACCCTCTGCACCACTTACCTAAAAAGAGAGTGTGGTGAAGGCGTTCAGGGAGTGTTGCCATTGGCTCCCCCAGATTTATCATAATTTATACTATAAATCTACAAGATGCCGTAGATTTCCCCTACAGGCGCATGGTCCGGCAGAGGACGTGCCTCATTTATAGGGAGGTGCACCCTCTGCCAGCTCAGAGGTCTGGAATTTTAAAATCTACCCCAATATTGCGATCTCTCGCCCCAGGATCTTAACTACCCACAGTGATGCATTAACTAGTGACTATGAACCTGCAAAGTTTCATTAAAAATTGGTGGCGAGCAGGTGGCGGTGGCGCAGCGGCCGCCGCCAGCATTGATTGAATTACACCCAGGATGGCCGTCTTTTCAGTTTTCACCTAATCTGACTATAATGGCGCGCTTGGCTCGAGGTGCCGAAGTTTAAAGAACAATCTGCTCCCTTTTTTGGCATTCTGTCCGTCACTTTGATCCGCGCCTTTTCTTCTGCCGTCTTAACACCTTGGAGCTTTGTTCCGGCTTTCTTCAGTAAAGTCATTGTCCCGGCCTTTTCACGGAAAAAACAGCAATTACAGTAGGTGGGATACAGGACACCGTGCCGTCTAGTGGCGGCGTAATACAAGAACGCAAACACCGGGGGAGATAACTGTGAAGGTGCAGAAAGGCATTTCAGGGAACATTGTTGGTTACTGTATCGGGTAGAAATTGTATATAGAGAAGGGCTGGGAGGGGCACAGAAGTCAGTGGGGGGCAGCAGAGATGTTTTGGAAGAGGAATTCCAAGAAGGGGTTGTCCAGGGTAGAGATTTTTTTTTTTTTTTTTTAAAGAAACAGCGCCACACTCGTCCACAGGTTGTAGGAGGTATTGCACCTTAGCTCCATTGAAGTGAATTAGATCGAGTTGTAATACCACAGCCAACCTTTCGACAGTTGTGGCACTGTTTTTGGAATGATACAGCTAAGTTTTTGGCAAAATGTGTCCCCTCCACCTGGCGTCCTCTAAAACAATGACCACCGCCATCAGCAATACATTCTCCCTGCAGAATACTGACCTTTAGGGCACCTTCTTGGCTTTGAGCGCTCAATTCTGGACAAATAACTGAGGCAGGTGCAAAGGAAATCGCTGCGGCCTGGCACACAATGAAAGTCCCAAAGGTCGCTGCCACTGTTTATGTCCTGGCAGCTGTATACACGGATCTACAAGGAGCAGGTGAAGATACAATCGCAGGGCCAGGAAGATAAGCCGTACCTGACAGGTGCTCCGAGGTTACCTGAGAGCGTGCACTCTGCACATGCAGGCTAGTCTGTGCCCCGCCAGACCCATAATGCATTCCTACTTACCTGCATCCTCTCCTTTTTCTGCTGCGTTTCTACAATGTATCGTCATGGTTAAAACAGGTTCTCCTGGCATTTTATATTGACAGCCTAGTATCTGATCGGTGGGGGTCCGACGCCCAGCACCTCCACTGATCAGCTTTGCCAAATTGTCACTGTAAATATACAGTAGTCGCAACAGCAAGCGGAAGAATTCATCCTTGGCAGCGTCGCAGTCCCCCATTACACAGGACAGCACGTTGATTTCATTGAACACTATGTAATACTTCATTTCTCCTGTGGGGGCGCTGTAGGGAAACTGAACACTTGCTGCCAGCTTGTAGTTGATCTCCAGCGATCCCAGACAAAGAGGTACGGTTTCAGTAAACCAAGACTGATATAGTTGTAGCCTGCAGACATAAGGACGAGCTGACACCAATCTTTCCGATATACGGTAACACGTCACAATACACAAAAAAAAAAAATTGTTGAAAATATTTATTTTTCTTTTCTTTTAAAAATAAAAAGTGCAAAAAGTTAAAGAATTCTCTTCTCCATCCATCTCTGTAACAGTATACAATCATCATGGGAGCCCTCACTGTGCAATGACTTAGGAGGACACAACATCGACCTCCTCCGGCTTGAACCTCAAATTTTTAAGAAGGGTTAAAAATAAGGAAAGTGTTGAATAAAGTGCTAAAAATCAAGAACCAAAAAAAAATCTGCTATCTCTTCCCTGGGAATGTATGAATAGAGCTGAAAAACTGGTGTTATTCCTAGTGTGGGGTTCCGCGGGGGCGGAGCATACCAGGGACTTTTTTTGGGGTGGGGCTTTTTTTCAATCCCTGTTTCAGGCACCGCCCCTAAGGACCTGCACTAAGCATAACCCACTTTAAGGAACCTTCATATAAAGGGGTTCCATTTTTAGAGGCTAATCCCTATCACAGGGTAGGGGAAAACTTCATAGGGGTCCTAGTGGTCAGACCCCCACCGATCCTGAGATCAAAGGTTCGGTTATCCCGTCCTGACTGAGCAGGAGGCCCAGAATGTGTTCTGCCAGTCCATTCATTCAGATAGATCTCCAGCACTCCCATAGAGAATATATGGAGTGGCAGGATGCATGCTCGGCCGAGGAATCAGATCCCTGTTCTCGGGATCGGTGAGAGTGGTCGGACCCCCATGATTATGATGTGGATAATGTCTAAAGTTGGTAGAAACCCATTGACTTTATTGGAAAAATCTGATTAATAATTCTTGGATGAGTAATGGCCGACTGCCAAGCTGGCTTTCTCTCTTTCACCTGGTTGCTATGGATATAATTCCCTAGCAACCCAATATAAAAACGTACCAGACTACTTGTCTGTCCGGGAGCCCTTAGCAACCACCCAGTTTTTCTGTGGCTTTTAATGAGCACTACGCCTGTCCGTGGGTTGTGTCGGTATTACAGCACAGCTCTAATGAAGCTAATGTGACCAAGCCACAATACCACACCCATCCTGTGCACAGGTGTGGCGCTGTTTTCAAGGCAGCCATGTTGTACATCGTATTTAAGGCCCAACATGCCCCAATATACGCATTATTAATCAGATTTTTGTAAAAATATATAAGAGCCGATTCTCTTCCACCAAAGATACGTCTGCAAACTGAATATATGATATTATATATAAAGGGATCATAGTGCACGGTTAGTGCTGAGGCGTGTGAGCTCTCCCTGCACCCCCGAGAATCCCTTTAATTCCATTAATTGTAGGCAGTAAAACGCTAAAGTATAAAATCTGGAGGATATGACAGAATCTGAATACAAAGACAACCTAAACCATGTAATATGCTCAACCTGATAAAATCTCAGAAAAAAAAAAAAGTAAAAAAAGACAAAAATATTGTTAAAGGGGCAGTGAGAAATAAGGAAAACATGGCTGTTCTCTTCCAGAAACAGCAGCACTTCTGTTCTCACGTTGCATCTTGTATTGCAGCTCAGCTCCATGGAAGCCAATGGGGCTTAGCTGCAATACAACACTTAACCTGTAAACAGGGGTGGCGCCCTTGGGCATTGCAAAGTATCAGTTTAGATCATGAGGCTGCTCATCTCGAAAACAGAAAATTGAGTGCCTTCTCCCCATTCACCAGTCCCCATAGATTTTACATTGTTGGCCAATCTGGCAACTAAAATGTAATTTCTATGGCCAGCTTAAAGGGAGTCTGGCACAAGAACACAGCATATCAAATAAGACCCGCAGATGGATAGGTTAGGGTCACCTGAATCAAACAATGTTTTCCCCTCGTGAATCGCTGCCTCCGTTGCAAAGATATCGCTGTTGCAAGTTACCTCTAGAGCGCCGCCATTGCTCCAAAGCGCTCATTTGCATATGACAAAAACTGAGATATCTCAGCAACGAAGACAGCGATTCACAAGCGGATAACACCATTTGATTCAGGGATCCCTAACCAATCTATCTACGGGACTGGGTTGATATGCTGGGTACTGGAGACACTCCCTTTAAGCCCATACCAGTGTATCCACCTTTTCATTTGGAATCAATGTTACCTTTCACACTAATAGCTCACAAGTATAATTTCTACCACACAGGGATGATTGTGCTTCACTGCAAACCCACAATATGTCTGCCTGCCATTATGGATTAAAGGGGTTGTCCAGAATTACAAAAACATGGCTGCCTTCTTGTAAGAACAGCACTGTCCATTGGTTGTGTCTGGTATTGCAGCTCCTTTGAGATGAATGGGACAGAGTTGCAGTACCACACACAACCTGAGCACAGGTGTGGCACTGTTTTTGAAGGAAGCAGCCACACTTTACCAACCCCTCAAAGTTTCTTCCCAACAAAGTAACAGAATGTATGATGAGTAAATATAAAATCTAACTCTCAGCAGAAATGTCCTCCTGGGGGTAGGGGGGGGGGGGCCTAAAGTCACATCTTGGTTTGGACCATACAAGAGCAGTCATTGGATCTCGTGTATACCCAGCAGCAGGTTTGGTTTGGCAGCTTTAAGTGGTTTATTCCCGATTGTCCAGATCCACTTATATAAAGTGACCCGTACAGGGCGAGCGTCATCTGGAGAGGTGGAGATGAGGGTGATGATGTAGGCGCTCCATGAGCTCCTCGTCTGTCGGCTCCTCCAGGTAGCCCCTGTTGAGTGGGAAGAATCACATGAATGAGGCGCCCAAAATCTGCATCGTATTTACTGCATGGTTGGATATGATCTAAAGTCCTATATTAAACCTAATACACACAGCAGAGGTCGTCAGTAGCTGATCAGTAGGGGTCCGACACTCAGACCTGCACCGATCAGCTAACCCAGCGTCTCTGCTCCTATACAAAGTAATAGGCACAGAGTTTCAGCCCCATCCATTGTATAGTGGTGGCCCGGGGTACTGCAGCTCTATGCCTATTACTTGCCCCGCCCAAAGCAGTAACTTCTAGTACCTGGAGATGGTCTGATCCGCTGATTGATGTGGGGTCCAGGTATCGGACCCCCCCCCGATCAGATACTGATCGCCTATATAGTGTGCGCATATATAGAACATTAATATATTACACATGCGTTGACGAATAGTAAGAAAGTGGCGGACAACCCCTTTAATGGCTGGGTCTATTTGGGTCTTAAAGGGGTTTTCCAGCCCCAAATGGATTTTTCCTAGAGGATAGGTCATCAGTATGTGATCTGTGAAGGTCCAACACCCAGACCCCTCAAGAATCAGCTGTTCTGTCAGAAGCTGTAATGGTGGATGGGAAGGGTGTGCAGGCTCCTCCTACTCAATAGGCGTGGCTCCACAGCCCCTCCCACTGCAGCAGCAGATTCCTGTGTATAGTCACCAGTACGAAAAATCCAGTTGGGGTCGGAAAACCCCTTTAATAACCGAGCTTTTTTTCAATGTTTTTTTTTTTTTTATCATAGTCTTCCTTCAGTTGTTACATTTTTTCATTTTTCGACCGATACATTTGATCAAGGGCTTGTTTTTTGCAGGACGAGTTGAATTTTTCGTTGCCACCATTGCGTTGTACTTAGAACACGTTAGATTTATTCTGCCGGTCTGTACAATTACAGAGATACCCAATATGTACAGGGTTTTTGTGGATTTTAAAAAATTTTGCTCAAAAAAAAAAAAAAAAAAAAAAAGCCAATTTGTTTTTTAAATTTTTGTTAAAATTTTCTACAGTGTCTATATTACAGGTTCTATAGCGCAGTCATTTAACAGATCGGGTGGTAATGAATGCTCCGGTACCAAATAGGTGGATGTTTTTTTATTTCAATTTTTTGGGACCCCGGATATACTAATCCACAGAAGTTGCGATCACTGCTGACTGCGGCATCTAAAGGGTTAAACGGCCGCGAGGCGTCGCAGCGGGAGTCCAGCTGTCACTTGGGCTCCTGGTGCGATCGGACTGGCACCCCACCGGTGTCGTTTCTCATTAACCCTTTGGAGGCGCTGCAGGAAAACGGACCATACAACACAGGTGAACCAGAGCGATCTCCACAACGAGATCGGCCGATCATCAGGGGATCTTCTAACAAGATGGGATTATCTATAGCAGAGACTCCGCCCCCCCATAGTGTAACTTACCGGAACATGAGCTGGACCGTCATGTGATACTCTACTTGCTGAGATGGAGACAGCGCCCCCGAGTGGCAATAACTGCGATCCCATTTGTGGATGAAGTTCTAACGTATAAACAGAAATAAAAAAAAAATATCTGAAAAGCAAAAAAAAATTCTACAAAGTGCGAGCAGAGGCCGATATCGTATCCGCGCTCCGGCCCTCAGATGTGACGGGTGACCGTATGACTGCTAGTTTAGGGTCCACATGTCCAACATTAACCCCTTCACTGCCCTAGACCACTAGGAGTCCTTACATTAATCCCTCGATTGCTGTAGACCACCAGATATCCTAAATTAACCGCTACACTGCCCAAGACCACCAGGAGTCATTACATGAACCCTTCCCTGGCATAGACCACTAGGAGTCCTTACATTAACCCCTCCGCTGCCCTAGATCACCAGGAGTTTTTACATTAACCCCTCCACTGCTGTAGACCACCAAATAGCCTACATTAACCACTCCACTGCCCAAGACTACCAAAAGTCATAACATGAACCCCTTTACAGCTCTAGACCACTGGGAGTCCTTACATTAACCCCTTCACAGCCCTAGCACTGAAGTTAACACCTCCACTGCCCTAAACCACCAGGAATGCTTGCATTGATGTCTCCACTGCCCTAGACCACTAGAGATCCTTACATTAACGCCTTCATTGCCCATGACAACCAAGAGCCCTTACATTAACCCCTTCACTACCCTAGACCTTACATCAGGATACACGCTGGGGGTCGCTACACTACTAAACTGACCCACCTAGATTACAGTCACTCACCTCAAGGATCAGCGCTACAAACAGATTGACCCAGATCACCGATGAGACGATCCACCAGGCCACGAAGTACAACTTTGACCATCTAGAAATAAAGAGACGGAAGACGGAAAAAAGAGAACATGACAATATATGAGCTGAACAATCAACATCAGATGACTGGCAGCACAGTACAGTCAGGGCAGGGGGCGCTAAATACCCAACTAACCCTCCAGAGGAAATTTTGGGTCCAGCAGATACGTCGTCAGTAGCACCCCTCCAGAATGACTGACATGGAGCGTGGTACAAATGTCATCACCCCTGCATCCACATTAGTACATACAGTCACTGTATCACCATGTGACACTTACCTGATACATTGTAACATTGTTTAATTAATTACCCGATACATTGTTTAACTATTTCACAGGGAATACAAGTAACAATTCTGCAGCAGGTTTTCAGTCCCTCTGTTGCTCCTCCTGGAAGTATATACACAACTTACACAGTTGTGGACAGTGCCCTATCAATGATGATAGACTTTCATGGACATCCCCTAATGATAACGAAAATGGTAACTCCCAGTTGTCAATTTAATCCTACATTTCCAGGAGGAATAATAGAGGACTGACACCATAAAAAATGCTAACAAAAGACACTTCTGCACATTAAACAGGGTGTGGAGCAGTCATATAAAGATCCACCCTGCTAAAGTGCCAGGTGTGTGTAAAGAGGAACATAGGCAGGCTGTCATCCTCAAGATCATTACAGTAAAGGGGACCCATCGGCTCTCCCCACAGGTCTATTTTAATATTTACTATAAAAAGATTTTTCTTCCCCCGAATCATCTTTTAGCAGAAAATTGTGAAAATTGTTGAATTGTGCTGTCCCTCAGTTATTCCTCCTGGAAATGTATAAATAAATTGACACCTGGTAGTGTCCCTGCACAGTGTGACAGTGGCAGCTCTGGTTGGGGAGTGTAAAAGTCCATCAGGACACGGCCCCTCCAAATGGTAAGAACCAGTTTTCAATTTGTTCTTACATTTCCAGGAGGAATAACAGAGGGACATCATTTGCATACTTGTTTTCTTGGGGCGCACTGCCTGAAAAATCAGGGTCTTCAAGGTGTTAATAGACAAAGGTCCTCGATTGGACCACAAGTAAAGCCCTCAGCCCTGATCCTGCTGCTCATTAGAACTTGAGCCGAGTTCATACGCTGCAGATTTGCGGTGTGGATCTGCGAACTACATCACAGATTGTATATTAAAAGGGTACAGAGTCTGCAAGAAACATACAGACTTTGCTGCAGGATCTTCCCTTAAAGGGGCTGTTCAACAGCGCCCCTCTTATTCATAGGCTAGGCCTGGTACTGCAGCTCAGCCATATTCACTTCAATGGGGATGAGCTGCAATACCCCATGCCAACAGACAAGAGTGGTGCTATATCTTAAGGGCATTTTTTCATTTCTCATTTCAGACAGTCCCTTTAAGATCTTAAGATGATGCAGATTTATTGACACCTTTGTAAGACATATCGAGGACATTACGATGTGCTGCGATCACTTACGGACTGGCGTATCTGGCGTAGGCATCCAGGAACACCTGCCAGTTATTCACCACCATCACGTTCCATAAGGTCACCAGAGCCGCCTGCAAACACAGAATGGTCGATAGGGAACATGTAAAACCTATGTCCTGGTGAGGAGGGCGCCGCCAAAAGGTAGCACAGAACATACCGCAAAGTCATCAAAGTTGTTAGGCCAATATTCCAGCTGCTCGTAGGATCCACATAGAAGCGACTCATTGCTGGACCCCTCATCGGAGGAACTGAAATTACAGGCAGGAAGAGGTTAAAAAAAAAAATACAAAATAGACTGGATGCAATGATGTCTCCTATAGATAGCATATGGAAAGAACAAGAGATTCTGCTCCATAACTCTCAGCGATGCAGCAGCAGATAGGACACGAATAGTGATATGAATAAAGCACTTGGGGTGAGATAGAAATCTCACTATTAGCTGCAGCAGCCACTTTCTGTGTCTGTTTCCCTCTCTCCCTGTGCTCCTCCTCCCCTCTACATAGACTTCTATGGGCAGCTGTAATCTGATCCTTCAGTGAGCTGACAGACTGTCTTGGAGACCAAGACAGATTCAGCCTAGATTTTAGAGGAGCGAAGAGTTTAGCAGAAAGGAGGGAGGGAGGAGCCTGAAAGAAGTATTTTTCTATGGTAAGATCACAAATCTCCTCATAGTTGTACTATTGATTTACACAAAGTCTGTTGAAGAGTCAGTGACCATACAGGGCTTACTACTCAGCTTTCCTCGACTCCTGAGAGTTCGACAATACAGCTGCAGGTCCCAAATCAGGAGGGAAGATAAGGAGGAGGACCCCCATGATGGTCCTGGACAAGTACACTCCCAGCCAGTCATCTGTGCAGAGTATTGCAGCCGCCTCCATTCACTGCACAGCGCCCTCCCCAGCTGGTGGCAGGACAAGCACTGTGCAGGCAAAGCCATGAAGGGGAAGCAGCACCAAATCTGCACTGTGACCACTTTATTCTCAGTATTGGTGGTGGTGTGTGTGTGTGTGTGTGGGGGGGGGGGGTCACAGGTCAGACCCTTATGGATCCTATAATGGCGGATCCTAGAGCTATACCATGGCTTTACAGGATGGGGTTAACCCTTTATTACCCTACGAACCAAGTAGTCCGATGCCTCTCACCTACCTCGTATTTCTAGGGTCCGGAATGACTCCTTTAAACAGGTCGATACCGATAATAGCAAATACATAGTAAACGACCTGGAGAGAGGAAACTGATATCAGCGCACGGAGAAAATATCACATACGGGGGGGGGGGGGGGGGGTAAATCTGAGAATGACCGAAATATATAAGGTGACGTCACTGGGTGCATATACGGATGGATATATAGTAGTCTGGGCCTTACGAGTGTCTGTATAGTGTGCGCCCCCTAGTGGAGAACATAGGCAACTATGGAAATCTAAGAAACACAGCAGGGCAAGACTCTCTAATCGACATGGGAAACTTATATTAAGTGACGATTACCACCAGGATGCCGGCAAATGCCCGTAAATTCTTCACCAGATCCAGCACAGTGCCCGCCACAAGCGCCATCACCTGTAAGTGAGGGGGAATAGTGTTACTACAGATGGATATAGTCAGAGCCGCTGCCCTACAAAACCTGGACCAGTCACCGAAGCTACAGGAACTGGTTCACGTGACCGATGGGTATGACGACGCTTAGGAAGACAGGCGAGAGCAGATATTGCAGAGCATGTCCATCAGAAGAAGTCTTGCACCGCTGTCTGGTCCAGCGACCACTGGAAGTCCTGCACCGTACGTGGCCTTAGGAAAGGAACGGTGTCGTATGCGAGTGACATCACTGGTTCCTTGGCCTTAGCGGTCACGTACGCTGCTGGCTTCATGGCGCGCACTGGACCAGGCAGCGAAGGAACAGACGAGTACAACTTTTCATTTTCGCCTTCCCCGGCCTCCTCCCCCGAGCTCTGAACAATCCCTTTAATACAAAGCACCCCGATGTAGGAAGTGAGTAGGAGATTACCGCGCTGCCAGCTCACCACGCCGGCCTCACACTCACCTTCATATTTGGGATGATTCTGAGAAATCTGAAGACTATGAACATGTTGACCAGACGGACCATTTCCCAGAGAGAGAGCAGCCCCTGCATGTCCGGCTTCCTGCAACACAAACACATAGTCAGCGGGTCTCCCCCCCCATCGCTCTCCATTACAGGAGGCGACACTACCCGCACGCACTGGTGAGATCTCACCCAAAAGGCGATCTCCTGATGACATCTGCAGTGACCCCAATGCACTGTAAAGGGTAAGGCCACAACTAGCGCCCCCTGTTGTCCAAAGTGCAGTAGGCATGCCATCTTGTCTCAGTCTTTGCACATTAATGGGAATTTTGCAGCAGTGTGACCCATGATTTGTGATGACTTATGGCAAAGCAGTTTGTTTTTTTTAGCGGCTGTGACTTTGATCAGGTAGAACTTACCAGCCGGGGTGCGGGAACTTGTATATTCCAAAGGTAGCAATTTCCAAAACCTAAAAACAAGGACTGGTTATAATCTGTCACAATACATATATACTGTTTAAAGGGGTACTCCAGAACTATGATATTGAACACCACTTCCCCTTCTCATGCCCGTGATATCACGTCCACTGGTCACATGGCCATTCAAATGGATTAATCTGAGCTGCAATACCAAGCCCTGCCACTATACAATGTACGGCGCTGTGCTTGACAAGTAGTGAGGATCTGCAGCAATCAAGATCATAGTCCCCGACAACCCTTTTAAAGGGGATGTCGATTCTTATGTAAATAAAGTCACCGATTCACTGGATAGTGAAGTTATATAACTTCCTAATAGACTTCGTGCTGTAATTTTTCAAGATGCCTTCTTGCTGGCAGTGATCGAATTTACTGTCGGCATGCAGAGGACGAAAACCTGCCTTGACCTCATCCTGCTCACACAGTATACATCTGGACAATCCACAGTGAGCAAAACACAACCTCCCCCTGCCCTTGACTCTCTTTTGATGACTGATACAAAGTAACAAACTGCAGCTGTGTAAGCAGGACTAGGTCAGACACCCTTTGAATGTGAACACTGAATACAACTGCAGACCCCCACCAATCAGTCAGTATTTCTGCCCAATAGATCTCTGACTTTTGCACAGTGTTATATTGATACTGAGAAAGGTAAAGTCACCTACCAGCAGAATGATTGTGAGGATGCCATCGAAAATGTTGCTAGGGTAGGAGATGTAGTTCTTAATCCCCAGGGAGAAAACCTTCAGGGCCATCTCCAGTACATAGTAGAGGATGAAGAAACAGTTTATGGCCTGCAGAGAACAATAAAAACATGTAAGTACCATTCCTGTACTCTCTGCAGCCTCTGCATTCACCCTACAGATACTCACTCCTAAGAAAAAAATCATCTCGATCGCCTCCAGATTTCTCTGCATCAACCATTAAGACAACCTGCGAAGACATCAAACACCATTTGATATTTAAGAGCCTCAATCGGTCGTGTGCCTAAGCCTATGTTTTCCAGGGTGTGCATAAAACCTACAAAACCTGTAAATGTCAGCTTTTACTTACACAGATGGAGATGAGATTGGCCAGAGCCACCACATTCCCCAGGTAGTCAAAGTATCGATGGCTGCCAATGATTTGTAAGATCTGAAGACACCTGGACTGGTAGATGGGCTGGGGAGGGTGCTAGGAAAACAGAGGTTGAAATATAGAGAGTTAAAGTGGCGGCAGTCTTACATACAGCACTTCAGGCTGTGGCTGGTACCGCAGCTCAGTGCCATTTGATGTTGCATTACCAGACACAACCACAGATACGAGTGGCGCTGTTTCTGAAAGAAAACACATGAATGTTTACTATTTCATACAGCCCTGTACCTTATAATGAAAATCTAAGCAACTTCTAATTAAAAGTCAGTCATGGTCTCGCTGTCACAGCTGCAGTTTGTTACAATGTGGCCTCATTGCTTTCCTAAGAAGGAAAAAAAAATTGCAGATTGCAGAATTCTGGCCATGTTGTAATTTTTTTGGATTGCTCTTTGACTTTTCCCTACAGGGACACATGGAGACTGCACACATCAGGGCACATTCATTAAGACTAGTGTCCTATAAAGGAGTCGTAAAGGGTTTTCCCGCCTATCAGTCATTTTTCAAGATAGAGAAGCAGTTTTGCTACGGTTACGATGCAGAGGCTGCAGAGAGTACAAGTATGATTATATATATATTACACACACACACACACACACACACACACTGATATAGCCATAAACTGTTTTTTCACCCTCTACTATGTACTGGACATGTTACTTAAAGGGGTTGTGCAGGATTAGAAAACATAGCCACTTTCTTTTTCTCAGGAAGTGCCTTACTTCTGTTGGTCACTTGGCAATGCTACAGCTCAGCCCCATTAAAAGGAATGAGACTGAACTGCAGCATAGCCATGTGACCAATAGGTGATGTCACCTCCTGAGAAGAAGTGATCAGCCATATTTTCTAATCCTGCATAACCCATTTAAAGTGTTCGTATGACACCAGTATAGCACAGATTAAAGGGAGTCAAAAGCAGCTCTGCTCCTATTCAACTAATAAGAACAGAGCCATTACTGGAATAGGAGCAGGGCTGCTTTTTACTCCATTTAGTCTGTGCTGGCGTCAGATGAATATCTTAAGTATCTAAGTATAACTAAGTATCATTACTCAGCACATTGTAGAGGATGAAGAAACAATGACCTGCAATGGTAGAAAGATGTAAGTATCATACATGTACTCTCTGCAGCCTCTGCATCCACACAGGATTAAATCCACCCTGCAGTTACATCAAAGGAAAAAATCATCTAAATCACTCTTAGATGTCACTAGGAAAACTAGAGCAAGTTATCTTAAATGTGTTGGACTGTCAAAATTACCGTGCATCAAAAATTGCTTTCCCTTCCGTGCACTCTGTCGTGTTAACCCTGTCTTACGATGCTTTAACCTAAGCGCCATCAGCCTGGAGTTCAGGACAGGAGAGACTTTCTTTCTGACGTGTTTAGGATTGCCCTGATACAGTGTAACAAACTCTCAGTGTTGCTCACCCAGCTTTCCCAGAATCAGAAATAACAAACAGACAGAATAACTATTATACCTGCCGGATCGGATCCTTGTCCAGCTCATCAAACAGCTTCTGGAAGAGCTCGGCAGAGAGGACGCCGCTGCCACACTTTGCTTGCTATAAAGTAACACCAAAGATTACAGCGATATACACAATGGAAATATCCCAAATTCAAAATACATGGAAAAATACCTGCGGCCCTTACCGCTATGATCGCTATCTTGCAGTAGTCGTCCATCTTGACTTTCTGTAAGACTTTAATGAATGTTTCGCTGTCTACACAAGCCCTGAAGTAAAGAGAAGGATTCAGCGGACAGGACTGTGTACAGGGACAGCCTGACCACAGATAGTACCGAGTCAGTTACTGGTGACCACTTCCTCAACGCGGAGTATAAATGACCATAACATGCTGCAGACTGGCCGAAATTGCCCACATGCACTAAATTTTGTGCAGAATTTTTTTGTTAAATGTACAGCAGGTGGACGAAGTTTATGAAAAAGGAGAATGTCGGGGGAAGCAAAGACGACGGACAGGAGGCGCCGGCGACAAAGAGAAGAGGCACAGCCAATGGAGAGAAAGAAACGGAGAGAAAGCATAGCATAAACGACGGAGAAAAGAGGCACAGGTGACAAGGAGAAGACGGGGCACAGGCAACAAGGAGAAGAAGAGACACAGACGACGGAGAGGAGCCATAGCATAGACGACGGAGAGGAGCCATGGCATAGACGACGGAGAGGAGCCATAGCATAGACGACGGAGAGGAGCCAGAGCATAGACGACGGAAAGGAGCCAGATCATAGACGACAGAGAGGAGCCATAGCATAAACGACGGAGAGAAGAGGCACAGGTGACAAGGAGAAGACGGGGCACAGGCAACAAGGAGAAGAAGAGACACAGACGACGGAGAGGAGCCATAGCATAGACGACGGAGAGGAGCCATGGCATAGACGACGGAGAGGAGCCAGAGCATAGACGACGGAGAGGAGCCAGAGCATAGACGACGGAGAGGAGCCAGAGCATAGACGACGGAGAGGAGCCAGAGCATAGACGACGGAGAGGAGCCAGAGCATAGACGACGGAGAGGAGCCAGAGCATAGACGACGGAGAGGAGCCAGAGCATAGACGACGGAGAGGAGCCAGAGCATAGACGACGGAAAGGAGCCAGAGCATAGACGACAGAGAGGAGCCATAGCATAAACGACGGAGAGAAGAGGCACAGGTGACAAGGAGAAGACGGGGCACAGGCAACAAGGAGAAGAAGAGACACAGACGACGGAGAGGAGCCATAGCATAGACGACGGAGAGGAGCCATGGCATAGACGACGGAGAGGAGCCAGAGCATAGACGGAGAGGAGCCAGAGCATAGACGACGGAGAGGAGCCAGAGCATAGACGACGGAGAGGAGCCAGAGCATAGACGACGGAGAGGAGCCAGAGCATAGACGACGGAGAGGAGCCAGAGCATAGACGACGGAGAGGAGCCAGAGCATAGACGACGGAGAGGAGCCAGAGCATAGACGACGGAGAGGAGCCAGAGCATAGACGACGGAGAGGAGCCAGAGCATAGACGACGGAGAGGAGCCAGAGCATAGACGACGGAAAGGAGCCACAGCATAGATGACAGAGAGGAGCCATAGCATAAACGACGGAGAGAAGAGGCACAGGTGACAAGGAGAAGACGGGGCACAGACGACGGAGAGGAGCCATAGCACAGACGACGGAGAGGAGCCATAGCACAGACGACGGAGAGGAGCCATAGCACAGACGACGGAGAGGAGCCATAGCACAGACGACGGAGAGGAGCCATAGCACAGACGACGGAGAGGAGCCATAGCACAGACGACGGAGAGGAGCCATAGCACAGACGACGGAGAGGAGCCATAGCACAGACGACGGAGAGGAGCCATAGCACAGACTACAGAGAGGAGCCATAGCACAGACGACGGAGAGGAGCCATAGCACAGACGACGGAGAGGAGCCATAGCACAGACGACGGAGAGGAGCCATAGCACAGACGACGGAGAGGAGCCATAGCACAGACGACGGAGAGGAGCCATAGCACAGACGACGGAGAGGAGCCATAGCACAGACGACGGAGAGGAGCCATAGCACAGACGACGGAGAGGAGCCATAGCACAGACGACGGAGAGGAGCCATAGCACAGACGACGGAGAGGAGCCATAGCACAGACAACAGAGAGGAGCCATAGCACAGACGACGGAGAGGAGCCATAGCACAGACGACGGAGAGGAGCCATAGCACAGACGACGGAGAGGAGCCATAGCACAGACAACAGAGAGGAGCCATAGCACAGACGACGGAGAGGAGCCATAGCACAGACGACGGAGAGGAGCCATAGCACAGACGACGGAGAGGAGCCATAGCACAGACGACGGAGAGGAGCCATAGCACAGACGACGGAGAGGAGCCATAGCACAGACAACAGAGAGGAGCCATAGCACAGACGACGGAGAGGAGCCATAGCACAGACGACGGAGAGGAGCCATAGCACAGACGACGGAGAGGAGCCATAGCACAGACGACAGAGAGGAGCCATAGCACAGACGACGGAGAGGAGCCATAGCACAGACGACGGAGAGGAGCCATAGCACAGACGACGGAGAGGAGCCATAGCACAGACGACGGAGAGGAGCCATAGCACAGACAACAGAGAGGAGCCATAGCACAGACGACGGAGAGGAGCCATAGCACAGACGACGGAGAGGAGCCATAGCACAGACGACGGAGAGGAGCCATAGCACAGACGACGGAGAGGAGCCATAGCATAGATTACAGAGATCGGTAGCCGTCCACAACCAAATGGCATGCTGCAGGTTGTCCCAAATTCCCCCATGAACTAGATTTTGTGCATTTACTGCTGTTACATGTAGAAGGCGTCTGAAAACCCTATCCACGCATTCTGTACTGCAAATTGCCACATATTTTCAGTATGAAATCTGCTCCGAAAATCTGTGACCAATCCATAATGTGCGCGTTCACCCCTACAGTAAAGAGTCAACAGATTTAGGTGTTCCCATTTTATTTTGGGCTTGGTCTCGGAATAGTTTCAACCCTTAGAAGGGAGTTTTAGGATTTTCTATCACCACCTGTAAGAAAAATATTAGACAGACAGATGCTTACGCCTGATGATGGCCACCGGATGAGATTTCCCTATAAAAGGAAAGAACTTCAAACGCTGCTCGAATTCCCAATCTTCTTCTGAGTAGAGACGCCTGTACAGATTTCTGGAGAAAAGTAAGGGAAACCATGAGAAAACAATCACCAACAAACCAAATATTAGAAAAACATGGCTGCTTTCTTCAAACAACAGCGCCCCACAGGCTTACTATGGTATTGCACCACTGAAGTAAATGTGGCTGAGCTGCAATACCAGACACAACCTGAGGACACGTGTGGCACATTTTCTATAAGAAAAAACGCCACCATGTTACTTTTAAACCTACAAAATGACCATGTGAGGATGAGAGAGCAGAAAACACAGAGTCCCCAGTTTACCATTAAATAACCGCGGAACTGATTGTATATGATGGCCGTCAGCAAATTCATCAGGATGAGACTTCCTGTAACACAGAAGATACTTGCGATTAGCATTGATGGCCGGAAGACAGGAAATCGGGATTTACTGACACAGCTGGAATCAAAACAGACGCCTTCCCATGGATGACTTACCTATGACTGTAAATATGATGAAGAAGAGGGAGTACAGCCGGTTGAATGAATAGGCTGGAATCATCACTGTCATGGGAGGACGAGAAAGCTCCGGGTCAGTATAAACATTCTGTACAATTCTACCCCTCTGACACCTGACAATATAGTCCCCTCTTACTTCCCTGCAATAGGAGTCTTCACAGCTATACTGCCATACACTGCAGAGACTCTGTACAGAATCAGTCTCCTTCCCCCTCTGACAATATAGCCCCTTCTAAATTCCCTGTACTAGGAGTCTTCTCAGCTATACTGCCATACACTGCAGAGACTCTGCATAGAATCAGTCTCCTTCCACTTCTGACACCTGACAATATATCCCCTTTTACTTCCCCTGCACAAGGAATCTTCACAGCTATACTGCAGAGACTCTGTACAGAATCAGTCTCCTTCCCCCTCTGACAATATAGCCCCTAAGTTCCCTGCACTAGGAGTCTTCTCAGCTATACTGGCATGTACTGTAGAGACTACACAGAGTCAGTCTCCTTCTCCCTCTGACAATATATCCCCTTCTTACTTCCCCTGCACTTGGAGTCTTCTCAGTTATATTGCCATGTATTGCAGAGACTCTGCACAGAATCAGTCTCCTTCCCCCTCTGACAGCTGACAACTGACAACAGAGCCCCTTCTTACTGCCATGTACTGCAGTCTCTGCTCCTCTCTTGACCAGCAGGGCAAAGAGCTATTCCTATTGGCTTCCCTGCAGTGAATAGAGGATCATAACAGACCTGGCTGTGGGGAAAGTGACTGAGTACAAGGGTCTACCACACACCCCTTTAAATAAGCCAAATCTGGCCAGTATACAGCTCCCAGAGCCATAGCGTGAAAGGCTATATATTGTTAGGGAGGAGCTTTGTGGGCGTGTCCTGTCAGTAGCTCTCAGCCAATCAGCATCACAGGGAGTGTTTTCCGCAAAATCCACTGGCTTAGAGCAGAAGGGCAATGCTCCTCCCAAATGTCCTTTTCAGCTGGATTGCAGGTACCCTATATATCCCGCCCCAAACTCTAAAAACCACTGGTTTAACCCTTTTATACACAGGACTATGACATGACAATGTTGCTTTAGCCATATACCTATATATACATATCTATATCTTTATATATATATATATATATATATATATATATATATATATATATACACACACACACACACATATACCTATACCCTTCATATACCTATACCCTATACCCTTCAGCTCACCATCAGGGTTGTTGGCGGTGGTCAGCAGCACCAGGAGCGAGGTCAGGGAGTCCGGCAGATCGCGAAAGTATCTCAACCACTCGTCGTCCACCTTAGAACCCTAAAGGCAAATACAGACATAGCAAAGAAAGAGAAATACTCTACGTAACAGCCAAAATAACGGAGGATCGGGCCCAGGAGAGGAGAAAATGTGACCAAAAGCCGAGAATCACCAGAAACGAAAGAAAAAGAGGTGCTTACATAGAGGAGAGCTTAGTCCTGACAACAGAGGAAAGCAGAGGGTTGTCAACCTACACAGAAACAAGAGCAATGGTTGGTAAGATGAAGAACATATTACAGGGTTCCTAAACTTTACCCTGAGGAGCACGTGTACCAATTCTGAGATCTTCATAGCAACCTTCAAATTTCAGCTGGTTGCCCCTAGCAACAGACAGCAACCTATTTCCACTTTGCTGTCAGACATGTGACCTTATAATTCAAACTGTCTGACAGCAAAATGGCGATGACTTGTCTGTTTCCAGGGGCAACCAACAGATATGTGAAGGTGGCCATAAAGACAGAAAAATAGATCACATGACATATCTGAAAATCATTAAGACTGTAGAATAGGAAATATTAAGCCATCAATGATGGGTCCTCGTCTTATGTTCCAAGGAGCTGATGCTCTAAGAATATGGGGTGTGTGCACTTTACCAATGACACCAGGTGGCAGAGACGATGACGTGGGCACCATGGTTAACACTCGCATTGCCACACTAGCACCACAAACTGCAGACAGGAAGGAGCGAGTGCAGATAAAGCGGATTACATATTTGTAGGGAAATCCGTTCATACAGAAAGTCAGAGCCGAGAATACGGAGCACAGGAAAGAACCAAGAAAGAAAATCTGCAAGTCATCAAGTAACACAACGTCATATACCCACAGAGATGAGTCACGAAGGAGCGCAAGGCGGTCATTATAATATAATTATACAGTAAAGGATCATGACAGCTAGTAATAACAGAACTACTACTCCCATCAGGATGGAGCGCAGAGGTCATGTTCTAAGGACTCTGGGTGGTGCCTTCTCCAGTGTTCTTTATCTGTCCTGAATGACTCACGCTGGTTCCTCCAGTGAAAAAAGCTGACCTACGGCTGCTTAGTGGTAGCACAGGCTGTCTAGTGACGGTGGCGAGAGGCACAGGCTGTCTAGTGACGGTGGCAGGGAGGCACAGGCTGTCTAGTGACGGTGGCAGGGAGGCACAGGCTGTCTAGTGACGGTGGCAGGGAGGCACAGGCTGTCTAGTGACGGTGGCAGGGAGGCACAGGCTGTCTAGTGACGGTGGCAGGGAGGCACAGGCTGTCTAGTGACGGTGGCAGGGAGGCACAGGCTGTCTAGTGACGGTGGCAGGGAGGCACAGGCTGTCTAGTGACGGTGGCAGGGAGGCACAGGCTGTCTAGTGACGGTGGCAGGGAGGCACAGGCTGTCTAGTGACGGTGGCAGGGAGGCACAGGCTGTCTAGTGACGGTGGCAGGGAGGCACAGGCTGTCTAGTGACGGTGGCAGGGAGGCACAGGCTGTCTAGTGACGGTGGCAGGGAGGCACAGGCTGTCTAGTGACGGTGGCAGGGAGGCACAGGCTGTCTAGTGACGGTGGCAGGGAGGCACAGGCTGTCTAGTGACGGTGGCAGGGAGGCACAGGCTGTCTAGTGACGGTGGCAGGGAGGCACAGGCTGTCTAGTGACGGTGGCAGGGAGGCACAGGCTGTCTAGTGACGGTGGCAGGGAGGCACAGGCTGTCTAGTGACGGTGGCAGGGAGGCACAGGCTGTCTAGTGACGGTGGCAGGGAGGCACAGGCTGTCTAGTGACGGTGGCAGGGAGGCACAGGCTGTCTAGTGACGGTGGCAGGGAGGCACAGGCTGTCTAGTGACGGTGGCAGGGAGGCACAGGCTGTCTAGTGACGGTGGCAGGGAGGCACAGGCTGTCTAGTGACGGTGGCAGGGAGGCACAGGCTGTCTAGTGACGGTGGCAGGGAGGCACAGGCTGTCTAGTGACGGTGGCAGGGAGGCACAGGCTGTCTAGTGACGGTGGCAGGGAGGCACAGGCTGTCTAGTGACGGTGGCAGGGAGGCACAGGCTGTCTAGTGACGGTGGCAGGGAGGCACAGGCTGTCTAGTGACGGTGGCAGGGAGGCACAGGCTGTCTAGTGACGGTGGCAGGGAGGCACAGGCTGTCTAGTGACGGTGGCAGGGAGGCACAGGCTGTCTAGTGACGGTGGCAGGGAGGCACAGGCTGTCTAGTGACGGTGGCAGGGAGGCACAGGCTGTCTAGTGGGACGGTGGCAGGGAGGCACAGGCTGTCTAGTGACGGTGGCAGGGAGGCACAGGCTGTCTAGTGACGGTGGCAGGGAGGCACAGGCTGTCTAGTGACGGTGGCAGGGAGGCACAGGCTGTCTAGTGACGGTGGCAGGGAGGCACAGGCTGTCTAGTGACGGTGGCAGGGAGGCACAGGCTGTCTAGTGACGGTGGCAGGGAGGCACAGGCTGTCTAGTGACGGTGGCAGGGAGGCACAGGCTGTCTAGTGACGGTGGCAGGGAGGCACAGGCTGTCTAGTGACGGTGGCAGGGAGGCACAGGCTGTCTAGTGACGGTGGCAGGGAGGCACAGGCTGTCTAGTGACGGTGGCAGGGAGGCACAGGCTGTCTAGTGACGGTGGCAGGGAGGCACAGGCTGTCTAGTGACGGTGGCAGGGAGGCACAGGCTGTCTAGTGACGGTGGCAGGGAGGCACAGGCTGTCTAGTGACGGTGGCAGGGAGGCACAGGCTGTCTAGTGACGGTGGCAGGGAGGCACAGGCTGTCTAGTGACGGTGGCAGGGAGGCACAGGCTGTCTAGTGACGGTGGCAGGGAGGCACAGGCTGTCTAGTGACGGTGGCAGGGAGGCACAGGCTGTCTAGTGACGGTGGCAGGGAGGCACAGGCTGTCTAGTGACGGTGGCAGGGAGGCACAGGCTGTCTAGTGACGGTGGCAGGGAGGCACAGGCTGTCTAGTGACGGTGGCAGGGAGGCACAGGCTGTCTAGTGACGGTGGCAGGGAGGCACAGGCTGTCTAGTGACGGTGGCAGGGAGGCACAGGCTGTCTAGTGACGGTGGCAGGGAGGCACAGGCTGTCTAGTGACGGTGGCAGGGAGGCACAGGCTGTCTAGTGACGGTGGCAGGGAGGCACAGGCTGTCTAGTGACGGTGGCAGGGAGGCACAGGCTGTCTAGTGACGGTGGCAGGGAGGCACAGGCTGTCTAGTGACGGTGGCGGGAGGCACAGGCTGTCTAGTGACGGTGGCAGGGAGGCACAGGCTGTCTAGTGACGGTGGCAGGGAGGCACAGGCTGTCTAGTGACGGTGGCGGGAGGCACAGGCTGTCTAGTGACGGTGGCAGGGAGGCACAGGCTGTCTAGTGACGGTGGCAGGGAGGCACAGGCTGTCTAATGGTGGTGGCAGGGGGAACAGGATATCTGGTGTTAGTGGCGGGAGGCACAGGCTGTCCAGTGGCAGCGTCAACACAGGGAACAGGCTGCCCAGTGCCAGTAGGGTCAAAGGATGTTTAGTAGAGGCAGTGGGGCACAGACTGTTTAATGTTGGCAGTAGGGGTGCACATGTTGTCTAGTGGCGGCGGCAGGAGGAACAGGACATATAGTGGTAGTGGCAGTGTCAACAAGGGAAACAGACTGTCCAGTGGCACTGGAAGCAGGGGGCAAAGGATATCTAGTGGCGGTAGTGGAGACCAGGCTGTCTAGTGGTGGTGGCAGTGGGAGGTGGGGCACAGGCTGTCTAGTGGCAGCGAGAGAGGTGGCTCAGGCTGTCTAGGGGCAGCGAGAGACGCGGGGCACAGGCTGTCTAGGGGCACAGTTGATAGGACAGAGGTGACGCCTCTCATTAGTAATGTAGTTACCTTTGCATGAGCAAACAGCAGCATACCAAACATGGTGAAGAGACAGAGGTGCAGAGCCAGGAGCAGCATGACACTGTCAGGAAACAAAGCCGTGTATTAGACACAAACTGCATACACAATACGAACACAAGGGGGCAGAGTTACAGATGATCAAAATGCACCTACAGCTGCCACTACACATTGTGGATAACCCCTTTAAGTGTCTTGGACACTTTTGGGGGCTCACCAAAGAAAAAGCGCGGCTTAGCGTGGTTTAAGAAGAGAAGGGTGAAAAATATTTTGCTACAAAATCTCCTAATAGGATGAAGAGACAAATACACACCATGCAGTTCTCTTCTGTCAAGATGTTAAAGTGTATCTATCCAGCTCCTATGTAGAGCTATGCATCTCCATGGTTACAGACTACACAGCAACTCTATGTAGTCTGATCCTGCCACCACCTGTAACTCTCCTTTCTTCTGCACCATCTTCTTGCTGACCTCCAGTCACTCATGACCAGGTATAGATGTAGTCTGTGGCCATGGCTACGCACAGGATTAGGGCAGGTTACAGATGGAGCCTTTAAATATTAGATTTAACCATTTCTTGGATATATCCGTTTCTGGGAAAGCTGGGAATAAGGATATCATCAGATCCCCTCAGACAGGTGCAATGCCCCCTGGTGGCTTCCTACCTGCCCATCTCCGGTAGGGTCCTCTTGATGCATTTCAGAGTCTTTTTCATTAGAGATGAGTTTTGGAGAAGAAAGAAGGGGCGCAGGAGACGGCGGAGTCTCACCCCCTTAAAAATAAAATCAGGTGATTATTATGTGCAGACAGGCCGAGCCGGTGGCTTTAATGTCAGTCTTGTCCTCTGCTCCCTGTTTAACCGCCCATCAATGATACATGTCTGGCTGGCTGGCAATGAACTCTGCACGATCGTACCTGTCCTTGCAGAGTTAAAAGGGTGGCGGGCTTACGCTATTTATAACCTATCCCCTTAGGCCATACACACCCGAGAGTTGGTCCCCGGACTGATCAACTATACGGAGCCGCTTCATATGGTTGCGGTCATATGGTCTACCGGGTGCTTGGAAACTGCCTGGGCTGGGTCCTAGAGGATCCAGATCAGTTCGGCAGTATAAGCTAGGCGGGGTGTATTCCTCCTGTCACAGGGGCTAATTTTACAAGGGAATTCAGCACCAAAAATAAATAAGTTAGAAACAAAAAAAAAGAAGATAAATTAAAAAAATACCACCACAACCACGTCACAGGTTCTAGCCCCACCCTTGGCCACATAAAACTCTGTGTCACCTGCATAAACATTTCCGTAATGGAGACAGAAAATTATTAAAAAAAAAAAAAAAAAAAGTCTCGGACAACCCCTTTAATCAAAATAGTGGGATGTTGGGAGGGTGGAGTTGGGTGGGGATGTTGATTACTTGAATTAAAGGGGTTTTCCAGGACTTACATATTGATGGCCTGTCCTGGAAAGCTCCTTTAAGAGTGTATAAAATACTATAGTAAACGTATACAGTATTTTCACTCCCGTTTCCTTAACCCTACAAATGTCCCTTTAAGAATTTGGTGTCTGTTTACACTTGGATCTTCTTCGTGCCGCACCCTTGTCCCCGTGCGGAGCTCTGGTATGAGGAGTAGACATGTCCTGTCATCTCGTCAGAGCGCCTCGGAGATACGTTACCTCTCTACACATGAGGCACAGGGACACCGTCCAATCTGTGATAGAAACCGCCAGGACCAGGAGGTAACCGAGCAGCCATTTGTTCTTCATGAACTCCGTCCAACCAAATAAATAACTCTTTAAAAAAAAAAAAAAAAAAAAAATTTATTAAAAAAAAAAAAGAAATTTTTTACTGTGATAAATACACAACATTCCGTTCTTTTTCTCGCTTTACTTCCTTGAATACAATGTTGCAATATTTGAAGGGACTTTCCAATAAGAAGTCACTGGAAAGGTATGTGACCTGCAAACCCCCAACTCCAATTAGTAGTACATAAGGGGTCCCTGCGCCATTTCAGGCTCGTGTCGCCAGGTCAGCCCCAGTAATGAGGTTCATAGTCAAAGCTTTGGTGTTACTAGAGGAAGGGGAAACCAGACTCAGATCATCAGGGGTCTAGCACCCGACACCCCCACCGATCAGATGTCAGAAGAGAACAGCGCCATACCTCATATAGTGGCTGTGCTTGGTATTGCAGCTCAGACCCATTAACTTGAATGGGACTGGGCTGCAAATAGGTCATGAAATTAATGTGATGGGACATTGACTATGAGGTGGAAGCGATGCTCACAGGACCCCATCTGGAAATGGGGCTGAGCTGCAATAATATATAATATACAGCGCTGTAGCTAGGATTCAGTGAAGCGCTGAAACCTCTTAAATCTGCAGACTGGTGGTGGTCCCAAGTGTCGGACCACCACTAATCTGATCCTGATGACCCATCATGTATAGATCATCAATATTTTAGTCCTGGAAAACCCCTTTAATTTATTTCTGGTAGAAGACAAGGGCCCAGACTCAGTTTTAAAGGGCCGGGCTAGGCTTTCCTGCAGAGGACGCATGGAGGAGGGCTTCTGCTGTCCTCAGACTCCTACCTTCACAGAGAGATCCACTATAAACAGCACAAACGTGATGCCCTCTATGCTCTCCGTCAGTCCGCACGGAGGCTCCCAGGCAGCCTTGCGGTAGCGGACGTCTGACGTCAGGGTCAGGGAGGACGGCTTCTCCACAAAGGCCAAGGCCAGATTCACAAATATTGTTACGTTTAAGATCCTTAAGAAGAAAGAACAGCCTTAATTAAAGGGGATGTCCACAATCACAACAATTAGGCGATACGTCTTTGATCACAGGAGGTCCGACAGACCCTGTTCGAATGACGCCTTGGTCACATGGGTGCGGCGTATAACAGAGACAGCAGAGTACAGAGCTCATCTCCATCAGTCCCATAGACTATGGGATGTATGTCACAGCACATGTGTGACCTGCGCTCTAATGAGACAAGGGACACGGGACCCCCATTCTTATGATTGGAGGGGGTCCCAGAGGACGGACACTTTCCAGAGCCTATCCTTAGGAAAGGCCATCAATTGAAGATCAACAGGGGTCAACCAGGATCCCTGCAGATCAGCTGTTGGAAGCAGCACGTCACATTCATCAGTCACATGACCCATTCAAGTCAATAGCCTGAGCTGCAATACCAAGCACGGCCACCATACAATGTATGGCGCTGTGCTTGGCAAGGAGTGAAGATGCCACAGTGATCACCTGAACACTGCAGCCTCTTCGAACAGCTGATCAGTGGGGTGCCAGGTGTCGGACCCCTAATGATTTACGGTTAGGTCATCAATTATTAAGCCTGGAAAACCCCTTCAACTTCCTTTTTGTGGGATTACCGAAGATGTCGCACTGCTCACCATTGGCACAGGTCGGAATAATACCATCGATAGAGCTGCAGGGAATTCTGGTCAACGCGATGGTCTATGGAGCGATACTGAAAGCACAAAGGTAAGTACACATTATATATGTGACAGTATAGAGCGAATGTATATGTCCCTATCCCCTCCTTATGCTAACCTACAGCCAACTGGGAACAAAGGCAGAAAATGATTACATAACTGCAGGATCAGACTACAGAGTTTATTTTTGTAGTCTGTAACCATGGAGACACACAAGCAGCAGGAAACTTATTTTAATCAAGACTAGATACAAACTTGCTTTTTTTATTTTACCGCATTACACACGACAGTCTGTAGTCATGGTAAGGAATGCTGCAAACTGCGGACCATCAGCAGTTATACGGCAGGACCAGCTGACCAACGTGCATGGAGGGTTAGATGAAGACCTCAATTCACCCACAACAAAAGATCTTTGTCCGATAAACTTAAAACTGCGGGAAAGACTGGAATAAATCCTCCGTCCTCTCCTATCTGCAGTCACAAGTTGTTCTTGGTCTTTACTGGAATATTTTGGTACATAAAACACCCCAGGGGCGATGTGAGTGATGTCATCACAGGAATGTGGAAAACATAAGGGGCCACACATCATATGAGTAGATATTGGTATCCTGTGTCTTGTGGGGACATATAAAGCATGAAAGATTCTCACACCCTACATAGCCATATAATACCTCACTATTCTGCTGGTGCAGTCACTGTGTACATACATTACATTACTTATCCTGTACTGATCCTGAGTTACATCCTGTATTATACTCCAGAGCTGCACTCACTATTCTGCTGGTGCAGTCACTGTGTACATACATTACATTACTTATCCTGTACTGATCCTGAGTTACATCCTGTATTATACTCCAGAGCTGCACTCACTATTCTGCTGGTGCAGTCACTGTGTACATACATTACATTACTTATCCTGTACTGATCCTGAGTTACTTCCTGTATTATACTCCAGAGCTGCGCTCACTATTCTGCTGGTGCAGTCACTGTGTACATACATTACATTACTTATCCTGTACTGATCCTGAGTTACATCCTGTATTATACTCCAGAGCTGCACTCACTATTCTGCTGGTGCAGTCACTGTGTACATACATTACATTACTTATCCTGTACTGATCCTGAGTTACTTCCTGTATTATACTCCAGAGCTGCACTCACTATTCTGCTGGTACAGTCACTGTGTACATACATTACATTACTTATCCTGTACTGATCCTGAGTTATATCCTGTATTATACTCCAGAGCTGCGCTCACTATTCTGCTGGTGCAGTCACTGTGTACATACATTACATTACTTATCCTGTACTGATCCTGAGTTACATCCTGTATTATACTCCAGAGCTGCGCTCACTATTCTGCTGGTGCAGTCACTTTGTACATACATTACATTACTTATCCTGTGTTACATCCTGTATTATACTCCAGAGCTGCGCTCACTATTCTGCTGGTGCAGTCACTGTGTACATACATTACATTACTTATCCTGTACTGATCCTGAGTTACATCCTGTATTATACTCCAGAGCTGCGCTCACTATTCTGCTGGTGCAGTCACTGTGTACATACATTACATTACTTATCCTGTACTGATCCTGAGTTACATCCTGTATTATACTCCAGAGCTGCACTCACTATTCTGCTGGTGCAGTCACTGTGTACATACATTACATTACTTATCCTGTACTGATCCTGAGTTACATCCTGTATTATACTCCAGAGCTGCGCTCACTATTCTGCTGGTGCAGTCACTGTGTACATACATTACATTACTTATCCTGTACTGATCCTGAGTTACATCCTGTATTATACTCCAGAGCTGCACTCACTATTCTGCTGGTGCAGTCACTGTGTACATACATTACATTACTTATCCTGTACTGATCCTGAGTTACATCCTGTATTATACTCCAGAGCTGCGCTCACTATTCTGCTGGTGCAGTCACTGTGTACATACATTACATTACTTATCCTGTACTGATCCTGAGTTACATCCTGTATTATACTCCAGAGCTGCACTCACTATTCTGCTGGTGCAGTCACTGTGTACATACATTACATTACTTATCCTGTACTGATCCTGAGTTACATCCTGTATTATACTCCAGAGCTGCGCTCACTATTCTGCTGGTGCAGTCACTGTGTACATACATTACATTACTTATCCTGTACTGATCCTGAGTTACATCCTGTATTATACTCCAGAGCTGCGCTCACTATTCTGCTGGTGCAGTCACTGTGTACATACATTACATTACTTATCCTGTACTGATCCTGAGTTACATCCTGTATTATACTCCAGAGCTGCGCTCACTATTCTGCTGGTGCAGTCACTGTGTACATACATTACATTACTTATCCTGTACTGATCCTGAGTTACATCCTGTATTATACTCCAGAGCTGCGCTCACTATTCTGCTGGTGCAGTCACTTTGTACATACATTACATTACTTATCCTGTGTTACATCCTGTATTATACTCCAGAGCTGCGCTCACTATTCTGCTGGTGCAGTCACTGTGTACATACATTACATTACTTATCCTGTACTGATCCTGAGTTACATCCTGTATTATACTCCAGAGCTGCACTCACTATTCTGCTGGTGCAGTCACTGTGTACATACATTACATTACTTATCCTGTACTGATCCTGAGTTACATCCTGTATTATACTCCAGAGCTGCGCTCACTATTCTGCTGGTGCAGTCACTGTGTACATACATTACATTACTTATCCTGTACTGATCCTGAGTTACATCCTGTATTATACTCCAGAGCTGCACTCACTATTCTGCTGGTGCAGTCACTGTGTACATACATTACATTACTTATCCTGTACTGATCCTGAGTTACATCCTGTATTATACTCCAGAGCTGCGCTCACTATTCTGCTGGTGCAGTCACTGTGTACATACATTACATTACTTATCCTGTATTGATCCTGAGTTACATCCTGTATTATACTCCAGAGCTGCGCTCACTATTCTGCTGGTGCAGTCACTGTGTACATACATTACATTACTTATCCTGTACTGATCCTGAGTTACATCCTGTATTATACTCCAGAGCTGCGCTCACTATTCTGCTGGTGCAGTCACTGTGTACATACATTACATTACTTATCCTGTACTGATCCAGAGTTACATCCTGTATTATACTCCAGAGCTGCGCTCACTATTCTGCTGGTGCAGTCACTGTGTACATACATTACATTACTTATCCTGTACTGATCCAGAGTTACATCCTGTATTATACTCCAGAGCTGCACTCACTATTCTGGTTTGTACTCGAAACAGTCAACAAACTTATCATATAGGTGGAATCAGTTTTTCCTTATATCAGATTACATCACACTGTTTGGAGTGACGCTAGGTTCACACCTGCGCTCAGGTTTCCATTCTTTGGGTCCACTTGGGGACCTGAAAAAACGGAAACCCAATCCGCTTAAAAAGCGGTCACCTGCAGACCCCATAGACTATAATGCTGGCACGGCTTTTTCTCTCTGCATTTTTCAAGCGGAACAGGGGACGGGGTCCCCGAACGGAAACTGAACGCTGGTGTGAACCAAGTCTGAGGCAGGTCTGTATCTGCACAGAACGAGCAAGGTATGCCAATAGATTTCAGCTCTGAAGCCTGCTACACTGTAAAAACAGCTCTTAATGATAAGGCTATGTTCTCACAGAGGTCACCAGTGATTTGTCTCTTCTTACCTGGATGGCGTCTTCTATGAACACTACGGCTTGGTTCACATACAGGTTTTCATCCACAATCCCTGGAGATATATAAATGTTATAGGTTATTTCTCTCCGGTTTCAGTTTCCTGTTTGTTGCGGTGACCGAGCATACCAGCGACACGTATATCGTGTGTAACACTAGTGCAGCACTCTCTACAGGATTTCTTCCTGCTGTCAGTGAATGGTAACAAGGCATAAGGACCTCACGCACATTGCCGCCGCTTTAGGACCTCACGCACATTGCCGCCGCTTTAGGACCTCACGCACATTGCCGCCGCTTTAGGACCTCACGCACATTGCCGCTGCTTTAGGACCTCATGCAACCTTACCACTGCTTACCAGGATGCCCCTGCTATTTGTAACAATGGGGATGGCAATGAGTGTGAGGTTACACTGTACATAGCTAACACATTACAGCTGAGACTTTGCTACCTTTGTATCCAGTCCAGATTATCCTCAGTGATGACTACAGTCGGAATTCGACTCTGATACATTGTAGCAAAGTAACCTATGAGTGATCCCTGTAAATACTTGTTATATGGCCGCCTGCTGAGTCGCTGTCAGAAGTGTCACCTCCAAATCCTGTGACACACGGCAGGCAGTGACTACGACTCCCATCATTGTCACCGGCCTGTTACTCATCTTCCACTTCTCTCATTCTAGAGGCTTTATACATTATATATGTGCAGGTAATTGCATAAAAGAAAAATCCCACCGGTTACTACAGAGGAGCGCATAGGGTTAATAACCGGGGGGGGGGGGCTCAGAGTTATCATCTCCTCCATACTGCAGCCCAGTTATCAGGGTACAGGACGGGTCCTCCACACCTCCTGCCGTTAGGGGCGGCTATGGGCAGATATCACTTGGATACAGCGAGATACACCCGACTCAAGAACCCCCGCCAAGACAGTCACAGGGGAGGACCAAGATACAGAAAACATGGCTGCAATCTTCCATAAACAGCGCCACACCTGGTGGTCGTGTGTAGTACCCATCCATGATCAGAGGCAGTACCCCTCCCCCCTAGTGGTCAGTGGCATCGCCCACCACCCCCAGTGGTCAGAGGCAGCGCCCCCACCCCCAGTGGTCAGTGGCAGTACTCTCCCCCCCTAGTGGTCAGTGGCAGTACTCTCCCCCCCATAGTGGTCAGTGGCAGTACTCTCCCCCCCCCTAGTGGTCAGTGGCAGTACTCTCCTCCCCCCCTAGTGGTCAGTGGCAGTACTCTCCCCCCCCTAGTGGTCAGTGGCAGTACTCTCCCCCCCCTAGTGGTCAGTGGCAGTACTCCCCCCCCCCTAGTGGTCAGTGGCAGTACTCCCCCCCCTAGTGGTCAGTGGCAGTACTCCCCCCCTAGTGGTCAGTGGCAGTACTCTCCCCCCCTAGTGGTCAGTGGCAGTACTCCCCCCCCCAAGTGGTCAGTGGCAGTACTCTCCCCCCCCCTAGTGGTCAGTGGCAGTACTCTCCCCCCCCCCAGTGGCCAGTGGCAGTACTCTCCCCCCCAGTGGTCAGTGGCAGTACTCTCCCCCCCAGTGGCCAGTGGCAGTACTCTCCCCCCCTAGTGGTCAGTGGCAGTACTCTCCCCCCCCAGTGGTCAGTGGCAGTACTCCCCCCCTAGTGGTCAGTGGCAGTACTCCCCCCCCCCCCCCAGTGGTCAGTGGAAATATCCACCCCTGTGATTAGTGGCAGTACCCCCAGTGATCAGTCTCACCATTGGGCTCTTCACTGCTGGGGCCCCCGGCTTCTCCAGAGGACACTGTGGACAAATACGAGCCGGTCCTGGCTTTCTGCAGCCGCTCTTGGTTGCTGAAATCCGGGTCTACACACCAGCTCCTCTCCACAGACGCCAGGAGGGGATCCGACTCCATCCCGGCCTCCGACCACAGCCGACCACCCCGCAAAACCGGACGATTAATGGGTAAAACTAAAATCTAATCGCCAGCAAAGTAAACTCTAAGCGATCGGACTGCCAGAGACACGGAACATGAGACCTGCGCGGTGCGTGCCGGGAGTTGTAGTCGGAGCTTACGCGCAGAGCGCTCTTGTGTGCGGGGCTCTGGACTACAATTCCCAGAAGCGCGGTAACTTGAAGTAAAAAAGCTTTATTGAGAAAAACATAACATTTCTTAATAGATGAAGGTGATTGATGGGAATCTTCTGTTCCCTCTTAAAGAATTGGTCACATACATAGAAGCTGTACAACTAGGAAAACATTGGCAATAACATATATAATACAGTATATATTTACATTCCTAATGTTTGAGACACTAGAGCATAGACACTAAAGCCATTGGATGAATGAAGACAATGAGAGAAGCCATGTGGGCTGTCATGTGGTTGTGAGGTGGCTGTCAGATGGTTGTCAGGTGACTGTCATGTACTTGTCATGTGGCTGTCAGGTGGCTGTTATGTACTTGTCATAGCTGTCATGTAGCCATCTTCAGTCCACCCCAAAATGAACATGGACCCCAGACAAGATCCCCTACATACAGATATTGATCCCAGAGGGGATCCTGCCCCAACACTGAATCCAAAATCCAAAGAAGACCACACCTGTGTACAGATCCCAGGTTGACACTCATGTATACAGACCCCCAAACCATTACATTCCAGTATACGGACCCCAAACCAGATCTACCTACACCAAATACAAGGCTACCCCTGTGTACAGACCACAGGATGATCCTCATGTATACAGACCCCAAACTGGATCTCCCTACAACCAATATGAGATAACCCGGCATACAGGCCCAAGACCATTACCCTCCAGTATACAGACCTCAGACCATTGTCCTCCAGTATACAGACCCCAGACTAGACCGTTATGTATACAGACCCCAGACCATTACCCTCTAGTATACAGACCCCAGACCATTGTCCTCCAGTATACAGACCCCAGACTAGACCGTTATGTATACAGACCCCAGACCATTACCCTCTAGTATACAGACCCCAGACCATTGTCCTCCAGTATACAGACCCCAGACTAGACCGTTATGTATACAGACCCCAGACCATTACCCTCTAGTATACAGACCCCAGACCATTACTGTCCAGTATACAGACCCCAGACTAGACCGTTATGTATACAGACCCCAGACCATTACCCTCTAGTATACAGACCCCAGACCATTACTGTCCAGTATACAGACCCCAGACTAGACCGTTATGTATACAGACCCCAGACCATTACCCTCTAGTATACAGACCCCAGACCATTACTGTCCAGTATACAGACCCCAGACTAGACCGTTATGTATACAGACCCCAGACCATTACCCTCTAGTATACAGACCCCAGACCATTACTGTCCAGTATACAGACCCCAGACTAGACCCTTATGTATACAGACCCCAGACCATTACCCTCTAGTACACAGACCCCAGACCCACACGTATACAGACCAAATGCCAGCCCCGCCGACAACAACAGATGTGTCTGCCCTAACCTAAGATAAAAACCCCAACTTAATCCTAACTTATCCAATTCAATACAGTGGGGAGACAAAAAGTGGCTTCGTGAAGCCTGGTAGAGTACACGTCAGCTTCACTGCGCATGCGCCAGACCTCATACACATGCACAGAGAAGCCAAGGTGTATGTCCGCAACTCCACTGAACCACTTTGGAGCACCAGAGATAAGTCCTATAGATTCATTGGACTCATCGCTAGGTAAGTATCAAGGTTTTTTCTTTAATGTGGGCGCAGACAGCTTTACAATAAGGCTATATAGGACACTAAACCCTTGGTCCATAAGGTCCTGTGGCTGGTTTAGTTCCCAGATCTCCCAAACAGGTTCTCTTTAAGGACAATAATTTGGATTTGTGCAGTCCATACAGGATTATAGACATGAGCTGGGGTGTAGCTATAGGGGGTGCATTGGGGACAGTGCCCCGACCCTGGTGTCTGAGGGGTCTCAAAGTCCTCTCTGAACATAAGGAGACCCCAGTATTATACGTGGCACATGGTAGGAGGGGGCCGTGGTACAGATCTTGCATTAGGGTCAGGTGGTCACGTCTGGATGTTACTTTTTTGGATTTATCGCAGGTCATTAACATATTGGCTACTTACCAACAAATACAATATCAGTTAATGTGTGTCTAATAATAGGGCGAAAAGTGGAAATTTCTGTAAACCTCATAAGACTTCAAGATTTTCACATTTTATTTATTTTATGCATTCACCGACCTGAGATTATTATTTTTGTGTCAATATTACAGAAATTTGGCTTAAACCAAGCACAACTAAATGTGTAACGATGCTGCCATCTAGAGGTGTAATAGTAAAACAGCAGGCTATGAAATTCTCTCTCTCTCTCTCTCTCTTTGTATATACAAAACTAATATGAGCTTGACCTATAGAACCTATACAGTTAACGTCCACCATTTAACACCTTCTTGTTTTATGATCCAACATTCTGCTCAGGTTAATTTCTTAATGTGTCTTTGTATTTGTAAGAGCTTTGTTTTCCTGTTTATCCCAAAGTATAATAGTAGTTGTGGGAGGCGAACCCCAAAAGTTTTGGGTTCAGGTCGAACCTGAACCTTTTGGAAAATTTGTGTTGCATCCAGTTCTAACAGAATCCGTTCTGTCATCTCTATAAAAAAAGGAATTTAGAATATGGTTAACAGGATTCCACTTCCCCATTTCTTTTGGTAACTGCTGATCTGTTTAGGTTCCAGACGTGCAGGTACTTAATAGGCTTTTTACACAGTCCTGTGTAGGTTTAGGGTTTTGTGGACTACAGTATTGCTAACATATGCATGCATCATTGTTGACCATTCCGATGGGAAGCAATGCCCTAAAGGTATCATTCTCATTGGATGACATCTAATTTTAACAATGTTAAGACAAGTCCCAGAGTTTTCACTATAAATTAAAAGAATTTGCTGCAGTTCATAGGGATGATCAATGAGGAACTTTAACATTGGAAAACTGGGAACTGTACCTAAAAGCTGGGAAGTAAGACCATTGGTTTTACTGTGCCTTCCCACTAGTCCATGTCATTTTTCCGGGTATTGTCTCAATGGCCAACCATTAGTGACTCAGATTGAAGATTTTAAGTCTAATGGTCAGTGGTCCCACCCAAAATCAGTAGACTGAATGTCTGGAGTATTTACAGAAACTGGTAGAGCAGCAAGTGGAGACAGGGATGTGTGGAGTACAGGAACTGAGACAGGAAACTAGTGAGACGGGTATAGATTTTCACGCTAGACTTATGGATTAGCTGTAAATTTGACAATTTATTTGTTATGAAATCTACAATAGATTTATTATACATCTGATCTTATACACACTCTAAATAAAATTCTTTAGGGCTATAAAGCAGTCCTAACATTCTTCATATTGTTTACTTTTTTTTTTTCATAAGCAACTATGTGGGGTCCCCCCATTTTTCTTATCCAGCTAGATACAATAAATCATCACCAGCAGCAGCAACCTGACATTACCAAGGTGCAAAAATCCATTTTGAGCTCTTTCAACCTAATAACGCCAACATGCAGCAGCCCCTGTACGCAGCCATCACAAAATCGTCAGATACTGTAGAGTACCCTGCTCTTTCCAGGACCCCTGGTGGGGGTGAGTGCCTGGACAATAATAGGGGATTAGAGTTAACCTTAGTAATAGATTGCATAGGATAGGACGTCAATCCTACTCAGAGTTTACCCATTCCAGTGTGAACTGCAGCTCTTACTTGCCATACTTTTAATAGCAGCTGTAATGAGTACTGCAGTGGCTGTCCTATATACTTCAATAAGATAACTGCTTTAGAACTATGGCTGTTATTAAAGGTGAGCACTTCAGTTTACATCAGAACATTGATAAGAACAGCTGATAAGTTGTGGTCGGATCTAAAATTGGTGTCCTATCCTATGTAGGAACATCAATTTTAGAAAGCTAGATAACCCCTTTAAAGAGGACCTTTCATCACCTCCACCATCTCAAACTTCTCGAGCCTCTACCATTCCTGAGCAAACAGTACTGTTATTTTTGGTGCCTATTATGCTAAATAGATTCTCTGATGTCAATTGGATGGTGTTAGGCAGGAGCATGCAAGAGGGTGTGATTCTATCATTGTCCACCTTGGAGACACACCTCCTTGCCTGCTCCTGCCTGACACCACCCACTTGATATTAGAGAGTCTAAGTAGCATATCAGACACCAAAACTAGCTGCCCTGATTTTTCAGGAATGGTGGGGACTTGAGAAAAAATTCAACTTTGCTGAAATCAGTGGAGTGTAGGCTACTGAAGGAATAAAAGAATTGGAGTTGGTAGTGAAAAATCCTCTTTAATAATTAACATCTGCATAGGGATACTTTCTATTGGAATACATCTCTATAATTTCACACAGTCCGGTTCTTTAGTATATAGGATTTTGTATTGATCTCAGGTCTGCAGAGAATAATATAACACTTTGGAAGGAATATACAGCCTAGGAGTCCAGCATTGGAAGTTAATATGGCAAATATCTCCACGGCCACCATGTATTTGCCTTTGGTGCTGAGATAAGCCGTGATCATGGCTATCCAGACACTGCAGAACACCAGCATGCTGAAGGTGATGTACTTGGCCTCATTAAAAGTGTCCGGTAATGTCCTGGCTAAGAAAGCTATAATAAAACTAACAGCGGCCAGAATCCCCATATAACCCAGGACAGAGTAGAACCAAAAATCTGACCCTTCATTACACTGGACTACGATCTTCTCCTTATAAGAATGTGTGTCCAGCTCCTGGAAGGGAGGAGAGAGGGTCACCCAACTCATACAGATGACAACCTGGACAGAGGAGCAGATCAGGAGCACACTATTAGGGAGTTTTATCCCAGTCCATGTTCTCCACACACTTCCAGGTTTGGTGGCCTTGAATGCAATGCAAACCATTATAGTCTTGGCCAACAATGAAGAGACAGATATTGAGAGTAGTATTCCAGCAGAGATCTGACGTAACATGCAGGTTATATCCACAGGACGACCAAGGAACAAGAAGACACAGAGGAAGCTCAGCATGATGGAGACCAGGAGGACAAAGCTCAGGTTCTTGTTATTCGCTCTTACAATGGGAGTGTCTTGATACTTAATAAAGATCCCCAATATGATTGCTGTCAATGTAAGAAGCAACATGGATCCTGATAGAACAATCACTGATATCACATCATCAGAGTAAGAGAGAAATTCTATCAGTTTGGAGACACATAGAGTCTTGTTCTCATTGGGCCATTCATGGTCGGGACATCTCTCACACTTTTCATTGTCTGTAGGAAGGACAATATAAGTAAAATTACATAACATGTCAACAAGATATCCTACTTCTCATCTTTATCTTCGTTTCTGGTGCTTTAGTTTTTAACTTTATCTACTCAGTGACCAGGTCCTTGATATTTTACAACTTTGGAACAGGACCTTGAAGCTACTGGTTTATTAAGTACAGTCATTGCAAGTGGCTTCAGTAATTGTTATATACATGTAAGATTTTGTTCGCAACTTGCCATAGCTGTCCTTTTATAACAAAAGTTACACTGAAGCGGTGCATACCATGGTCACACAGTGAGCCCTGTTGTCTTATAGTGTTCCCTGTCGGAGGTCCCATCAGGTGTGTCTTTCATCGGTATTTCACCAAGTAAACCTGAAAGATTTCTAAGACTGACCAGGAGTATAGTTATAGGGGGTGCAGAGATAGCAATTGCTGGAGGCTGAAGGGGCCCAAAGGGCTCCCTATAATGTAGGAAGACACCAGTATTATAGATAACACATGGTAAGTGGGGGCCCCATTACAGTTTTGCATTGGGGTGCAGGAGCATAAATTTGCGTCTCTGAGAATGACCCCATCCTAAGGGGATTTTACAAATAGGGAAATTTCCTTTAAGAATAGCTAAAATTTCAATTGTAGAAAAGCTTAACGTAACACTGATGAAATACACTGTTTCAACAAAAGTTATTTTGACCTATTCAATGGTTTGTGTTGTGTTATGTGTCAATTTAAAGTGAACCCAAGTTTTCATGGAAAGTTGAAAAAGGTGCAAGGTCTTGCTGGACGCTCTATCTATATAATCCTTCATACATGGTGTCCTATCAGTTTTTCTGCTGGTAATAGCCCCATTACCACTGCAGCACATTTTGCATTTCTCTGTAAGGCAGAACAGAACAGTCCACCCTTCCCCCTCATCCATTATTACTACTACTGGATTTTTTACATGCAATTCTTTCAGAAGTAACTGTAAATGACTGAGGAAAGTCTATGTGACCTGATCCCCGACACAGTAAAAGAGAAATATGAGCACAATTAGAAAAGCTGCTTACTGTCTATGACTAACATTCCATCAGCAATAACACAAACAGCTAGTCAGAAATAGATAGAGGTAGATATACTCTCCTTACACTCATTGTAAGCCAAGAGACATTGCAGATTTCTTTCTGAGCAGTGTAGAGGCAGGGAGCACAGAGCAGAATAGCATATGTAAATATGCAAAGGATGTGAAGAGAGACATGCCCCTCCCTTCTCCAATCACTGTGTGAAGAGAAACTTGTCACTCCCCCTCCATCTCCTGTATTCTATCTTGTGCGTATTAGTTTCTAAAGACAGACCTTCCCTAGTAACAGGGGGTGAACAGCAAATTAGGGAAGATGCAGACACCTAGTGGCAGGAACTTTAGAGAGGTTTTCAGTAAAAAAGGCAACTTTTATTTTAAATAAAGTGCTTTATATTTTGGCCCAGAATCACATGTTCTATTAAATGAGACTAAGTTGTCTGATACATTAGTGACCACATAATGCCAATTTGAACTTTTGCTACATCTGTAAGCTATTTTCTAAATTCTATATATATCAAAAATTTGGACAGAAATTTCGACTACTTCTATTATTACTACTGCTACTACCATCACTACTTCTAGAAATGCTAGCATTACTGTAAAATCTACTAGTACTACTTCAGAGCGACATCTTATTGGAGAAGACAACAAAAGCAAATGAAAGGGTTGAGTTAACGTTGTGTCAAGTTAAACTGTACACACATGTATATATACATCTACTACTATTTTAAATAATAATACAGTACCTACCAGACTTGTTGGATATTTCCCCTTCAGAACATTGAATACACTCATAACAACAATAATATATTGAATTGCCTGCGACTTTCCTACTTCCTGGTTGGCAACTTTTTGTACATTGGGCCTTTGGTATCTAAATGTAAGAGACAACAGATTTTCTTGATTGGATTTAATTAAGGAAATTGATCTCTGATCCACACACTAACCTCCAATATTGTCTTACTAAATCTCCTCCACAGCAAAGGGAATGAGTCGCCCGAAAATGACCCATTTTTTTTTAAATCAAGTTTAATGTTAAACAAATTTTTAAAGAATTTTTAGTGAGGTTTTTATAAAATTTCCATGTTATTATCTATATTTTAAAAATCCTGTAGTTCTGACTCTGGCCACTAAGCCAAATAATATGCAGAGACTTCCTGTTTTCTGTAGATGATTTGTCATGTCTTTTATCAGCACACTGATGATCACAGCTATCATGTATATGTAGATAATACACCAGTCCAATAGGGGATTTCACTGCTTATCTACACCTCATTCTGACCTCTGTTCAGGTCACACGCATGCCTAGAAAACTCAATAAAAGTCAATAAAGTCTTCTTCAGACCATTGTGTCTATGGCCCATGGTCCATCTTCAGGAGTAGGGGGTCACACACTAACTATTTTAGAATTACTGGCAAGAGTTGGAATTGCAATAGTTTTTGAATTTAAAAAAAAATAAAGATAACATGGAAAATAAAAAAAATCACCAAAAATATTTTAAATATATGTTTGATATAAAAACGTGATTTAAACAATAGGACATTTCCTAGCGACACTTTCCCTTCAAGCCCTTATGTATAGGAATCAAGCTAAACCTTCTATGATCTTTCAGTGGCTTCACAGTGTCAGCTACTTATTACACTAGGTGATATGTCCTATACTAACCCCGTTGATCAAGTTTTTGGAAATACATTTCTAAGGAATATGAGCTCTTAAAGGGCTACGTGCACTTTACAGGTATGACAGAAGGCTCCATCAGCTGTCAATTACAATGAAGAGAATAAAGGTGACCTGGAACAGGGACTGAAGTCACCAGCCTGGCCACTGCTGCTAGATAGCAGAGGTGGTCTGAAACCTAGGCAATGAGCTGAAAACATTGCCACAATCAGCAGTATCTGACGAATAGAGCAAGACAGATAAAGCAATGTATTGGGTAAAACACCTTTTATACTTTGAGGTCTTTTCAGACCCTAGAGTATAACAATGTCATTTTTGGTTTGCGAGTGACGAACCCCCAAATTTTAGGTTAGGGACAACTTTTGGAATGTTCGGGTTGAATCCAGTTTGTTGCGAAATGACTCACCCATATCTGATTGTGACTATCACTATTATGGCTATCTGAAACAGCTGTGGTGGGACAATGGCGCAATAGATTGGGGAATGCCCGTATCCAGAGTGCAAAGCCCACAGAAAATTTGTAATGCGTTTTTTGACACAATGGACTCAAATAACATTTTACCTCATTGTTGATGGTTTTCCACTTTATTATACTTTCGTTGATAGAGAAGGTTGGCATGTACGGCCTATCTAAAATTTCAGGCGAGATGTAGCCAACAATACTTGAGAACAATGTTTTATTGACTATAATGTGATTATGAATTTGGTAAACTTGTAAAATTTCTCCATAACTCGAGAAAATTAGTTTACCAAAAAATTCCAGATGTTTCAAAGCATAACGTACCTAGGCATTAAGAAATATAAAATATATATAAATACTCAAGTCAAGGGAGACGCACCAATGTCCTCTCCCACACCCCTGGGTGGAGAGAGTTGGAGTGGATTCAACCCTATTAACCCTATTAGTCCTAACTATGCATTTGTGAACCATTGCACAATATTCAGAACAGTTCTTATACACTAAGTATTTGTGCAAGTTGTATCTAACCTTTACAATTCTCTAAAAGGGATTTGTCAAGTTTTTTTTTTCCATGACACTATCTATATTTTTTAAAAATTGCTCTATCCTGCAATTTACACTCTGCCCATTAAGCCTAATAATATACTGATACTCGCCAATTCTGTAGGATATTTTTTTTCCAGCAGCAGCAGTCAAATCATTTACATCACAGACAGTATTACAATATATAATTTTTGATTATATATTTATAATCAATAAATAACAAATAACAAATTGGATCAGCCACTAATGTAACTATACTGGCCATAGCAGTCCCAACCATGCCCCTATGTTAGGGGGCTCACAAGTCACCATTACCACACTAGGGATGATTAAACCTCGTTACTCTTTGGTCCATGCATCATAAGTTTATTCCCCCTGCCCTCTGGTGCACTTGATTGAGACAGATGAAGAAGATTTATGTCTATCCTTTCAGAAAAGAAAAATAATAACCATTTTATGGCAAAAATAGCAAGGTATAGCCATGGAGGGATTCTGTGGTGGAGGTTGTAGCACAAAAGGGGGTATGGTTACAATGTGGGGGGCAGCAACAGGAGACGGGAATGATGTGTGCCCAGACATGTTAGGAGTCGTCATGGTGGTCTGGGTCCAGAGAGAGAGAGGGAAAGGGTGATGTAAATGTAGCTAAAATGTATGGACAGGAAGAAATTTTCATACACAGTAATTTACGCTAAAACATTCCATATATTATGTGCCCAAAAAATAAGACTTATTTCCATATCTTATGCAGCCAAACAAATGTCTATGTCACTTTTATGCACCTGGAATCGATAGGATGAGTCTGTTCGTGACCAGCTGCCTTGTGGATAGTGTATTAGATGTAGGGCGTTCACCATAAAGAATACTGCATTGAATACTGGATCAAAAATTTTATCATGTGGGTAATTCCAAGTATCCTTCATACGTTCCCGTCCTGTACAGTTGTGAAGGGATATTTCATAAATCCTTTCAAACAATTTATCTTTTGCTTTTTTCCCCGACGCACAGTGGTATTCTGTCATCCACAAATTCTCAAGTACCATATCTTCTGGATAGTTTAAAGGATAGAAGCCATCAATGAAATGCTTGAGTTTTCTATTGTGTTTTGAGAATGCCTCCAGGGTCAAGCTTCCATTGAAGATCTCTGGATACTTCTCAATGAGGACAATATTTAGCCCCCAGGAAGGAGTTAAGATCATCGTAACGTTACTGAGCCATTTACCCAAAGGGGGTTCGAACATTAGATCATGGTAAGTCCCACAAAGTATAACAGCCTTGACAGGAAATTTTTGAATCATTTCATAACCAGCAAACATATTCTGAAAAGTTTTCACAGGACTTCGGGATATAAAAGCTATACAAATCTGATAGTATGTCAGAAATCGAGTTAACAAACTGGATTCCCTCTCTCCACTCTCATTACCAGATGTGATGATTCCAATCCAATTCCATCCAAAGTGTTTGAGAAGTTTACATAAATTATGAAAAATGTCGTAATCTTTTTGAATTGTCCGGAAAAAATGTGGAAAATCATTTCTGTCGCTCAAGAGCATGTCTGTAGCTCCGTAACTGATCTATTTGATGGAAAGGAGTGAACATGTATTGGAAAAAATGGAGGTGCATTAGCTTACGTAGATATAAGCAGTGTCGGACTGGCCCACCAGAGTACCAGAGGATCCTCCGATGGGGCCCAGGCTCTAACACAGTAATGGTCCAGCAGAAGACACCCAAATATGAAGGTTACTATGGTATATTCCTACAGGTTGTTGGAGGGTGGACCCAAAAATCCTCAATCCAACACTGCTTATAAAGACACAAAAATATATTCAGAAATAAATGTGACATGTAATAATTATAAACCACTCATTGATCAATTTTTTTCTGTGCAAATGACCAATTTGATCTGTTGTGTCGGATTTTGGTCTGGTGGTTGATGTAATCTGCCTACTAATAAAGGATCAGATGTGATCTTTAGGTATGTCTTTTTTCTCTGGATCTTTTCTGCATCTGATAACCCCATGGGCAAAAACACTCTGCCCGAGATTCTGCTGAAATCGGCCGAGAGAAAAGTCCATCAAGCCGGACTTTTCTCTCTGCCGATTGCAGTATAAAATCGACGGAAACCAGGTGGAAGTCCGACAGACCAGGGTGACTGCTTTTTCAGGTGGACAGGGTTTTCGTCCTTCAGGCCCCCATGTGAACCCGAAGGATGGTAACCGAGCGCTAGTGTGACCCTAGTCATACTTCTACCTTTTTGGTCAATCCACTCCTGACTTTGACTTAAAAAATTGCAACAAAATCTGCAACAATAAAAGCTGCGTTTCCGCAAGTGGGGCCTCAGCCTTAAATGGGTTTTCCAGGATCACTGGAGAACCTAGGTGGGATCAGGGGTGGGCTAAAATAAAAGAAAGTGATACTAATCTACCTCCGTTCCTCCATTTGGGTGGCAAATCCCCCATTCCCTCCAGTGTTGGCAGTAGCTGGGCTGAGGGTCAGGTGACCACTGACGCTAATCTCTGGCCTCAGTAGTCACCTGTTGGGTACTAGTGAAGTCCTTTAGGTAGGTCTAAAATATTTTTGAATTTCAAGATTTTTCCATAAATAAAAATCAGAAAAACACCATTCACACTTATTACCCTCAACACAGACAAGCTTAGTATTCAACGGCCATTATACTCACCACCAGATATCTATAAAGTAGAACTACCCTTTAACAGAAGAAAGTAATTCATAACCAAATGGAAGTTTGTGCAGGGGCCTCCTCTCAAGTGATCCTTGTTACATGTAAGCTTATGGCTCTTTACTCACCACCGGATATTTATACGCTGCCAATAGTTGGGCTATGGGTAAAGTTGTGGTTGAACTCTGGTCCCCAATAAACCCGGCTAATCTCCAGTTCTTTCTGCAGGAGTAGTTAGGGACGGTCACCTCGGGTCCTGATAACATCTGTAATACATTTTTGATTGCTTTTCGAGGATGTGAACACGAGTCATAAATGTGATATCCCAGAGTCATATTGGGTAAGAATGTTGGGTCTTTGTTTAGCTGGTCAATAGCAAAAAGAAAAATTTGAAGATTCCTGTAGAACTGATACAGGGGCCTGTCAGAAGAATAACATCAGTTCTAAATTATATATAGTGTCATTATATTACATATATATTACATTATATATACACCATATATATTACATTACATATGTCCCCCATGCATTAGATCAAATTTGGTTAAAGGGGTTTAAAAACTGACCTCTCCAAGTTCGATTTCTGCTGCACCTTGGGTGTCTGGGCTGGTTCCGACTCTGGGTCACAGGACCAGAACCTGGCACCCGAGTCAATTCATCTCTGCACCCACTAGTTTAGATCAAATTTGGTTAAAGGGGTTATCCAGGGACTGTTTAACCGTTTCAGGACCGGACACATTTTTTTTTTTTTTCATACTATTGGACCCCCTTAGGCACCAGGTGTGACAACTATCTCTTCATCCCGTATAGCGTATACCTTGGTCCTTGCGTGAGAAACCTCCCCCTTAAGAATAAAGGATAGGTGTTGTCTGTATAAGGCAGGTCCTTTAAAGGGGTATTCTGGGACATGTATATTGATGACCTATAATTAGGTTAAGTCATCAATATGTGATCATTTGCAGACCGACACCCAGGATCCCTACTGATTAGCTGTTTGAAGAGGCTGCAGCTTTCAAGTGAGTGCTGAATATCAAGCATATCATAGGGGCTGCGCTTGGTATTGAAGCTCAGCCCCATTCCCTTGAATGGGACTGAGCTGCTGCTGTACCATGTGTCTGATCAACATGACATCATCTGCACATGGAATAGACCACAGTGCTCATGAGCGCCGCAGCCTCTTCAAACAGCTGATCGGTGGCGATCCCTGGCATTCACATATTGATGGCCAATCCTAAGCAAAGGTCTTAAATATGTAAGTCCCATTAAACAACCTATTTTAGGAAATGTTCACAGAAATCCACGCAGTGTTTTTACTATTGAAGTAAATGGATGGATAATTTACTGAATTATTTGAATTGGATCATAGATATGTGTCAAAAATATTACCACTGTATTCATTTATTTTTTCAAAAACTTTTTATGCCACACGCTCCGTTTTTGAAAACTGTGTGGGAAAGTGTGCGCGCTCTGTAAAGTGTTGCGGAATATGATAGTGCTATAAAAGTAAGCGAAATAAGACTTGTGCAATGTGATATGGTGGGATTTATTACAAGGAAATTTTTTAAAATCAATTCTGCGACAAGCAAAATGGATTTTAAAAAATGTCCTTGTAATAAATCCCTCCGTATTTCTTTTTTGGTTCAAATTATTATTATACATATAGGATAACCTTGAGCTGATAGTTTATCTAAAACACTTAGTCTCTTTTTAGTTTCTTTTTTGCAATTTTAATTTTTATTAAAAAAAAATAAAATCCTACCAAGAGCTTATCAGCTAGAACTCTATAGAACACGGTTGTATAGTTTTACTTACTTGATGCAAAACATGGACATGATATACGGGTTTTCTGGTATTTTCATTTGGCTTAACACACAGTGGACGGAGAATATCCCTCCAAGGATGATGTCACCATCTTTCACATATTCATAATCCTCATAGGTTGGAGAGGTTTGCAGGTTACAAGCTGATGACGGATTCTTGGTTGTGGAGCTACAAGGTGTCACACACAGCAACAACAGCAGCAGCAACAGCACAAGTAATAGCATTTTAGGCAAAAGAAAAAAATTCTGTCAATGTGTAGGCTCTGCCAGTATCTGAGGAGTCTGTCATAGTCTGAATGATGTCAGGCATGTTATATAGAGTTCAGTAACAAAGGGACCTGCTTTTAGATTCTGCCGATGAGAGCCTTGACTATTCTTATGATATGTAATGTCTGGAGAAAAATTTTTTTTTTTCAACTGATTGTTATATTTATTTTTGTTGAAATTTAAAAAAAAAAAAAAAAAGTCACTGTACAATTTAAGCACCATAATAATACATGAACATCATGTGTTATGTTACTTGAATGGCTCCACATTTGGTCAAAATTAAAATGAAGAGGAGCAAAATTTGTAGCAAGTGTTTAAATGAACTGCCCAGAGGTATCCAACAGAAGAAAATCCAAGGCATTGGATACAATAAATATTATTGTTTATTCATCACAAATTCTAAAAAGCATTGTGAAGTTTCGACTATGCAGGGTGCAAAGTGCAAACACAAAGTTGTGACATGGGCGACAATGTAAACCCTCAGGGAAGCCACTACTCCTTCTTCCCTTCCTTCCTTGTCATGACTTTTCTGTCCAATTCTGCTTCATTTGGCCTTTATTTTGTTTTGAAGAAACAATTTTTTTAAATTTCAGGATGAATTTTATAGCCAGCAATAAAGGGGTTGTCCAGGCAAAAACGGACAACCCCTTTAACATTTAAATCAACCGGGAGCAGTGAAAAAAATAAAAAAAAATTCATACTCACCTGTCCCCGATGCTCCAGTGTCCTCCCGGCGTGTTCTGGTTCTTTTGCTCAACAGGTCTCTTCCAGAGTTCCACTGAGTCTCAACAGGTCTCTGCCGGAGTTCTGCAATCAGTGGTTTCAGCAGAACTCCAGAAGAGACCTGTTGAGCAGAAGAACCAGAACACGCCAGGAGGACACCGGAGCATCGGGGACAGGTGAGTATGAATTTTTTTTTATTTTAGTCACTGCGCCCTGCTGATTTAAAAGTTAAAGGGGATGTCCATTTTTGCCTGGACAACCCCTTTAAGCGACTGCCATGGAGTCAATGTGGCCCCCAAGTGCCCTAATCTGCTTATGGTGTAACTAGAGGAGTCGTCTATCCTCACAGTTTTGTGTGGGGTAGCAGAAGAGATGATGTTTTGACAATTTGGTTGGAGGATTTTACATCATTACATTCATTTTCAATTAGTTAAATCTCTTATATATATAAAGGTGAGTTTTTGTCTGTCTGTCTGTTCTTTATGCGCTACCAAATGACTGGACCGATCCTCACCAAATTTGGCACACGTGTACATCAGGTGTCCAGGAATATTTTAGACTGAGTCTCAGCAGGGCTGGTTTTAGACAAAGTGGGGCCCTGGGCAAAATTAAAAGTGGGGCCCCGGGCAAAATTAAAAGTGGGGCCCCAAATGCTGATATCCAAACAACACCATCGTCTTGCAGTGACAACCCCTATAATAACGCCTCCTTTCTGCCAACAAAAAAAGTAATAACAAGCCCCATTTTACCACACATAATTCAAATAAGCACCTTTGTACCACCTAATAGATTTTTGCACCCAGTCATCAGTAATTATAGTGCCTCCTTATAAATAATAGTCCCTGCTTATAAATAATATTACACCTTTATCAGTAATAGCGCCCTTATAAATTATAAATAGTGCCCTGTATCAGTAATATTCCCCCTTATCAGTAACAGTCACCCCGTAAAAATAATACTGCTCCCTTATAAATAATAGCCCTCTGATAAATAATAGTTACCCTTATAAATAATAGTCCCCATTATCACTAATATCCCCCTTTATAAATAAGCCCACTTAACAATTACACCCCCCCTTATAAATAGTTCCCCTCTTATAAATAATAGTTCCCCCCTTATAATGGATGCCTTATATATAATAGTTCCCCCCTTATAAATAATAGCCCGTCTTATAAATACTAGTTCCCCCTTATAATAGCCCCCTCATATTTAAGTTTCCCAATTATATAGTAACCCACCCATATATATATAATAGTTCCTCCCTTATAAATAAGAGCCCCCCTTATATATAATAGTTCTCCGTTATACAGTGTGGGACTGAAGAGCCTTAGGCCCACCAGAGGAACTTGTTCTGGGGCCTCACCCAACAGCTTCCTGCTAATAGCCTACACCACGGCTCCTTCACTGAAGTCTTACATAGACATGTGGACAAAATTGTTGGTACCCCTCATTTAATGAAAGAAAAACCCACAATGGTCACAGAAATAACTTGAATCTGACAAAAGTAATAATATATAAAAATTATATGAAAATGAACAAATGAAAGTCAGACATTGCTTTCCAACCAGGCTTCAACACAATTTTTTAAAAACGAAAACTCATGAAACAGGCCTGGACAGAAATGATGGTTCCCTTAAGTTAATATTTAGTTGCACAACCTTTTGAGGCAATCCCTGCAATCAAACGATTCCTGTAACTGTCAATGAGACTTCTGCACCTCTCAGCAGGTATTTTGGCCACTCCTCATGAGCAAACTGCTCCAGTTGTCTCGTGATTGAAGGGTGCCTTTTCCAGACGGCATGTTTCAGCTCCTTCCAAAGATGCTCAATAGGATTTAGGTCAAGGCTCATAGAAGGCCACTTCAGAATAGTCCAATGTTTTCCTCTTAGCCATTCTTGGGTGTTTTTAGCTGTGTGTTTTGGGTCATTATCCTGTTGCAAGTTCCATGACCTGCGACTGAGACCAAGCTTTCTGACACTGGGCAGCACATTTCTCTCTAGAATCCCTTGAAAGTCTTGAGATTTCATTGTACCCTGCACAGATTCAAGACACCCTGTGCCAGATGCAGCAAAGCAGCCCCATAACATAACAGAGCCTCCTCCATGTTTCACAGTAGGGACAGTGTTCTTTTCAAGATATGCTTTTATGCGAACATAGAGCTGATGTGCCTTGCCAAAAATTTCGATTTTTGTCTCATCTGTCCATAGGACATTCTCCCAGAAGCTTTGTGGCTTGTCAGTTTGTAGTTTGGCAAATTCCAGTTTTGTCAGATTCAAGTTATTTCTGTCACCATTGTGGGTTTTTCTTTCATTAAATGAGGGGTAACAACAATTTTGTCCACGCGTGTACATACTACCCTCTCTCTCTCTCTCTCTCTCTCTCTCCCTCTCTTTGTATATACAAAACTAATGTGAACTTGACCTATAGAACCTATACAGTTAATATCCACCATTTAACACCTTCTTGTTTTATGATCCAACATTTTGCTCAGGTTAATTTCTTAATGTGTCTTTGTATTTGTAAGAGCTTTGTTTTCCTGTTTATCCCAAAGTATAATAGTAGTTGTGGGTGGAGAACCCCAAAAGTTTTGGGTTCAGGTCGAACCTGAACCTTTTGGAAAATTTGTGTTGCATCCGTTCTGTCATCTCTATAAAAAAAGGAATTTAGAATATGGTTAACAGGATTCCACTTCCCCATTTCTTTTAGTAACTGCTGATCTGTTTAGGTTCCAGACGTGCAGGTACTTGCTAGGCTTTTTACACAGTCTTTTGCACACCCACTGAGATATGTTCTTTGTGTAGGTTTAGGGCTTTGTGGACTACAGTATTGCTAATGTATGCATGCATCATTGTTGACCATTCCGATGGGAAGCAATGCCCTAAAGGTATCATTCTCATTGGATGACATCTAATTTTAACAATGTAAAGACAAGTCCCAGAATTTTCACTATAAATTAAAAGAATTTGCTGCAGTTCATAGGGATGATCAATGAGGAACTTTAACATTGGATAACTGGGAACTGTACCTAAAAGCTGGGAAGTAAGACCATTGGTTTTACTGTGCCTTCCCACTAGTCCATGTCATTTTTCCGGGTATTGTCTCTCTATAACTCTTTAGAATCAAAAGACACCCTTGTATGATGCTGTAGGCAAGATCTGAACACTGAACGCTTTATATTCCATCAAAGGGCATGTATCTGCCCTAGCACTCAGGCTAACCAAGCATAGCAAGACTTTCAATCTGTCAAGAATGGTCATGTATAATGGGTCCTCATGCACACACATTGGGGGAAGCAAAGGCATCATAGGGGTTTTGTGGATTATACAAGATGCTTATACATCAATTTGTGCAAATTTGGCACGTTTAATGGAGGCAATCAATGGCCAACCATTAGTGACTCAGATTGAAGATTTTAAGTCTAATGGTCAGTGGTCCCACCCAAAATTAGTAGACTGAATGTCTGGAGTATTTACAGAAGCTGGTAGAGCAGCAAGTGGAGACAGGGATGTGTGGAGTACAGGAACTGAGACAGGAAACTAGTGAGACAGGTATGGATTTTCACACTAGACTTATGGATTGGCTGTAAATTTGACAATTTATTTGTTATGAAATCTACAATAGATTTATTATACATCTGATCATATACACACTCTGAAAAAAATTATTTAGGGCTATAAAGCAGTCCTAACATTTTTCATATTGTTTACTTTTTTTTTTTTTTTATAAGCAACTATGTGTGGTCCCCCCATTTTTCGTAACCAGCTAGATACAATAAATCATCACCAGCAGCAGCAACCTGACATTACCCAGGTGCAAAAATCCATTTTGAGCTCTTTCAGCCTAATAACACCAACATGCAGCAGCCCCTGTACGCAGCCATCACAAAATCGTCAGATACTGTAGAGTACCCTGCTCTTTCCAGGACCCCTGGTGGGGGTGAGTGCCAGGACAATAATAGGGGATTAGCGTTAACCTTAGTAATAGATTCCATAGGATAGGACGTCAATCCTACCCAGAGTTTACCCATTCCAACGTGAACTGCAGCTCTTACTTGCCATACTTTTAATAGCAGCTGTAATGAGTACTGCAGTGGCTGTCCCATATACTTCAATAAGATAACTGCTTTAGAACTATGGCTGTTATTAAAGGTGAGCACTTCAGTTTACATCAGAACATTGATAAGAACAGCTGATAAGTTGTGGTCGGATCTAAAATTGGTGTCCTATCCTATGTAGGAACATCAATTTTAGAAAGCTAGATAACCCCTTTAAAGAGGACCTATCATCACCTCCGTCTCAAACTCTTTTCATTCCTTAATAGGCACCACTTCTCTGATTCTGGCACAGTTGGAATTTTTTTCTCTAGCCTCCGCCATTCTTGAGCAAACAGTACTGTTATTTTTGGTGCCTGTTATGCTAAATAGATTCTCTGATGTCAATTGGATGGTGTTAGGCAGGAGCATGCAAGAGGGTGTGATTCTATCATTGTCCACCTTGGAGACACACCTCCTTGCCTGCTCCTGCCTGACATCACCCACTTGATATTAGAGAGTCTAGGTAGCATATCAGACACCAAAACTAACTGCCCTGATTTTTCAGGAAAGGTGGGGGCTTGAGAAAAAATTCCAGCTGTGCCAAAATCAGTGGAGTGTAGGCTATTGAAGGAATAAAAGAATTGGAGTTGGTAGTGAAGAGTCTTCTTTAATATTTAACATCTGCATAGGGATACTTTCTATTGGAATACATCTCTATAATTTCACACAGTCCGGTTCTTTAGTATATAGGATTTTGTATTGATCTCAGGTCTGCAGAGAATAATATAACACTTTGGAAGGAATATACAGCCTAGAAGTCCAGCATTGGAAGTTAATATGGCAAATATCTCCACGGCCACCATGTATTTGCCTTTGGTGCTGAGATAAGCCGGGATCATGGCTATCCAGACACTGCAGAACACCAGCATGCTGAAGGTGATGTACTTGGCCTCATTAAAAGTGTCCGGTAATGTCCTGGCTAAGAAAGCTATAATAAAACTAACAGCGGCCAGAATCCCCATATAACCCAGGACAGAGTAGAACCAAAGAGCTAACCCTTCATTACACTGGACTACGATCTTCTCCTTATAAGAGTGTGTGTCCAGCTCCTGGAAGGGAGGAGAGAGGGTCACCCAACTCATACAGATGACAACCTGGACAGAGGAGCAGATCAGGAGCACACTATTAGGGAGTTTTATCCCAGTCCATGTTCTCCACACACTTCCAGGTTTGGTGGCCTTGAATGCAATGCAAACCATTATAGTCTTGGCCAACAATGAAGAGACAGATATTGAGAGTAGCATTCCAGCAGAGATCTGACGTAACATGCAGGTTATATCCACAGGACGACCAAGGAACAAGAAGACACAGAGGAAGCTCAGCATGATGGAGACCAGGAGGACAAAGCTCAGGTTCTTGTTATTCGCTCTTACAATGGGAGTGTCTTGATACTTAATAAAGATCCCCAATATGATTGCTGTCAATGTAAGAAGCAACATGGATCCTGATAGAACAATCACTGATATCACATCATCAGAGTAAGAGAGAAATTCTATCAGTTTGGAGACACATAGAGTCTTGTTCTCATTGGGCCATTCATGGTCGGGACATCTCTCACACTTTTCATTGTCTGTAGGAAGGACAATATAAGTAAAATTACATAACATGGCAACAAGATATCCTACTTCTCATCTTTATCTTCATTACTGGTGCTTTGATTTTTAACTTTATCTACTCAGTGACCATGTCCTTGATATTTTACAACTTTGGAACAGGACCTTGAAGCTACTGGTTTATTAAGTACAGTCATTGCAAGTGGCTTCAGTAACTGTTACATACATGTAAAATTTTGTTCGCAACTTGCCATAGCTGTCCTTTTATAATAAAAGTTACACTGAAGTGGTGCATACCATGGTCACACAGTGAGCCCTGTTGTCTTATAGTGTTCCCTGTCGAAGGTCCCATCATTGTGTCTTTCATCACTATTTCACCAAGTAAACCTGAAAGATTTCTAAGACTGACCAGGAGTATAGTTATAGGGGGTGCAGAGATAGTAATTGCTGGGGGCTGAGGGGGCCCAAAGGGCTCCCTATAATATAGGAACACACCAGTATTATAGATAACACATGGTAAGTGGGGGCCCTGTGATGATGAGACCCTCAATTTACAGTGCCTTGCGAAAGTATTTGGCCCCCTTGAACGTTTCAACCTTTTGCCATATTTCAGGCTTCAAACATAAGGATATAAAATTTAAATTTTTTGGTGAAGAATCAACAAGTGGGACACAATCGTGAAGTGGAACGAAATTTATTGGATATTTTAAACTTTTGTAAAAAATAAAAAACTGAAAAGTGGGGCGTGCCAAATTATTCGGCCCCCTTAAGTTAATACTTTGTAGCGCCACCTTTTTCTGTGATTACAGCTGCAAGTCGCTTGGGGTATGTCTCTATCAGTTTTGCACATCGAGAGACTGAAATTCTTGCCCATTCTTCCTTGGAAAACAGCTGGAGCTCAGTGAGGTTGGATGGAGAGCGTTTGTGAACAGCAGTTTTCAGCTCTTTCCACAGATCCTCGATTGGATTCAGGTCTGGACTTTGACTTGGCCATTCTAACACCTGGATACGTTTATTTGTGAACCATTCCATTGTAGATTTTGCTTTATGTTTGGGATCATTGTCTTGTTGGAAGATAAATCTCTGTCCCAGTCTCACGTCTTTTGCAGACTCCAACAGGTTTTCTTCCAGAATGGTCCTGTATTTGGCTCCATCCATCTTCCCATCAATTTTAACTATCTTCCCTGTCCCTGCTGAAGAAAAGCAGGCTCAAACCATGATGCTGCCACCACCATGTTTGACAGTGGGGATGGTGTGTTCAGGGGGATGAGCTGTGTTGCTTTTACGCCAAACATATCGTTTTGCATTGTGACCAAAAAGTTCGATTTTTGTTTCATCTGACCAGGGCACCTTCTTCCACATGTTTGGTGTGTCTCCCAGGTGGCTTGTGGCAAACTTTAAACGAGACTTTTTATGGATATCTTTGAGAAATGGCTTTCTTCTTGCCACTCTTCCATAAAGGCCAGATTTGTGCAGTGTACGACTGATTGTTTTCCTATGGACAGACTCTCCCACCTCAGCTGTAGATCTCTGCAGTTCATCCAGAGTGATCATGGGCCTCTTGGCTGCATCTCTGATCAGTCTTCTCCTTGTTTGAGATGAAAGTTTAGAGGGACGGCCGGGTCTTGGTATATTTGCAGTGGTCTGATACTCCTTCCATTTCAATATGATTGCTTGCACAGTGCTCCTTGGGATGTTTAAAGTTTGGGAAATCTTTTTGTATCCAAATCCAGCTTTAAACTTCTCCACAACAGTATCATGGACCTGCCTGGTGTGTTCCTTGGTCTTCATGATGCTCTCTGCGCTTTAAACAGAACCCTGAGACTATCACAGAGCAGGTGCATTTATACGGAGACTTGATTACACACAGGTGGATTATATTTATCATCATCAGTCATTTAGGACAACATTGGATCATTCAGAAATCCTCACTGAACTTCTGGAGTGATTTTGCTGCACTGAAAGTAAAGGGGCCGAATAATATTGCACGCCCCACTTTTCAGTTTTTTATTTTTTACAAAAGTTTAAAATAACCAATAAATTTTGTTCCACTTCACAATTGTGTCCCACTTGTTGTTGATTCTTCACCAAAAAATTTAAATTTTATATCCTTATGTTTTAAGCCTGAAATGTGGCAAAAGGTTGAAAAGTTCAAGGGGGCCAAATACTTTCACAAGGCACTGTATGTATCTTTCTTGGACATGTATCATTCTTTATTCGTATCAGTCTCACATATCTGTAGGAATGTAGAGCTGTGTTTACATTGGTGGTCAATTTGCTCCAGTGGTTTTATGTGCATACCATGGAGACAGGGCCTTTCTGACCCGTCAGTGTGATATCCCAGATGTCCAAAGGGGGGGAGAGTGGGCTAATGACCTGAAACTAACCCAGGCACCCACCTTTCCTTCTAACCGGCATAGATTCCTCTTTTCGTGAGGAGAGGGCTGGCTGGGGGGGTGAAGGGTGGAGCTGGACAGGGTCTTCACACTGAGGTGGGGTGAGGTTTTTGGGTCTTTGTGTGAAGCCTGGAAGAGAGACAGCTAAGAGAGAGCTGTGCTCAGGAACCTTCATAAGGTCTGGTATTACTCTATACTTTATTCCCATTTTTGTTTTATGTGCTGTATCATTGCCTTTTGCTCGTATATTTATGCTTGATCATATTAATATTGTATATTTCTGTATATTCTATTAATTAGTACCGACCCACTTGGGTTATTAAATATATAAAATTTATAAAGCTCGTTTCATTCTATCCTACGAACTCGGTCCGCTCACGGGTTGTGAGTGGAAGGTTAAGAAGGGTGATCGCAGATAGGCCAAGGGGCTTGGCAAGGCGATATTCTTCACAGGCCCCATTACAGTTTTTGCATTGGGGTGCAGGAGCATAAATTTTTGTCTGAGAATGACCACATCCTAAGGGAATTTTACAAATAGGGAAATTTCCTTTAAGAATAGCTAAAATTTCAATTGTAGAAAAGCTTAACGTAACACTGATGAAATACACTGTTTCAACAAAAGTTATTTTGACCTATTCAATGGTTTGTGTTGTGTTATGTGTCAATTTAAAGTGAACCCAAGTTTTCCTGGAAAGTTGAAATAGGGGCAGGGTGTTGCTGGACGCTGTATCTATATAAGCCTTCATACATGGTGTCCTATCAGTTTTTCTGCTGGTAATAGCCCCATTATGACTTCAGCACATTTTGCTTTTCTCTGTAAGGTAGAACAGAACAGTCCACTCTTCCCCCTCATCCATTATTACTACTACTGGATTTTTTTACATGCAATTCTTTCAGAAGTAACTGTAAATGACTGAGGAAAGCCTATGTGACCTGATCCCCGACACAGTAAAAGAGAAATATGAGAACAATTAGAAAAGCTGCTTACTGTCTATGACTAACATTCCATCAGCAATAACACAAACAGCTAGTCAGAAATAGATAGACGTAGATATACTCTCCTTACACTCATTGTAAGCCAAGAGACATTGCAGACTTCTTTCTGAGCAGTGTAGAGGCAGGGAGCACAGAGCAGAATAGCATATGTAAATATGCAAAGGATGTGAAGAGAGACATGCCCCTCCCCTCTCCAATCACTGTGTGAAAAGAAACTTGTCACTCCCCCTCCACCTCCTGTATTCTATCTTGTGTGTATTAGTTTCTAAAGAAAGACCTTCCCTAGTAACAGGGGGTGAACAGCAAATTAGGGAAGATGCAGACACCTAGTGGCAGGAACTTTAGAGAGGTTTTCAGTAAACAAGGCAAATTTTATTTTAAATAAAGTGTTTTATATTTTGGCCCAGAATAACATGTTCTATTAAATGAGACTAAGTTGTCTGATACATTAGTGACCACTTAAGGCCAGTTTGAACTTTTGCTACATCTGTAAGTTATTTTCTAAATTCTATATATATCAAAAATTTGGACAGAAATTTTGACTACTTGTACTATTACTGCAACTACCATCACTACTACTAGAACTTCTAGCGTTACTGTAAAATCTACTACTACTACTTCAGAGCGACATCTTATTGGAGAAGACAACAAAAGCAAATGAAAGGGTTGAGTTAACGTTGTGTCAAGTTAAACTGTACACACATGTATATATACATCTACTACTATTTTAAATAATAATACAGTACCTACCAGACTTGTTGGATATTTCCCCTTCAAAACATTGAATACACTCATAACAACAATAATATATTGAATTGCCTGCGACTTTCCTACTTCCTGGTTGGCAACTTTTTGTACATTGGGCCTTTGGTATCTAAATGTAAGAGACAACAGATTTTCTTGATTGGATTTAATTAAGGAAATTGATCTCTGATCCACACAACCTCCAATATTGTCTTACTAAATCTCCTCCACAGCAAAGGGAATGAGTCGCCCGAAAATGACCCACTTTTTTTAAAATCAAGTTTAATGTTAAACAATTTTTTAAAGAATTTTTAGTGAGGTTTTTATAAAATTTCCATGTTATTATCTATATTTTAAAAATCCTGTAGTTCTGACTCTGGCCACTAAGCCAAATAATATGCAGAGACTTCCTGTTTTCTGTAGGTGATTTGTCATGTCATTTATCAGCACACTGATGATCACAGCTATCATGTATATGTAGATAATACACCAGTCCAATAGGGGATTTCACTGCTTATCTACACCTCATTCTGACCTCTGTACAGGTCACACGCATGCCTAGAAAACAATAAAAGTCAATAAAGTCTTCTCCAGACCATTGTGTCTATGGCCCATGGTCCATCCTCAGGAGTAGGGGGTCACACACTAACTATTTTAGAATTACTGGCAAGAGTTGGAATTGCAGTAGTTTTTGAATTTTTAAAAAAATAAAGATAACATGGAAATTTAAAAAAATCACCAAAAATATTTTAAATATATGTTTGATATAAAAACGTGATTTAAACAATAGGACATTTCCTAGCGACACTTTCCCTTCAAGCCCTTATGTATAGGAATCAAGCTAAACCTTCTATGATCTTTCAGTGGCTTCACAGTGTCAGCTACTTATTACACTAGGTGATATGTCCTATACTAACCCCGTTGATCAAGTTTTTGGAAATACATTTCTAAGGAATATGAGCTCTTAAAGGGCTACGTGCACTTTACAGGTATGACAGAAGGCTCCATCAGCTGTCAATTACAATGAAGAGAATAAAGGTGGCCTGGAACAGGGACTGAAGTCACCAGCCTGGCCACTGCTACTAGATAGCAGAGATGGTCTGAAACCTAGGCAATGAGCTGAAAACATTGCCACAATCAGCAGTATCTGACGAATAGAGCAAGACAGATAAAGCAATGTATTGGGTAAAACACCTTTTATACTTTGAGGTCTTTTCAGACCCTAGAGTATAACAATTTCATTTTTGGTTTGCGAGTGACGAACCCCCAAATTTTAGGTTAGGGACAACTTTTGGAATGTTCGGGTTGAATCCAGTTTGTTGCGAAATGACTCACCCATATCTGATTGTGACTATCACTATTATGGCTATCTGAAACAGCTGTGGTGGGACAATGGCGCAATAGTTTGGGGAATGCCCGTATCCAGAGTGCAAAGCCCACAGAAAATTTGTAATGCGTTTTTTGACACAATGGACTCAAATAACATTTTACCTCATTGTTGATGGTTTTCCACTTTATTATACTTTCGTTGATAGAGAAGGTTGGCATATCTAAAATTTCAGGCGAGATGTAGCCAACAATACTTGAGAACAATGTTTTGTTGACGATAATGTGATTATGAATTTGGTAAACTTGTAAAATTTCTCCATAACTCGAGAAAATTAGTTTACCAAAAAATTCCAGATGTTTCAAAGCATAACGTACCTAGGCATTAAGAAATATAAAATATATATAAATACTCAAGTCAAGGCAGACGCACCAATGTCCACTCCAACACCCCTGGGTGGAGAGAGTTGGAGTGGATTCAACCCTATTAACCTCAACGTTAGTCCTAACTATGCATTTGTGAACCATTGCACAATATTCAGAACAGTTCTTATACACTAAGTATTTGTGCAAGTTGTATCTAACCTTTACAATTCTCTAAAAGGGATGTGTCAAGTTTTTTTTTCCATGTCACTATCTATATTTTTAAAAAATTGCTCTATCCTGCAATTTACACTCTGCCCATTAAGCCTAATAATATACTGATACTCGCCAATTCTGTAGGATATTTTTTTTCCAGCAGCAGCAGTCAAATCATTTACATCACAGACAGTATTACAATGTATAATTTTTTGATTATATATTTATAATCAAAAAATAACAAATAACAAATTGGATCAGCCACTAATGTAACTATACTGGCCGTAGCAGTTACAACCATGCCCCTATGTTAGGGGGCTCACAAGTCACCATTACCACACTAGGGATGATTAAACCTCGTTACTCTTTGGTCCATGCATCATAAGTTTATTCCCCCTGCCCTCTGGTGCACTTGATTCAGACAGATGAAGAAGATTTATGTCTATCCTTTCAGAAAAGAAAAATAATAACCCTTTTATGGCAAAAATAGCAAGGTATAGCCATGGAGGGATTCTGTGGTGGAGGTTGTAGCACAAAAGGGGGTATGGTTACAATGTGGGGGGCAGCAACAGGAGACGGGAATGATGTGTGCCCAGACATGTTAGGAGTCGTCATGGTGGTCTGGGTCCAGAGTGAGAAAGGGAAAGGGTGATGTAAATGTAGCTAAAATGTATGGACAGGAAGAAATTTTCATACACAGTAATTTACGCTAAAACATTCCATATATTATGTGCCCAAAAATAAGACTTATTTCCATATTTTATGCAGCCAAACAAATGTCTATGTCACTTTTATGCACCTGGAATCGATAGGATGAGTCTGTTCGTGACCAGCTGCCTTGTGGATAGTGTATTAGATGTAGGGCGTTCACCATAAAGAATACTGCATTGAATACTGGATCAAAAATTTTATCATGTGGGTAATTCCAAGTATCCTTCATACGTTCCCGTCCTGTACAGTTGTGAAGGGATATTTCATAAATCCTTTCAAACAATTTATCTTTTGCTTTTTTCCCCGACGCACAGTGGTATTCTGTCATCCACAAATTCTCAAGTACCATATCTTCTGGATAGTTTAAAGGATAGAAGCCATCAATGAAATGCTTGAGTTTTCTATTGTGTTTTGAGAATGCCTCCAGGGTCAAGCTTCCATTGAAGATCTCTGGATACTTCTCAATGAGGACAATATTTAGCCCCCAGGAAGGAGTTAAGATCATCGTAACGTTACTGAGCCATTTACCCAAAGGGGGTTCGAACATTAGATCATGGTAAGTCCCACAAAGTATAACAGCCTTGACAGAAATTTTTTGAATCATTTCATAACCAGCAAACATATTCTGAAAAGTTTTCACAGGACTTCGGAATATAAAAGCTATACAAATCTGATAGTATGTCAGAAATCGAGTTAACAAACTGGATTCCCTCTCTCCACTCTCATTACCAGATGTGATGATTCCAATCCAATTCCATCCAAAGTGTTTGAGAAGTTTACATAAATTATGAAAAATTTCGTAATCTTTTTGAATTGTCCGGAAAAAATGTGGAAAATCATTTCTGTCGCTCAAGAGCATGTCTGTAGCTCCGTAACTGATCTATTCGATGAAAAGGAGTGAACATATATTGAAAAAAATGGAGGTGCATTAGCTTACGTAGATATAAGCAGTGTCGGACTGGCCCACCAGAGTACCAGAGGATCCTCCGATGGGGCCCAGGCTCTAACACAGTAACGGTCCAGCAGAAGACACCCAAATATGAAGGTTACTATGGTATATTCCTACAGGTTGTTGGAGGGTGGACCCAAAAATCCTCAATCCAACACTGCTTATAAAGACACAAAAATATATTCAGAAATAAATGTGACATGTAATAATTATAAACCACTCATTGATCAATTTTTTTCTGTGCAAATGACCAATTTGATCTGTTGTGTCGGATTTTGGTCTGGTGGTTGATGTAATCTGCCTACTAATAAAGGATCAGATGTGATCTTTAGGTATGTCTTTTTTCTCTGGATCTTTTCTGCATCTGATAACCCCATGGGCAAAAACACTCTGCCCGAGATTCTGCTGAAATCGGCCGAGAGAAAAGTCCATCAAGCCGGACTTTTCTCTCTGCCGATTGCAGTATAAAATCGACGGAAACCAGGTGGAAGTCCGACAGACCAGGGTGACTGCTTTTTCAGGTGGACAGGGTTTTCGCCCTTCAGGCCCCCATGTGAACCCGAAGGATGGTAACCGAGCGCTAGTGTGACCCTAGTCATACTTCTACCTTTTTGGTCAATCCACTCCTGACTTTGACTTAAAAAATTGCAACAAAATCTGCAACAATAAAAGCTGCGTTTCCGCAAGTGGGGCCTCAGCCTTAAATGGGTTTTCCAGGATCACTGGATCAGGGGTGGGCTAAAATAAAAGAAAGTGATACTAATCTACCTCCGTTCCTCCATTTGGGTGGCAAATCCCCCATTCCCTCCAGTGTTGGCAGTAGCTGGGCTGAGGGTCAGGTGACCACTGACGCTAATCTCTGGCCTCAGTAGTCACCTGTTGGGTACTAGTGAAGTCCTTTAGGTAGGTCTAAAATATTTTTGAATTTCAAGATTTTTCCATAAATAAAAATCAGAAAAACACCATTCACACTTATTACCCTCAACACAGACAAGCTTAGTATTCAACGGCCATTATACTCACCACCAGATATCTATAAAGTAGAACTACCCTTTAACAGAAGAAAGTAATTCATAACCAAATGGAAGTTTGTGCAGGGGCCTCCTCTCAAGTGATCCTTGTTACATGTAAGCTTATGGCTCTTTACTCACCACCGGATATTTATATGCTGCCAATAGTTGGGCTATGGGTAAAGTTGTGGTTGAACTCTGGTCCCCAATAAACCCGGCTAATCTCCAGTTCTTTCTGCAGGAGTAGTTAGGGACGGTCACCTCGGGTCCTGATAACATCTGTAATACATTTTTGATTGCTTTTCGAGGATGTGAACACAAGTCATAAATGTGATATCCCAGAGTCATATTGGGTAAGAATGTTGGGTCTTTGTTTAGCTGGTCAATAGCAAAAAGAAAAATTTGAAGATTCCTGTAGAACTGATACAGGGGCCTGTCAGAAGAATAACATCAGTTCTAAATTATATATAGTGTCATTATATTACATACTGTATATATTACATTATATATACACCATATATATTACATTACATATGTCCCCCATGCGTTAGATCAAATTTGGTTATAGGGGTTTAAAAACTCACCTCTCCGAGTTCGATTTCTGCTGCACCTTGGGTGTCTGGGCTGGTTCCGACTCTGGGTCAAAGGACCAGAACCTGGCACCCGAGTCAATTCATCTCTGCACCCACTAGTTTAGATCAAATTTGGTTAAAGGGGTTATCCAGGGACTGTTTAACCGTTTCAGGACCGGACACATTTTTGTTTTTTTTTCATACTATTGGACCCCCTTAGGCACCAGGTGTGACAACTATCTCTTCATCCCGTATAGCGTATACCTTGGTCCTTGCGTGAGAAACCTCCCCCCTTAAGAATAAAGGATAGGTGTTGTCTGTATAAGGCAGGTCCTTTAAAGGGGTATTCTGGGACATGTATATTGATGACCTATAATTAGTTTAAGTCATCAATATGTGATCATTTGCAGACCGACACCCAGGATCCCTACTGATTAGCTGTTTGAAGAGGCTGCAGCTTTCAAGTGAGTGCTGAATACCAAGCATATCATAGGGGCTGCGCTTGGTATTGAAGCTCAGCCCCATTCCCTTGAATGGGACTGAGCTGCTGCTGTACCATGTGTCTGATCAACATGACATCATCTGCACATGGAATAGACCACAGTGCTCATGAGCGCCGCAGCCTCTTCAAACAGCTGATCGGTGGCGATCCCTGGCATTCACATATTGATGGCCAATCCTAAGCAAAGGTCTTAAATATGTAAGTCCCATTAAACAACCTATTTTAGGAAATGTTCACAGAAATCCACGCAGTGTTTTTACTATTGAAGTAAATGGATGGATAATTTACTGAATTATTTGAATTGGATCATAGATATGTGTCAAAAATATTACCACTGTATTCATTTATTTTTTCAAAAACTTTTTATGCCACACGCTCCGTTTTTGAAAACTGTGTGGGAAAGTGTGCGCGCTCTGTAAAGTGTTGCGGAATATGATAGTGCTATAAAAGTAAGCAAAATAAGACTTGTGCAATGTGATATGGTTGGATTTATTACAAGGAAATTTTTTAAAATCAATTCTGCGACAAGCAAAATGGATTTTAAAAAATGTCCTTGTAATAAATCCCTCCGTATTTCTTTTTTGGTTCAAATTATTATTATACATATAGGATAACCTTGAGCTGATAGTTTATCTAAAACACTTAGTCTCTTTTTAGTTTCTTTTTTGCAATTTTAATTTTTATTAAAAAAAAATAAAATCCTACCAAGAGCTTATCAGCTAGAACTCTATAGAACACGGTTGTATAGTTTTACTTACTTGATGCAAAACATGGACATGATATACGGGTTTTCTGGTATTTTCATTTGGCTTAACACACAGTGGACGGAGAATATCCCTCCAAGGATGATGTCACCATCTTTCACATATTCATAATCCTCATAGGTTGGAGAGGTTTGCAGGTTACAAGCTGATGACGGATTCTTGGTTGTGGAGCTACAAGGTGTCACACACAGCAACAACAGCAGCAGCAACAGCACAAGTAATAGCATTTTAGGCAAAAGAAAAAATTCTGTCAATGTGTAGGCTCTGCCAGTATCTGAGGAGTCTGAATGATGTCAGACATGTTATATAGAGTTCAGTAACAAAGGGACCTGCTTTTAGATTCTGCCGATGAGAGCCTTGACTATTCTTATGATATGTAATGTCTGGAGAAAAAAATTTTTTTTTTCAACTGATTGTTATATTTATTTTTGTTGAAATTTAAAAAAAAAAAAAAAAGTCACTGTACAATTTAAGCACCATAATAATACATGAACATCATGTGTTATGTTACTTGAATGGCTCCACATTTGGTCAAAATTAAAATGAAGAGGAGCAAAATTTGTAGCAAGTGTTTAAATGAACTGCCCAGAGGTATCCAACAGAAGAAAATCCAAGGCATTGGATACAATAAATATTATTGTTTATTCATCACAAATTCTAAAAAGCATTGTGAAGTTTCGACTATGCAGGGTGCAAAGTGCGAACACGGGGCGGAGCCTGACCGTCGAACGAGATGGCAGCTTGATCTGTAGCTCTGCCGCTTGAGTACCCACAGACACCCTTTTCAATAGCGAGAACAGCTCAAGAATGGTCAAAATAGGGAGAGATCGTACCGACGAAGCTTCTGACACGCCAAGGTCCCAACAATCTCAGGCAGTCATGCAAAAATTCTTGAGAAAGAAAGTGGCCCGCTCGCCAGGCTCGGCGGTTAAGATGGCGCCTGAGGACAGTAGCGGCGCGGAGGAAGCGGGGGGGGATTCAGACGCTGACGGCGCTCGGCTAGGACATAGCCATGATACCATCACAAAGGGATTCCTTCGCAGGGCTCTGGCTCAGGCCGTTGCCCCAGTCCTGGCGGAGCTAGGAGAACTACGAGCCGACATGAAGTCTATGGGAAGAAGAGTGGAGCAGCTAGAGGGTGCTCAAAAAGAAGCGCAAAAATGCTCCACGGAAATGGCACTGCAGTTAGATACGCATACAGATCACCTAAACAAGACTCACCTGCTCCTGGAGGATCTGGAAAACCAAAGCCGACGACGTAACGTCCGGATTAGGGGACTCTCGGAGGCCTACGCTGCCGACAAGCTCTCCGGGGTGGCCGCCGCCATTTTTGCTCGACTCATGGGCGGGAGTGGTGCAGGCCTCTTCAACATCAAGCGTATACATAGGGCGCTCAGGCCCAAACCAGGGGCCGCGGATCCTCCGAGGGATGTCATATGCGCTATGCTCTCCTCGGCCGACACTGCTGCAGTCCTTCGAGCTGCGAGAGACTGCCCGAAGCTAGTATTTGAAGAAACGGAGATCCAGATTTTCCAGGACTTGGCACCCTCCACACTCCAGAAACGCCGAACCCTCAAACCGCTATTGGCGGCTCTCCAAGCTAAAGGGCTACCCTACGCGTGGCTGTTCCCCTTTGGATTATCCATTCTTAAAAATGGGAAAAGAATAAATATCCACACCCCGAGAGACCTGGAGGAGGCCTGGCAGATTCTAGATATTCCGCCGATAACGATACCCTCCTGGCTGCCACTCCAGGGAGAAGTGGCGACCCAACAAGCACTACCAGCACCTCGCTCACCCCGCACCCCTAGCAAGCTGGGGTCCCAGACGGGGGTGAAGAACACAACCGCAGCTAGACGGCGAGATCAGGTCCTGACCGTCAAGGAGAAATGAGACTTGCTCGGTTGGGCTGACGGGTGTCTCTAGACGCGGCTCCAGATATGTATGACCCACCTGTTCACAGTGACTGTGATGTCAGTTATTTAATTAATCGGTTAGCTTTGCAAAGGTTTTGCAATTCACTAAACTAAGTAGTGGATAATTGTCTGGATGTGCGCCCGCTTGGGCGCTTATATATATATATAAGTATATAAGTATATGCGGAGAATGTACTATTGAAAATACCGGGAAGATATATTATGGTTTATTATGTTATCATTGACCTTCAGTTATAGAAATCCTCGTACATTGACCTCCTGGTATTTACATTTAAATCTAGATCCCCACCTCCGCCCTCCCTTGCCCACCCTTCCCTGTCGGATCTACCCTTGCCCACTTCCCCCCCCCCCCCCCTTACCCGCCCGCCAGGTCTCTTCCCCCCCCCCCCCCCCCCCCCCAGTGGCACCTTGCAGACAGTCCCTTTGGGCTCCCCCCTCCCCCCCCCTTGCCTGCTGTTGGCCTTGCCGGGTTGGATGGGATATGGGGGGTGCTACGCGGGGTGAGGGCAGGGGCCCTCCCTCCCTCACTGCCCCCCCCTTCCTGTCCCCCCCCTCCACCTCACTGACTCCTAGTTCAGTTGCTGGGACATGGTGGGGTACCTATTGTTGGGTGAAGGGCGCCATCACATACTGAGTATTTGTATACCTCTAGTCCCTTCCCTTATGGATTCAGTATGCCCACTCACGGTCTCCTGGCGGCGTCTACCTCCCTAGGTGACCACAGCACATGGGTGTGTGTCCAGGACTCTGTGCGATCAGGATTTACTCCCACCCCTGTCTATTGTACCCATATAGGCTATCTGAAGATTCCTGACTGGTACTTGGTGTCGGTGGATATACAGATCTACTCCACCGACCTCTTACATCATCAACCACTAAGCTTGTTTTTTCTTCTTTTGTCCCAATCCTCCTCTTCCCTTACTAACACACTTCTCTTGTTCCTCTCTTAGGTCTTCTACTGCCCTCTATCTATTTTCTCTTCTTGCTTGGCTCTTACTTGACCTCCTCTCCTCCGTGTGTTCACTGGCTGGCATACAGCACCCATGGCCAAATTGACCTGTGTATCCTTCAATGTGAAAGGCTTCAACTCCCCGAGCAAGAGACACCATATCCTACTCCTACTTCGCAAACAGAAGGCGAATATTGCTTTTCTACAGGAGACACATCTTAAAAACCACCGTATTCCGCACCTACCAAAAACATATTTTTCTACGTGGTTTCATTCCTGTCATCCCACCTCGGCCTCAAAGGGGGTATCGATACTTATCCATAAGAATGTCCCTTTCGTCTGCCATCAACAGTACTCAGACTCGGAGGGCAGAATTCTGCTCCTAAAAGGCACCATCGCTTCAAGACCATTCACATTTGCAAACTTCTACGCACCAAACAAGGGTCAAATATCATGGCTTATAGCTGCTCTACAGACCCTAAAGCTGTTCGCAGAGGGCCCTATTATACTAGGGGGAGACCTTAATCTGGCTCTTAATCCGCCGCTGGACTCCACTTCTACCACGTCTCCCTTCTCCCAGAGGGCATTGAGTAGAATCAAGGCAACCTTGCACGACTTGCAGTTGAACGACTTATGGCGCTCCCAACACCCCCTCAACTAGGGATTACACCTTCTACTCCATTACGGGGAAATCATATCACAGACTGGATTACCTGTTTGTCTCCAAGACTCTACTACAGCACTCCACTGCAGCCCGTATAGGCGCAATTACGGTCTCAGACCACGCCCCTGTCCTGGCGGTGGTGGAATTGAAACAGCTGCCGAGGGCCGCGACCACGTGGCGACTCAATGAGTCCCTCCTGGACCCAGACGTCGATGTGCAATTTCTATACAAACACTTGGAAGAATTCTTTGAGCTGAATACCACCCCAGACATTGGTCCAGTTGTGCGTTGGGAGTCCCACAAGGCGTACATTAGAGGGATTCTCATCTCCTTGGCGGCTAGAAACAAGAGGCATCGGCAAAGAGAACTTGACGAGCTACTAGAACACATAGCCGAAATTGAACGCACTCACAAACGCTCCTTGACTGAACAGACGCAGAGAGACCTGTTACAGCTTAGAGAGAGGTTGAGAGACCTGCTGAACTCCCGGGCAGCGAAGCTACATCTCCACTACAGAAAGCTACTCTACGCACATGGAGATAAAGGAGGTCGCCTCATGACCAACCTTATCCGTAAAGAGAGGAGCAAATCGTACATTGCCTCGATCAAAAAGGCCTCAGGAGGGAACTGCTCTGCCACTGAAGGCATTGCCTCGGAGTTTGTGACTTTCTACTCTCAGCTGTATAACCTTAAAGATAGTCCGGGGGAGTTGTCTGATACAGAAAAGCTTGTGAAGACTCGGGATTTCCTTAGTAGCCTGAACCTACCCTGCATCCCTGTGGAGTCTGCGGCTACTCTAATAGAACCGATCTCACTCAAGGAACTAACGGACACCCTCCATAGTTTTCCCACAGGGAAGAGTCCCGGTCCAGATGGGCTACCCCTACTATACTATAAGAAGTTCCAACAGATATTGGCGCCCCAGCTCTCCCTTGTTTGTAATGCGCTGCTGAATGGTAATGCCTTACCACGTCAAACGCAAGAAGCCCACATTACCCTGATCCCGAAAGAGGGGAAGGATCCTGCCGCATGTGGAAGCTATAGGCCGATATCCTTGTTAAATCTGGACCTCAAGATATGGGCGAAGATATTGGCACGCAGACTTCAACCTTTCATACCTAATTTAGTGCATGAGGAACAGTCTGGTTTTGTGCTGGGCAGGGAGGGCAGGAATAACACCGCTAAGCTGTTACCACTCATCCACCTTGCGAACAACTCTAAGCTACCCTTGGTGCTTCTGGGTGTAGATGCCGAAAAGGCCTTCGACAGGGTAGACTGGGACTTTATGAGAGCCGTCTTGGGGAAGTTTGGACTCCCTGCCCAGTTCATAACTGCTATCTTTTCCTTATACGCCCAGCCCTCGGCGAGGCTCCGGATCAATGGAACGCTATCAAGCAGTTTTAATATCTCTAATGGGACGAGACAAGGGTGCCCATTATCCCCTACCTTATTCATTTTGGTGTTGGAGACCCTACTACAGGCAGTGAGACAAGATACTAGGATACAGGGAGTGCAGGTTGGAGACACGGTCCTGCATGCTACAGCATTTGCAGACGATGTTCTGTTCATAGTCTCAAACCCAGAGACGGGACTGACGGCTTTGGCAGAGGTTCTCAAGGATTATGGAAGACTCTCGCACTACAAGGCCAATCTCACGAAATCTGAGGTTTTAAATATCACACTGAACAAGCAGTCAGTTCGTAGTCTGCAGACCAGTACTCCATTCTTGTGGGCACGATCCTCAATTAAATATTTGGGTGTCCACTTAACACCACGACTGGATCAGCTGTACCAACGAAATTTTCCGCCATTGCTTGACTCTGTTAAACGCAGCTTAGCTTCATATACCACGCTTCCACTCTCATGGTTCGGAAGGAAAAACCTCATACAGACATACCTGATGCCTAAACTCCTGTACCACCTGTCCATGCTTCCAATTGGCATACCTACCACGTTCTTTAAGTCGCTGCGCAGTGTCTTAACTAGATTCATATGGAGACAGAGGACTCCTAGACTGGCCTGGTCGCTTCTAACTAAAGCAAGACGAGAGGGGGGTATTGGTCTACCAGACCCCCAGAAATACTATAAAGCTGTGCAGCTGAGTTGGTGGGCCGAGCTTGCATCGCCCCTACAGACACCTATCGCAGCAGGTCTCATGAGAAAGATGCCCTCAATACCCTACGCTGCAGCACTTTGGACTCCGACACTCCCGCTGAGCAAAGAGGTGAAATCTTGCCCAGTTCTACAGGGCGCTTCGGCGGCATGGAGAGAGTTGTACTCCAACTTGGCCCCTCACCCCTCTCCACTCCTCCCGTTGGGGTTGATACCGCGTTTGCTGGGAAGTAAGGTGGAAGCTTATCCATCCCTATGGGCAAAACTGAATGGTCTCACACTGAGGGAGGTCTCCTCTGAGAAAGGCCTACTACCACTAGACGATATCCTCTGCTTGTTGCCCGACCTCACACTGTCCTTCTTACACAGACAACATCTGCGTGGCCATTTCGATATGTTCCAGAAGAAATTTCAGATCCGCTGTGAACTGACTGCCTTTGAAAAACTTCTCATGTCAAAAATAAAAATATTGAGAAAGACTTCACGTCTACTCCACCAATTTGTGGACCCAACTTCTTACTATAAACCAGCATTCATCTCTTCTTGGGAAAAGGAATTAAGTCTCGAACTCACAAGGGAAGAAGTGGAATTTGCTCTACGCAACTCGCACGGTTTCTCACAGTGTATCCGTCTTCAAGAGAATCATTATAAGCTGCTCTCCCGTTGGTACAGAACGCCAGACTGGCTCTTCCACAAAAATTTGACGGCCAGCAACAAATGTTGGAGGTGCTCGACACAGCCAGGAACCTACCTACATCTATGGTGGACCTGCCCGCTTATCCAGCCTTTTTGGTCGGAGATCCAGGACCGTATACGCTCCCTCGGGAATCCAGATTTCACGCTTGCCCCAGCCATGATATTCTTGTCCATTCCATCTGCCGATTATCGGCCATCTAGAAATTGCCTCATCTCACACTTCCTGGCTGCAGCGAAAACAATCATACCACAGTTTTGGCTAAGCACGGAGACCCCGCCTGTGGCCTTGTGGGTGGAAAAGATGCATCAACTAGCTCGATTCGAAGAACTCCTGAGCTGGTCTCACAGAACACACGAGCACTTCTTGAAGATATGGTCCCCATGGCTGGTCAGTACAGCTAAGAGTCCCCACCTAAGGGGGAGCACTACATAGAAGTGGAGCCTGCCCGCACGGAGGGGAGTCGATGAAGAGCTCTGGCTTCTCTCCTATCTTCTCGTTTCTCTCTTCTCTCGCTACCTTCTACGCTACATTTTTCTCCCATTAGCCTCACCTCTTTCTCCCATCGGGAGAATATTCCCCCTCCCCCCCCCCCCCCACCTCCTCTTTTATTTTTTCTTCTTAACCCCATTCTCACCTTACTAACCTCCCTCCCCCCCCCCCACATTTCTCCTCCCTCGCCCCTCCTCCCCCCCTATGCGGCACTGCACCACACTAGACCACGATAGGATATATAAGAGCTAATTGGGCTCGTGGCCGTTTAAGGGGCCCGTAGGAACATAGTGGTGAATGTGAAGAATATTTGTCATATATACTTTCGATGATATACTAGGATTGTACAAAATGTAAGAAATGTGTTACGTGCCGTTTGTACTTTTTTTTGAAAACTTTAATAAAAATCTTTAAATCAAAGTGCGAACACAAAGTTGTGACATGGGCGACAATGTAAACCCTCAGGGAAGCCACTACTCCTTCTTCCCTTCCTTCCTTGTCATGACTTTTCTGTCCAATTCTGCTTCATTTGGCCTTTATTTTGTTTTGAAGAAACAATTTTTTTTAAATTTCAGGATGAATATTATAGCCAGCAATAAAGGGGTTGTCCAGGCAAAAATGGACAACCCCTTTAACATTTAAATCAACCGGGAGCAGTGAAAAAAATAAAAAAAAAATTCATACTCACCTGTCCCCGATGCTCCAGTGTCCTCCCGGCGTGTTCTGGTTCTTTTGCTCAACAGGTCTCTTCCAGAGTTCCACTGAGTCTCAACAGGTCTCTGCCGGAGTTCTGCAATCAGTGGTTTCAGCAGAACTCCAGAAGAGACCTGTTGAGCAGAAGAACCAGAACACGCCAGGAGGACACCGGAGCATCGGGGACAGGTGAGTATGAATTTTTTTTATTTTAGTCACTGCGCCCTGCTGATTTAAAAGTTAAAGGGGATGTCCATTTTTGCCTGGACAACCCCTTTAAGCGACTGCCATGGAGTCAATGTGGCCCCCAAGTGCCCTAATCTGCTTATGGTGTAACTAGAGGAGTCGTCTATCCTCACAGTTTTGTGTGGGGTAGCAGAAGAGATGATGTTTTGACAATTTGGTTGGAGGATTTTACATCATTACATTCATTTTCAATTAGTTAAATCTCTTATATATATAAAGATGAGTTTCTGTCTGTCTGTCTGTTCTTTATGCGCTACCAAATGACTGGACCGATCCTCACCAAATTTGGCACACGTGTACATCAGGTGTCCAGGAATATTTTAGACTGAGTCTCAGCAGGGCTGGTTTTAGACAAAGTGGGGCCCTGGGCAAAATTAAAAGTGGGGCCCCGGGCAAAATTAAAAGTGGGGCCCCAAATGCTGATATCCAAACAACACCATCGTCTTGCAGTGACAACCCCTATAATAACGCCTCCTTTCTGCCAACAAAAAAAGTAATAACAAGCCCCATTTTACCACACATAATTCAAATAAGCACCTTTGTACCACCTAATAGATTTTTGCACCCAGTCATCAGTAATTATAGTGCCTCCTTATAAATAATAGTCCCTGCTTATAAATAATATTACACCTTTATCAGTAATAGCGCCCTTATAAATTATAAATAGTGCCCTGTATCAGTAATATTCCCCCTTATCAGTAACAGTCACCCCGTAAAAATAATACTGCTCCCTTATAAATAATAGCCCTCTGATAAATAATAGTTACCCTTATAAATAATAGTCCCCATTATCACTAATATCCCCCTTTACAAATAAGCCCACTTAACAATTATACCCCCCCCTTATAAATAGTTCCCCTCTTATAAATAATAGTTCCCCCCTTATAATGGATGCCTTATATATAATAGTTCCCCCCTTATAAATAATAGCCCGTCTTATAAATAATAGTTCCCCCTTATAATAGCCCCCTCATATTTAAGTTTCCCAATTATATAGTAACCCACCCATATATATATAATAGTTCCTCCCTTATAAATAAGAGCCCCCTTATATATAATAGTTCTCCGTTATACAGTGTGGGACTGAAGAGCCTTAGGCCCACCAGAGGAACTTGTTCTGGGGCCTCACCCAACAGCTTCCTGCTAATAGCCTACACCACGGCTCCTTCACTGAAGTCTTACATAGACATGTGGACAAAATTGTTGGTACCCCTCATTTAATGAAAGAAAAACCCACAATGGTCACAGAAATAACTTGAATCTGATAAAAGTAATAATATATAAAAATTATATGAAAATGAACAAATGAAAGTCAGACATTGCTTTCCAACCAGGCTTCAACACAATTTTTTAAAAACGAAAACTCATGAAACAGGCCTGGACAGAAATGATGGTTCCCTTAACTTAATATTTAGTTGCACAACCTTTTGAGGCAATCCCTGCAATCAAACGATTCCTGTAACTGTCAATGAGACTTCTGCACCTCTCAGCAGGTATTTTGGCCACTCCTCATGAGCAAACTGCTCCAGTTGTCTCGTGATTGAAGGGTGCCTTTTCCAGACGGCATGTTTCAGCTCCTTCCAAAGATGCTCAATAGGATTTAGGTCAAGGCTCATAGAAGGCCACTTCAGAATAGTCCAATGTTTTCCTCTTAGCCATTCTTGGGTGTTTTTAGCTGTGTGTTTTGGGTCATTATCCTGTTGCAAGTTCCATGACCTGCGACTGAGACCAAGCTTTCTGACACTGGGCAGCACATTTCTCTCTAGAATCCCTTGAAAGTCTTGAGATTTCATTGTACCCTGCACAGATTCAAGACACCCTGTGCCAGATGCAGCAAAGCAGCCCCATAACATAACAGAGCCTCCTCCATGTTCCACAGTAGGGACAGTGTTCTTTTCAAGATATGCTTTTATGCGAACATAGAGCTGATGTGCCTTGCCAAAAATTTCGATTTTTGTCTCATCTGTCCATAGGACATTCTCCCAGAAGCTTTGTGGCTTGTCAGTTTGTAGTTTGGCAAATTCCAGTTTTGTCAGATTCAAGTTATTTCTGTCACCATTGTGGGTTTTTCTTTCATTAAATGAGGGGTAACAACAATTTTGTCCACGCGTGTACATACTATCTCTCTCTCTCTCTCTCTCTTTGTATATACAAAACTAATGTGAACTTGACCTATAGAACCTATACAGTTAATATCCACCATTTAACACCTTCTTGTTTTATGATCCAACATTTTGCTCAGGTTAATTTCTTAATGTGTCTTTGTATTTGTAAGAGCTTTGTTTTCCTGTTTATCCCAAAGTATAATAGTAGTTGTGGGTGGAGAACCCCAAAGTTTTGGGTTCAGGTCGAACCTGAACCTTTTGGAAAATTTGTGTTGCATCCGTTCTGTCATCTCTATAAAAAAAGGAATTTAGAATATGGTTAACAGGATTCCACTTCCCCATTTCTTTTAGTAACTGCTGATCTGTTTAGGTTCCAGACGTGCAGGTACTTGCTAGGCTTTTTACACAGTCTTTTGCACACCCACTGAGATATGTTCTTTGTGTAGGTTTAGGGCTTTGTGGACTACAGTATTACTAATGTATGCATGCATCATTGTTGACCATTCCGATGGGAAGCAATGCCCTAAAGGTATCATTCTCATTGGATGACATCTAATTTTAACAATGTAAAGACAAGTCCCAGAATTTTCACTATAAATTAAAAGAATTTGCTGCAGTTCATAGGGATGATCAATGAGGAACTTTAACATTGGATAACTGGGAACTGTACCTAAAAGCTGGGAAGTAAGACCATTGGTTTTACTGTGCCTTCCCACTAGTCCATGTCATTTTTCCGGGTATTGTCTCTCTATAACTCTTTAGAATCAAAAGACACCCTTGTATGATGCTGTAGGCAAGATCTGAACACTGAACGCTTTATATTCCATCAAAGGGCATGTATCTGCCCTAGCACTCAGGCTAACCAAGCATAGCAAGACTTTCAATCTGTCAAGAATGGTCATGTATAATGGGTCCTCATGCACACACATTGGGGGAAGCAAAGGCATCATAGGGGTTTTGTGGATTATACAAGATGCTTATACATCAATTTGTGCAAATTTGGCACGTTTAATGGAGGCAATCAATGGCCAACCATTAGTGACTCAGATTGAAGATTTTAAGTCTAATGGTCAGTGGTCCCACCCAAAATTAGTAGACTGAATGTCTGGAGTATTTACAGAAGCTGGTAGAGCAGCAAGTGGAGACAGGGATGTGTGGAGTACAGGAACTGAGACAGGAAACTAGTGAGACAGGTATGGATTTTCACACTAGACTTATGGATTGGCTGTAAATTTGACAATTTATTTGTTATGAAATCTACAATAGATTTATTATACATCTGATCATATACACACTCTGAAAAAAATTATTTAGGGCTATAAAGCAGTCCTAACATTTTTCATATTGTTTACTTTTTTTTTTTTTTTATAAGCAACTATGTGTGGTCCCCCCATTTTTCGTAACCAGCTAGATACAATAAATCATCACCAGCAGCAGCAACCTGACATTACCCAGGTGCAAAAATCCATTTTGAGCTCTTTCAGCCTAATAACACCAACATGCAGCAGCCCCTGTACGCAGCCATCACAAAATCGTCAGATACTGTAGAGTACCCTGCTCTTTCCAGGACCCCTGGTGGGGGTGAGTGCCAGGACAATAATAGGGGATTAGCGTTAACCTTAGTAATAGATTCCATAGGATAGGACGTCAATCCTACCCAGAGTTTACCCATTCCAACGTGAACTGCAGCTCTTACTTGCCATACTTTTAATAGCAGCTGTAATGAGTACTGCAGTGGCTGTCCCATATACTTCAATAAGATAACTGCTTTAGAACTATGGCTGTTATTAAAGGTGAGCACTTCAGTTTACATCAGAACATTGATAAGAACAGCTGATAAGTTGTGGTCGGATCTAAAATTGGTGTCCTATCCTATGTAGGAACATCAATTTTAGAAAGCTAGATAACCCCTTTAAAGAGGACCTATCATCACCTCCGTCTCAAACTCTTTTCATTCCTTAATAGGCACCACTTCTCTGATTCTGGCACAGTTGGAATTTTTTTCTCTAGCCTCCGCCATTCTTGAGCAAACAGTACTGTTATTTTTGGTGCCTGTTATGCTAAATAGATTCTCTGATGTCAATTGGATGGTGTTAGGCAGGAGCATGCAAGAGGGTGCGATTCTATCATTGTCCACCTTGGAGACACACCTCCTTGCCTGCTCCTGCCTGACATCACCCACTTGATATTAGAGAGTCTAGGTAGCATATCAGACACCAAAACTAACTGCCCTGATTTTTCAGGAAAGGTGGGGGCTTGAGAAAAAATTCCAGCTGTGCCAAAATCAGTGGAGTGTAGGCTATTGAAGGAATAAAAGAATTGGAGTTGGTAGTGAAGAGTCTTCTTTAATATTTAACATCTGCATAGGGATACTTTCTATTGGAATACATCTCTATAATTTCACACAGTCCGGTTCTTTAGTATATAGGATTTTGTATTGATCTCAGGTCTGCAGAGAATAATATAACACTTTGGAAGGAATATACAGCCTAGAAGTCCAGCATTGGAAGTTAATATGGCAAATATCTCCACGGCCACCATGTATTTGCCTTTGGTGCTGAGATAAGCCGGGATCATGGCTATCCAGACACTGCAGAACACCAGCATGCTGAAGGTGATGTACTTGGCCTCATTAAAAGTGTCCGGTAATGTCCTGGCTAAGAAAGCTATAATAAAACTAACAGCGGCCAGAATCCCCATATAACCCAGGACAGAGTAGAACCAAAGAGCTAACCCTTCATTACACTGGACTACGATCTTCTCCTTATAAGAGTGTGTGTCCAGCTCCTGGAAGGGAGGAGAGAGGGTCACCCAACTCATACAGATGACAACCTGGACAGAGGAGCAGATCAGGAGCACACTATTAGGGAGTTTTATCCCAGTCCATGTTCTCCACACACTTTCAGGTTTGGTGGCCTTGAATGCAATGCAAACCATTATAGTCTTGGCCAACAATGAAGAGACAGATATTGAGAGTAGTATTCCAGCAGAGATCTGACGTAACATGCAGGTTATATCCACAGGACGACCAAGGAACAAGAAGACACAGAGGAAGCTCAGCATGATGGAGACCAGGAGGACAAAGCTCAGGTTCTTGTTATTCGCTCTTACAATGGGAGTGTCTTGATACATAAGAAAGATCCCCAATATGATTGCTGTCAACGTAAGAAGCAACATGGATCCTAATAGAACAATCACTGATATCACATCATCAGAGTAAGAGAGAAATTCTATCAGTTTGGAGACACATAGAGTCTTGTTCTCATTGGGCCATTCATGGTCGGGACATCTCTCACACTTTTCATTGTCTGTAGGAAGGACAATATAAGTAAAATTACATAACATGGCAACAAGATATCTACTTCTCTTCTTTATCTTCATTACTGGTGCTTTGATTTTTAACTTTATCTACTCAGTGACCATGTCCTTGATATTTTACAACTTTGGAACAGGACCTTGAAGCTACTGGTTTATTAAGTACAGTCATTGCAAGTGGCTTCAGTAACTGTTACATACATGTAAAATTTTGTTCGCAACTTGCCATAGCTGTCCTTTTATAATAAAAGTTACACTGAAGTGGTGCATACCATGGTCACACAGTGAGCCCTGTTGTCTTATAGTGTTCCCTGTCGAAGGTCCCATCATTGTGTCTTTCATCACTATTTCACCAAGTAAACCTGAAAGATTTCTAAGACTGACCAGGAGTATAGTTATAGGGGGTGCAGAGATAGCAATTGCTGGGGGCTGAGGGGGCCCAAAGGGCTCCCTATAATATAGGAACACACCAGTATTATAGATAACACATGGTAAGTGGGGGCCCTGTGATGATGAGACCCTCAATTTACAGTGCCTTGCGAAAGTATTTGGCCCCCTTGAACGTTTCAACCTTTTGCCATATTTCAGGCTTCAAACATAAGGATATAAAATTTAAATTTTTTGGTGAAGAATCAACAACAAGTGGGACACAATCGTGAAGTGGAACGAAATTTATTGGATATTTTAAACTTTTGTAAAAAATAAAAAACTGAAAAGTGGGGCGTGCCAAATTATTCGGCCCCCTTAAGTTAATACTTTGTAGCGCCACCTTTTTCTGTGATTACAGCTGCAAGTCGCTTGGGGTATGTCTCTATCAGTTTTGCACATCGAGAGACTGAAATTCTTGCCCATTCTTCCTTGGAAAACAGCTGGAGCTCAGCGAGGTTGGATGGAGAGCGTTTGTGAACAGCAGTTTTCAACTCTTTCCACAGATCCTCGATTGGATTCAGGTCTGGACTTTGACTTGGCCATTCTAACACCTGGATACGTTTATTTGTGAACCATTCCATTGTAGATTTTGCTTTATGTTTGGGATCATTGTCTTGTTGGAAGATAAATCTCTGTCCCAGTCTCAGGTCTTTTGCAGACTCCAACAGGTTTTCTTCCAGAATGGTCCTGTATTTGGCTCCATCCATCTTCCCATCAATTTTAACCATCTTCCCTGTCCCTGCTGAAGAAAAGCAGGCCCAAACCATGATGCTGCCACCACCATGTTTGACAGTGGGGATGGTGTGTTCAGGGGGATGAGCTGTGTTGCTTTTACGCCAAACATATCGTTTTGCATTGTGACCAAAAAGTTCGATTTTTGTTTCATCTGACCAGGGCACCTTCTTCCACATGTTTGGTGTGTCTCCCAGGTGGCTTGTGGCAAACTTTAAACGAGACTTTTTATGGATATCTTTGAGAAATGGCTTTCTTCTTGCCACTCTTCCATAAAGGCCAGATTTGTGCAGTGTACGACTGATTGTTTTCCTATGGACAGACTCTCCCACCTCAGCTGTAGATCTCTGCAGTTCATCCAGAGTGATCATGGGCCTCTTGGCTGCATCTCTGATCAGTCTTCTCCTTGTTTGAGATGAAAGTTTAGAGGGACAGCCGGGTCTTGGTATATTTGCAGTGGTCTGATACTCCTTCCATTTCAATATGATTGCTTGCACAGTGCTCCTTGGGATGTTTAAAGTTTGGGAAATCTTTTTGTATCCAAATCCAGCTTTAAACTTCTCCACAACAGTATCATGGACCTGCCTGGTGTGTTCCTTGGTCTTCATGATGCTCTCTGCGCTTTAAACAGAACCCTGAGACTATCACAGAGCAGGTGCATTTATACGGAGACTTGATTACACACAGGTGGATTATATTTATCATCATCAGTCATTTAGGACAACATTGGATCATTCAGAAATCCTCACTGAACTTCTGGAGTGATTTTGCTGCACTGAAAGTAAAGGGGCCGAATAATATTGCACGCCCCACTTTTCAGTTTTTTATTTTTTACAAAAGTTTAAAATAACCAATAAATTTTGTTCCACTTCACAATTGTGTCCCACTTGTTGTTGATTCTTCACCAAAAAATTTAAATTTTATATCCTTATGTTTTAAGCCTGAAATGTGGCAAAAGGTTGAAAAGTTCAAGGGGGCCAAATACTTTCACAAGGCACTGTATGTATCTTTCTTGGACATGTATCATTCTTTATTCGTATCAGTCTCACATATCTGTAGGAATGTAGAGCTGTGTTTACATTGGTGGTCAATTTGCTCCAGTGGTTTTATGTGCATACCATGGAGAGAGGGCCTTTCTGACCCGTCAGTGTGATATCCCAGATGTCCAAAGGGGGGAGAGTGGGCTAATGACCTGAAACTAACCCAGGCACCCACCTTTCCTTCTAACCGGCATAGATTCCTCTTTTCGTGAGGAGAGGGCTGGCTGGGGGGGTGAAGGGTGGAGCTGGACAGGGTCTTCACACTGAGGTGGGGTGAGGTTTTTGGGTCTTTGTGTGAAGCCTGGAAGAGAGACAGCTAAGAGAGAGCTGTGCTCAGGAACCTTCATAAGGTCTGGTATTACTCTATACTTTATTCCCATTTTTGTTTTATGTGCTGTATCATTGCCTTTTGCTCGTATATTTATGCTTGATCATATTAATATTGTATATTTCTGTATATTCTATTAATTAGTACCGACCCACTTGGGTTATTAAATATATAAAATTTATAAAGCTCGTTTCATTCTATCCTACGAACTCGGTCCGCTCACGGGTTGTGAGTGGAAGGTTAAGAAGGGTGATCGCAGATAGGCCAAGGGGCTTGGCAAGGCGATATTCTTCACAGGCCCCATTACAGTTTTTGCATTGGGGTGCAGGAGCATAAATTTTTGTCTGAGAATGACCACATCCTAAGGGAATTTTACAAATAGGGAAATTTCCTTTAAGAATAGCTAAAATTTCAATTGTAGAAAAGCTTAACGTAACACTGATGAAATACACTGTTTCAACAAAAGTTATTTTGACCTATTCAATGGTTTGTGTTGTGTTATGTGTCAATTTAAAGTGAACCCAAGTTTTCCTGGAAAGTTGAAATAGGGGCAGGGTGTTGCTGGACGCTGTATCTATATAAGCCTTCATACATGGTGTCCTATCAGTTTTTCTGCTGGTAATAGCCCCATTATGACTTCAGCACATTTTGCTTTTCTCTGTAAGGTAGAACAGAACAGTCCACTCTTCCCCCTCATCCATTATTACTACTACTGGATTTTTTTTACATGCAATTCTTTCAGAAGTAACTGTAAATGACTGAGGAAAGCCTATGTGACCTGATCCCCGACACAGTAAAAGAGAAATATGAGCACAATTAGAAAAGCTGCTTACTGTCTATGACTAACATTCCATCAGCAATAACACAAACAGCTAGTCAGAAATAGATAGACGTAGATATACTCTCCTTACACTCATTGTAAGCCAAGAGACATTGCAGACTTCTTTCTGAGCAGTGTAGAGGCAGGGAGCACAGAGCAGAATAGCATATGTAAATATGCAAAGGATGTGAAGAGAGACATGCCCCTCCCCTCTCCAATCACTGTGTGAAAAGAAACTTGTCACCCCCCTCCACCTCCTGTATTCTATCTTGTGTGTATTAGTTTCTAAAGAAAGACCTTCCCTAGTAACAGGGGGTGAACAGCAAATTAGGGAAGATGCAGACACCTAGTGGCAGGAACTTTAGAGAGGTTTTCAGTAAACAAGGCAAATTTTATTTTAAATAAAGTGTTTTATATTTTGGCCCAGAATAACATGTTCTATTAAATGAGACTAAGTTGTCTGATACATTAGTGACCACTTAAGGCCAGTTTGAACTTTTGCTACATCTGTAAGTTATTTTCTAAATTCTATATATATCAAAAATTTGGACAGAAATTTTGACTACTTGTACTATTACTGCAACTACCATCACTACTACTAGAACTGCTAGCGTTACTGTAAAATCTACTACTACTACTTCAGAGCGACATCTTATTGGAGAAGACAACAAAAGCAAATGAAAGGGTTGAGTTAACGTTGTGTCAAGTTAAACTGTACACACATGTATATATACATCTACTACTATTTTAAATAATAATACAGTACCTACCAGACTTGTTGGATATTTCCCCTTCAAAACATTGAATACACTCATAACAACAATAATATATTGAATTGCCTGCGACTTTCCTACTTCCTGGTTGGCAACTTTTTGTACATTGGGCCTTTGGTATCTAAATGTAAGAGACAACAGATTTTCTTGATTGGATTTAATTAAGGAAATTGATCTCTGATCCACACAACCTCCAATATTGTCTTACTAAATCTCCTCCACAGCAAAGGGAATGAGTCGCCCGAAAATGACCCACTTTTTTTTAAATCAAGTTTAATGTTAAACAATTTTTTAAAGAATTTTTAGTGAGGTTTTTATAAAATTTCCATGTTATTATCTATATTTTAAAAATCCTGTAGTTCTGACTCTGGCCACTAAGCCAAATAATATGCAGAGACTTCCTGTTTTCTGTAGGTGATTTGTCATGTCATTTATCAGCACACTGATGATCACAGCTATCATGTATATGTAGATAATACACCAGTCCAATAGGGGATTTCACTGCTTATCTACACCTCATTCTGACCTCTGTGCAGGTCACACGCATGCCTAGAAAACAATAAAAGTCAATAAAGTCTTCTCCAGACCATTGTGTCTATGGCCCATGGTCCATCCTCAGGAGTAGGGGGTCACACACTAACTATTTTAGAATTACTGGCAAGAGTTGGAATTGCAGTAGTTTTTGAATTTTTAAAAAAATAAAGATAACATGGAAATTTAAAAAAATCACCAAAACTATTTTAAATATATGTTTGATATAAAAACGTGATTTAAACAAGAGGACATTTCCTAGCGACACTTTCCCTTCAAGCCCTTATGTATAGGAATCAAGCTAAACCTTCTATGATCTTTCAGTGGCTTCACAGTGTCAGCTACTTATTACACTAGGTGATATGTCCTATACTAACCCCGTTGATCAAGTTTTTGGAAATACATTTCTAAGGAATATGAGCTCTTAAAGGGCTACGTGCACTTTACAGGTATGACAGAAGGCTCCATCAGCTGTCAATTACAATGAAGAGAATAAAGGTGGCCTGGAACAGGGACTGAAGTCACCAGCCTGGCCACTGCTACTAGATAGCAGAGATGGTCTGAAACCTAGGCAATGAGCTGAAAACATTGCCACAATCAGCAGTATCTGACGAATAGAGCAAGACAGATAAAGCAATGTATTGGGTAAAACACCTTTTATACTTTGAGGTCTTTTCAGACCCTAGAGTATAACAATTTCATTTTTGGTTTGCGAGTGACGAACCCCCAAATTTTAGGTTAGGGACAACTTTTGGAATGTTCGGGTTGAATCCAGTTTGTTGCGAAATGACTCACCCATATCTGATTGTGACTATCACTATTATGGCTATCTGAAACAGCTGTGGTGGGACAATGGCGCAATAGTTTGGGGAATGCCCGTATCCAGAGTGCAAAGCCCACAGAAAATTTGTAATGCGTTTTTTGACACAATGGACTCAAATAACATTTTACCTCATTGTTGATGGTTTTCCACTTTATTATACTTTCGTTGATAGAGAAGGTTGGCATATCTAAAATTTCAGGCGAGATGTAGCCAACAATACTTGAGAACAATGTTTTGTTGACGATAATGTGATTATGAATTTGGTAAACTTGTAAAATTTCTCCATAACTCGAGAAAATTAGTTTACCAAAAAATTCCAGATGTTTCAAAGCATAACGTACCTAGGCATTAAGAAATATAAAATATATATAAATACTCAAGTCAAGGCAGACGCACCAATGTCCACTCCAACACCCCTGGGTGGAGAGAGTTGGAGTGGATTCAACCCTATTAACCTCAACGTTAGTCCTAACTATGCATTTGTGAACCATTGCACAATATTCAGAACAGTTCTTATACACTAAGTATTTGTGCAAGTTGTATCTAACCTTTACAATTCTCTAAAAGGGATGTGTCAAGTTTTTTTTTTCCATGTCACTATCTATATTTTTTAAAAATTGCTCTATCCTGCAATTTACACTCTGCCCATTAAGCCTAATAATATACTGATACTCGCCAATTCTGTAGGATATTTTTTTTCCAGCAGCAGCAGTCAAATCATTTACATCACAGACAGTATTACAATGTATAATTTTTTGATTATATATTTATAATCAAAAAATAACAAATAACAAATTGGATCAGCCACTAATGTAACTATACTGGCCGTAGCAGTTACAACCATGCCCCTATGTTAGGGGGCTCACAAGTCACCATTACCACACTAGGGATGATTAAACCTCGTTACTCTTTGGTCCATGCATCATAAGTTTATTCCCCCTGCCCTCTGGTGCACTTGATTCAGACAGATGAAGAAGATTTATGTCTATCCTTTCAGAAAAGAAAAATAATAACCCTTTTATGGCAAAAATAGCAAGGTATAGCCATAGAGGGATTCTGTGGTGGAGGTTGTAGCACAAAAGGGGGTATGGTTACAATGTGGGGGGCAGCAACAGGAGACGGGAATGATGTGTGCCCAGACATGTTAGGAGTCGTCATGGTGGTCTGGGTCCAGAGAGAGAAAGGGAAAGGGTGATGTAAATGTAGCTAAAATGTATGGACAGGAAGAAATTTTCATACACAGTAATTTACGCTAAAACATTCCATATATTATGTGCCCAAAAAATAAGACTTATTTCCATATCTTATGCAGCCAAACAAATGTCTATGTCACTTTTATGCACCTGGAATCGATAGGATGAGTCTGTTCGTGACCAGCTGCCTTGTGGATAGTGTATTAGATGTAGGGCGTTCACCATAAAGAATACTGCATTGAATACTGGATCAAAAATTTTATCATGTGGGTAATTCCAAGTATCCTTCATACGTTCCCGTCCTGTACAGTTGTGAAGGGATATTTCATAAATCCTTTCAAACAATTTATCTTTTGCTTTTTTCCCCGACGCACAGTGGTATTCTGTCATCCACAAATTCTCAAGTACCATATCTTCTGGATAGTTTAAAGGATAGAAGCCATCAATGAAATGCTTGAGTTTTCTATTGTGTTTTGAGAATGCCTCCAGGGTCAAGCTTCCATTGAAGATCTCTGGATACTTCTCAATGAGGACAATATTTAGCCCCCAGGAAGGAGTTAAGATCATCGTAACGTTACTGAGCCATTTACCCAAAGGGGGTTCGAACATTAGATCATGGTAAGTCCCACAAAGTATAACAGCCTTGACAGAAAATTTTTGAATCATTTCATAACCAGCAAACATATTCTGAAAAGTTTTCACAGGACTTCGGAATATAAAAGCTATGCAAATCTGATAGTATGTCAGAAATCGAGTTAACAAACTGGATTCCCTCTCTCCACTCTCATTACCAGATGTGATGATTCCAATCCAACTCCATCCAAAGTGTTTGAGAAGTTTACATAAATTATGAAAAATTTCGTAATCTTTTTGAATTGTCCGGAAAAAATGTGGAAAATAATTTCTGTCGCTCAAGAGCATGTCTGTAGCTCCGTAACTGATCTATTCGATGAAAAGGAGTGAACATGTATTGGAAAAAATGGAGGTGCATTAGCTTACGTAGATATAAGCAGTGTCGGACTGGCCCAGCAGAGTACCAGAGCATCCTCCGATGGGGCCCAGGCTCTAACACAGTAATGGTCCAGCAGAAGAGACCCAAATATGAAGGTTACTATGGTATATTCCTACAGGTTGTTGGAGGGTGGACCCAAAAATCCTCAATCCAACACTGGTTATAAAGACACAAAAATATATTCAGAAATAAATGTGACATATAATAATTATAAACCACTCATTGATCAATTTTTTTCTGTGCAAATGACCAATTTGATCTGTTGGATTTTGGTCTGGTGGTTGATGTAATCTGCCTACTAATAAAGGATCAGATGTGATCTTTAGGTATGTCTTTTTTCTCTGGATCTTTTCTGCATCTGATAACCCCATGGGCAAAAACACTCTTCCCGAGATTCTGCTGAAATCGGCTGAGAGAAAAGTCCATCAAGCCGGACTTTTCTCTCTGCCGATTGCAGTATAAAATCGACGGAAACCAGGTGGAAGTCCGACAGACCAGGGTGACTGCTTTTTCAGGTGGACAGGGTTTTCGCCCTTCAGGTCCCCATGTGAACCCGAAGGATGGTAACCGAGCGCTAGTGTGACCCTATTGATACTTCTACCTTTTTGCTCAATCCACTCCTGACTTTGACTTAAAAAATTGCAACAAAATCTGCAACAATAAAAGTTGCGTTTCCGCAAGTGGGGCCTCAGCCTTAAATGGGTTTTCCAGGATCACTGGAAAACCTAGGTGGGATCAGGGGTGGGCTAAAATAAAAGAAAGTGATACTAATCTACCTCCATTCCTCCATTTGGGTGGCAAATCCCCCATTCCCTCCAGTGTTGGCAGTAGCTGGGCTGAGGGTCACATGACCACTGACGCTAATCTCTGGCCTCAGTAGTCACCTGTTGGGTACTAGTGAAGTCCTTTAGGTAGGTCTAAAATATTTTTGAATTTCAAGATTTTTCCATAAATAAAAATCAGAAAAACACCATTCGCACTTATTACCCTCAACACAGACAAGCTTAGTATTCAACGGCCATTATACTCACCACCAGATATCTATAAAGTAGAACTACCCTTTAATAGAAGAAAATAATTCATAAGCAAATGGAAGTTTGTGCAGGGGCCTCCTCTCAAGTGATCCTTGTTACATGTAAGCTTATGGCTCTTTACTCACCACCGGATATTTATACGCTGCCAATAGTTGGGCTATGGGTAAAGTTGTGGTTGAACTCTGGTCCCCAATAAACCCGGCTAATCTCCAGTTCTTTCTGCAGGAGTAGTTAGGGACGGTCACCTCGGGTCCTGATAACATCTGTAATACATTTTTGATTGCTTTTCGAGGATGTGAACACGAGTCATAAATGTGATATCCCAGAGTCATATTGGGTAAGAATGTTGGGTCTTTGTTTAGCTGGTCAATAGCAAAAAGAAAAATTTGAAGATTCCTGTAGAACTGATACAGGGGCCTGTCAGAAGAATAACATCAGTTCTAAATTATATATAGTGTCATTATATTACATATATATTACATTATATATACACCATATATATTACATTACATATGTCCCCCATGCGTTAGATCAAATTTGGTTAAAGGGGTTTAAAAACTCACCTCTCCGAGTTCGATTTCTGCTGCACCTTGGGTGTCTGGGCTGGTTCCGACTCTGGGTCACAGGACCAGAACCTGGCACCCGAGTCAATTCATCTCTGCACCCACTAGCTTAGATCAAATTTGGTTAAAAGGGTTATCCAGGGACTGTTTAACCATTTCAGGACGGACACATTTTTATTTTTTTTTTTCATGCTATTGGACCCCCTTAGGCACCAGGTGTGACAACTATCTCTCCATCCCGTATAGCGTATACCCTGGTACTTGCGTGAGAAAACTCTCCTTTAAGACATAAAAGACTTATAGACATGTGTTGTCTGCATAAGGCAGGTCCTTTAAAGGGGTATTCCGGGACTTGTTTATTGATGACCTATATCTAGGTGAGGTCATCAATATGTGATCATTTGCAAACTGACACCTACAATCCCCTCTGCTGAATACCAAGCATATCATAGGACCTGCGCTTGGTATTGTAGCTCAGCCCCATTCCCTTGAATGGGACTGAGCTGCTGCTGTACCATGTGTCTGATCAACATGACATCATCTGCACATGGAATAGACCACAGTGCTCATGAGCGCCACAGCCTCTTCAAACAGCTGATTGGTGGCGGACCCAGGCATTGGACCCCGACCAATCACATATTGATGGCCAATTCTAAGCAAAGGTCTTAAATATGTAAGTCCCATTAAACAACCTATTGTAGAAAATGTTCCCAGAAATCCACGCAGTGTTTTTACTATTGAAGTAAATGGACGGACAATTTACTGAATTATTTGAATTGGATCATTACATATGTGTCAAAAATATTACCACTGTATTCTGGTACAGAGTAAAGTAGGATTTTTGGGACTTTTTGGGCTTATTTTTTCAAAAACTTTTTATGCCACACGCTCCATTTTTGAAAACTGTGTGGGAAAGTGCGTGCGCTCTGTAAAGCATTGCGGACTATGATAGTGTTATAAAAGTAAGCAAAATAAGACCTGTGCAATGTGATATGGTGCGATTTATTACAAGGAAATGTTTTAAAATCAATTCTGCGACAAGCAAAATTGATTTTAAAATATTTCCTTGTAATAAATCCCTCCATATTTCTTTTTTGGTTCAAATTATTATTGTACATATAGGATAACCTTGAGCCGATAGTTTATCTAAAACTCTTAGTCTCTCCAAAAATATGCCATCTGCAATATGTGATTTTTTTTATTTTTATTTTTTTGTATTTTTTGCTAACTTGTTTTAGTAATTAAATTTCTTTTTTGCAATTTTAATTTTTATAAAAAAAAAAAAAATCCTACCAAGAGCATATCAGCTAGAACTCTATAGAACACGGTTGTATAGTTTTACTTACTTGATGCAAAACATGGACATGATATACGGGTTTTCTGGTATTTTCATTTGGCTTAACACACAGTGGACGGAGAATATCCCTCCAAGGATGATGTCACCATCTTTCACATATTCATAATCCTCATAGGTTGGAGAGGTTTGCAGGTTACAAGCTGATGACGGATTCTTGGTTGTGGAGCTACAAGGTGTCACACACAGCAACAACAGCAGCAGCAACAGCACAAGTAATAGCATTTTAGGCAAAAGAAAAAAATTCTGTCAATGTGTAGGCTCTGCCAGTATCTGAGGAGTCTGTCATAGTCTGAATGATGTCAGGCATGTTATATAGAGTTCAGTAACAAAGGGACCTGCTTTTAGATTCTGCCGATGAGAGCCTTGACTATTCTTATGATATGTAATGTCTGGAGAAAAAAAGATTTTTTTTTTTCAACTGGTTGTTATATTTATTTTTGTTGAAATTTGAAAATAAATAAATAAATAAAATAGTCACTGTACAATTTAAGCACCATAGTAATACATGAACATCATGTCTTATGTTACTTGAATGGCTCCGCATTTGGTCAAAATTCAAATGAAGAGGAGCAAAATTTGTAGCAAGTGTTTAAATGAACTGCCCAGAGATATCCAACAGAAGAAAATCCAAGGCATTGGATACAATAAATATTATTGTTTATTCATCACAAATTCTATAAAGCATTGTGAAGTTTCGACTATGCAGGGTGCAAAGTGCGAACACAAAGTTGTCCAATTCTGCTTCATTTGGCCTTTATTTTGTTCTGTAGAAACAATTTTTTTTAAATTTCAGGATGAATATTATAGCCAGCAATAAAGGGGTTGTCCAGGCAAAAATGGACAATTCCTTTAACTTTTAAATCAGCAGTGAAAAAAAAAAAAAAAATTCATACTCATCTGTCCCCGATGCTCCGGTGTCCTCCCGGCGTGTTCCAGTTCTTCTGCTCAACAGGTCTCTTCTGGAGTTTCGCTCAGCAGGCCACAGGAAGAGATCTGTGGTGTCACTGGTAGTGACATCTCATGCCCTTCGCTGATTGGCCTCAGTGGTCATCGAATTAGCGGCTTCAGCGGAACTCCAGAAGGGACCCATTGAGCAAAAGAACCGAAACGCGGCGGGAGGACACTGGAGCATCAGGGACAGGTCAGTATGAATTTTTTTTTTATTTTTTTCACTGCTCCCGGCTGATTTAAAAGTTAAAGGGGTTGTCCATTTTTGCCTGGATAAGCACTTTAAGAGTCAATGTGGCCCCCAAGTGCCCTAATCTGCTTATGGTGAAACTAGAGGAGTCATCTATTCACACAGTTTTGTGCGGGGTAGCACAAGAGATGATGTTTTCACAATTTGGTTGGTTACATTCATTTTTGGTAAATCAAATTTACTGTAAATTTCACAATGATTTAGCTGACAGTCCTATTGAAATGAATGGAGTGGTGCACATACTGCCGGTACAACTTTCTGTTCAGACCTGTAGACTTTTCAGTATGAGTTTGAGTGGTCAGACCCCCACTGATCTGCAAATGAGACCCTATTCTTTGGATAGGGGATTACTTGCTTTTATGGGAAAACCCAAACAGGTCTTTGGAAAGCATCTACAGTGGGGGAAAAAAGTATTTATTCAGCCACCAATTGTGCAAGTTCTCCCGGCCTGTAATTGACATCATAGGTAGACCTCAACTATGAGAGACAAAATGAGAAAACAAATCCAGAAAATCACATTGTCTGATTTTTTAAGAATTTATTTGCAAATTATGGTGGAAAATAAGTATTTGGTCAATAACAAAAGTTCATCCCAATACTTTGTTCTATATCCTTTGTTGGCAATGACAGAGGTCAAACGTTTTCTGTAAGTCTTCACAAGGTTGGCACACACTATTGCTGGTATGTTGGCCCATTCCTCCATGCAGATCTCCTCTAGAGCAGGGATGTTTTGGGGCTGTCGCTGGGCAACACGGACTTTCAACTCCCTCCAAAGGTTTTCTATGGGGTTGAGATCTGGAGACTGGCTAGGCCAGTTGGTGGCTAACTAAATACTTTTTTTCTCCACTGTATGATGAACATCTCACCAGCATCTGTCATACATATTTGTAAAAGCCTAACAAAGTAATGTTTCTTGTTAGAGAAATGCCTGTAAAAGCCCAATGGATGGAGATGAACAAATTTCCCGAAATTTATGTCAGGTCAGATTTCCTTAAATCGGCCAACTGGTTTGATTTGATCTCAATAAATTCAGTCCAAATAAAAAATGTCTCAATTACCCTGAAAAGTTGTTTATTGGAGTTGTGTAATGCCATGTGTCCAAAAGATGTGGCCAGGCTACACAAAAGACCAAGGGGAGAAGGAGTAGGATGGTCATGCTCACTTTTCTTGCAAATGTCAATTCTATATGGATGACCTGATGATGCTATATGGGTATGGAAAAACAGAATTCCTAAATTTGTGCCTGCATGGTCTTGGCTTATTTTTGGCTTGAAGATCTTGTACAGTGTCCAGTCTCATGGATTTGCCATATTTGGTAATGAAAAGAAAAATTCCTACATAGGAGATGACTGAACAAATCCTTTACCTACATCTGTGCTGGAAACGTGCCTGCCAATTCCACCATCACCACACAAGCTTGCCTTAAAGAGAAACTGTCAGGTTGATTTTGGACAATAAACCACCCACAGGTCCTTATTGACTGGGGCTTGTGTGTCCCAAATCGCCGTTTTAAATCCATCCTCGCCCGCAATTAAAAAAAAAATAAACCATTATACTTACCTAGAAATCATTGGACTCATCTCTGGTGCTCTATGTAGTTCTTCAGTGAAGCCAAGGACGTACACCTGGGCTTTATCGCGCAAGTGCCAGGTAAGAGGTATGTGCACTAAAGCTGAGGTATAGTCCCCTAGCTTCACTGAAGAACTGCGACTGCGTGGGATGTACAGCACACTTTGCTCTGTACTGATGAAGGACAACAATCCGGAAACAGCGCTGTATGCAGATAAGTGAAATTGGCTTGGCTAAGATCCCTTTTGCTGTCTCAAGGCTCGGTGAGTCAAAAGCAAATTGAGGATCTGTTACATCCAATAGAGGGCGCATGAGCTCCCCAGCTCCTTTCCCATAATGCCTTGTGATATGTAGATGCTAAGTAGAGGGCGAAAGGCAATTAAAATCTCTACACACCTTCACTGGTGCTCTCCTCAATGTGAGAGATTCTTGTCCCTAACCCACTCATTGCCTCCCACTAAGCCAGCCAATTCACTTTGCTCTGTACTGATGAAGGACAACAATCCGGAAACAGCGCTGTATGCAGATAAGTGAAATTGGCTTGGCTAAGATCCCTTTTGCTGTCTCAAGGCTCGGTGAGTCAAAAGCAAATTGAGGATCTGTTACATCCAATAGAGGGCGCATGAGCTCCCCAGCTCCTTTCCCATAATGCCTTGTGATATATGGGATGTACAGTGGCAGGGTAAGGGCAAATGACTTTATTACAGAGCGATTTGGGACAGTAAACACTAGGTCCACAAGGACCCGTGGCTGGTTTATTGTCCCAAATCAACTTGGCAGATTTCCTTTAAGTCTGCCCCTGGTAGTTTTTTTATGTTATGGCCACACATCAGTTTGGCTACTTATTATTACTACTGCCAGCACTCTCTTCCTCTGATGTCATGTTCTTGTCACCCTGACCTTGTTGTCAGCTCCTATCTGCAATAGAATCATCATTGCCAATGGACTCCTCATCTTTCCCATCACTTTTTTCAGACTCATCATCATAGCCATGGAATTCTTGCACTCACTCGTAATTCCCACCTCTAGATTTCCCCTTAATAATAATAATAATAATACATTTTATTTATATAGCGCCAACATATTCCGCAGCACTGTACAATTTGTAGGGTTCAAGTACTGACAAAAAAGATACATTACAAAGAAATATTCAATTCACACACTGGGACTGAGGGCCCTGCTCGCAAGAGCTTACAATCTATGAGGTAGAGGGGGTGACACAGGAGGTAGCAGGGGCGGCATCGGAGGTAGCATTGCTTGTACAATGGTCAGACAATTCTGTAATAGAGGTTACTGTCATTACACATATATAAAGTTGTATGAGCCGTCACCAGTCGTGTCCTTTAACGTGCAGATGGTGCCTGGACATATAAAGTTAGTCTGATACGGCATCATATCCTGTGAGGTAATGCAGGAGCGTGAACAGAGGAGGGTATGTTTTAGGGATTCTAACTACAGAAGGGTTTACATTAGGAGTTGTGATAGGCCTGTCTGAAAAGATATGTCTTTAGTTTGTGCTTGAAGCTGTAGAAATTGGGGGTTAATCTGATAGTCTGGGATAGAGCATTCCAGAGAAGTGGTGTAACTCGGGAGAAGTCTTGTATACGAGCATGGGAGGTTCTGATAATAGAGGATGTTAGTCTTAGATCATTGAGTGAACGGAGAGTACGGGATGGGTGATAGAGATGAGGGAGGAAATGTAGGGAGGTGCAGCATTATGGAGAGCCTTGTGGTGAGGGGGGAGAAGTTTATATTGTATTCTATATTGAAAAGGCAGCCAATGTAGTGACCGGCACAGACCGGAGGCATTGCTGTAGTGTCTAGACTGATAGATGAGCCTGGCCGCCGCATTCAGAATAGATTGTAGAGGGGAGAGTTTAGTAAGGGGAAGACCGATTAGTAAGGAGTTACAGTGGTCAAGGCGAGAGTGAATCAGGGCAACAATAAGTGTTTTTAGTGTATTTGTGGTAAGGAAAGGGCAGATTCTGGAGATGTTTTTGAGGTGGAGATGACATGAGCGTGCGAGTGATTGGATATGGGGGGTCTGAGTCAAACAAAACCCCGAGGCAGAGGGCATACTGCCTAGGAGTTATGGTAAGGCCGGAGACTGCAATGGAGATATCAGGGACAGATCTATTAGATGGTGGAAACAGCAGTAGTTCAGTCTTTGAGAGATTCAGTTTCAGATAGAGCGAAGACATGATATTTGAGACAGCAGAGAGACAGTCACTGGTGTTCTGTATTAGTGCAGGGGTGATGTCACAGGATGACGTATATAATTGGGTGTCATCAGCATAGAGATGGTACCGGAAGCCAAATCTGTATGATGAGTAGGTGTGTCCTGTAAAGGAGAGAAAGCACTGATGGTGAGAGACAGGTTATGGTCAGAGAGTGGCAGAGAAGAGTTAGTAAATTTAGAGACTGTGAGGAGTCGATGGAAGACAAGATCAATGGTGTTGCCATCTACATGTGTGGAGGAAGAGGAAAGTTGTGAAAGACCAAAAGACGTAGTTATTGAGAGAAACTGTGAGGCAGCTGGGGAGACAGGGGTGTCAGTGGGGATGTTAAAGTCACCCATGATGAGGGTAGGAATTTCACTGGCTAAGAAGAGGGGAAGCCAAGAAGCGAAGTGATCCAGAAATTGGTAGGGTGAGCCGGGAGGACGGTAGGTCACAGCTACACGTAAGGAGAGTGGGTGGAAATGTCTGACAGCATGGACTTCAAATGAGGGTAATGTGAGTGAGGGTACCAGTGGGATGGCCTGAAAAGTGCACTGTGGCGATAGAAGTAACCCTACCCCTCCACCCTTCCTGTTGTCAGGCCTAGAGGTGTGTGAGAATTGCAGGCCACCATGAGACAGAGCAGCAGGGGAGGCCGTATCAGACTGCTGGATCCAGGTTTCAGTAAGGGCGATCAAGTTGAGAGAGTTACTGAGGAATAAGTCATTAATATATTCTAGTTTGTTACACACTGAGCGGGCGTTCCAGAGAGAACAGTTAAAAGAGACAGGAGAAAGATAAGGAGAGGGAACACGGTAAATATTGATTAGGTTTGTACGATTTCTATGTGTGTAGGAAGAGGAAAAATTAGGGAGAGAAGGGGGGCCAGGGTTTGGAGAGATGTCCCCAGCAGCTAGGAGGAGCAAAATTGACAGAGACAGTAGGTGGTTCAGTGATTTATGAGGATGCTTATGTTTGGTTTCACTGCTAAGAGCAGTATAGGGATTAGGGTGGTTGAAGAGAGTGAAAAGTGTGTGAGAGCTGTACATGGGAGAAGGCAGAAGAGAAGGACTGATATGGATAGTGTGCACTGGTGGTAGAGATGGAGGGGAGTTCTGCAGGAAGACAATTGCTAACATAGTAAGTGACAGTGCAGCTATATCATACCATGTGATAAAGCTTGTTGTTTTGGTTTTAAGTTTACCTGGTGTTCTTCCATGGCTGGCCTGTCTTGTGCCCTGTCTAAGTGCCATGTGTAAGTGCACTTTGGTTAATATGCACTTCGGTTAAGATGAACAGCTGCAATAGGAAATGCCCCCCTGCATTGGAAATGCTTCCCCCATAAGCTGTATCTACTTATATAGGGATGCAAAGCTTCATAACTAGCACTAATTTAAGTCGTTAACCAATTAATCTACAAACTGTGACACATGAGGAGACTGGCCTATATAGTTACAAATACACTGACCAGGGAACTGCCATAAAATCACTGAGCATCAAAAGACTGACACTAGTACAGATAAGGACACATGGGATTGCAAAAAATACAGACTGGGTGAAATTCTAGGATAGGGGTCAGAGAACAGCCATGTAGAGATGGGTTCAAGAGAATATGTACCATTCAGAGTCGCAGGGTGAGCTGAAGGCAGACACAGCAAGCAGAGATGGGTTCAAGAGAATATGTACCATATCAACACTGTCAAAAACTACCTGTATCCCTCCCAGCACAGTCAAAATCTACCAATAACCCACCCTGTATCACAACTACCAACCCCACCAACAGTCATGGTGCTAGGAATCTGTGTCAGTGATGATGAAGACAGGGTTGATGGAGCAGAAAGGAGGAACACATTAAACCCTGACTCAAAGTCACTGCTTCACTGCCAGATGTAATATTCTGCTGTGACTGAGAGGAATGAGTAAAAGTGTCGTGACATCAATGGCCCTAAGTGACCTCTGAGGTCCAATCACATGTAGAACTGATGATGTCAAGGAAAGAGGTGAAAGACACAGAAGATACCCAAAGAAGAAGACCACATGCTGCAGCGGAGCCCAGGAAAGCCCAGTGTAATTATTATTTTTTTTTTTTTTACGCAACGTCACTTTCCTCCAATTATTATACTCCCAGTGTATAATAATGATTTTTTTTTTTTTGGTTCAGCGGAACCAGAAATTTTTGGGAAAATTCATTCATCTCTAAATTGAACTAAATCCCATTGTCTGAATAACCCTGAAAATGTAGCCAAGGTATTTAGTCAAAAAAAGGTTTTTTCAAAACATCACTTTCCCATCCTGCATTACACTCACTTTCCTTCTCTTCCCCTTTAGTTGCTCTTACTGCTCTCATGCTGATTGATGTTGTTACCCACCAGGGTTATTAAACCCCAGTTCAGGAAGCAGAATGCCTTCTGTTTATACAATACGTTCAGTTGCTACTCCCAGCTGCACCACTAAATTGGCATTGATGCAGTGCAGCTAAACAACACTGTTCGTGCCCCTTTGGGATTTACCATAAATATCAAAATCAGGTTCACAGATTCACCACATCACTAGATGGTAAGGTGCTGGATTATACCAGGATCTTCCCAGTACCCCTGGTGGTAGTGAGTTCAGGATAAATAATTCTTTTTACTGGTCTAAACTTAGTGATGGAAATTATCAAATGAAAAAAAAAAACCATAATAAACATTTTTTAGGAAAATATACAAAAACATCCTCAAATCTGAAGTAGTCCAAATGATGCTGCGGAACCCGAAAAACAAAAACAATAAAACACAAACAAAATAGCAGTATGAAAAATAAATATATTATTTTCACCTACACCTGTCTTCTTTCTTCTGCCTTCTAAATTGTCTGAATAGAAAACAAACTTAGTGCTTATTTACATGAAAGAGTTTTCTGGCTGTATGCTAGCTATTGTATTTTATTACTTTTAGAGATGAGTGAATCGAAGCTGACGAAGTGGAATTTGATCCGAATTTCAGGAAATATTCTATTCGCATCGAATCCAGATTTCCTCACGCTTCGTGGTAACGATTTAAATTTTGTTAAAAATGGCCACTGTATATGTTAGGACATGGGGCAAGGAACTCTGGGAACGCGGGATCACCCACAATGCCATGCGTGCAGCCAATCAGCAGCCAGCCCTGTGATGTCACAGCCCTTTAACCCTTTCGCGAGTGCACACGGCATGTTTGACCGCTGCATCCAAGGTATTAAAACCCCCGATCGGTTATGGAGCAGGGTGTAACTGACAGCTAACACCCTGCTCCATAACCGATCAGGGGTTCTAACACCTTGGATGCCACGGTCAAACATGACCGCAGCAGCCAAGGGGTTCCGACATTTTGCCACCCACCCCGGATCTCTGCAGACAGGAAATAGCTGTTTATTTGCCGAAATTTAATTCTGAAGTTGATGCATAATATGTTTGCACTGTATTACACTGTTTATTACAGACTATTTCCACATTCCAGCTTTACATTGGACATTTTGGAATTAATCAGCCATTTCTGTGTTTCTGTGCAAGCAGGAGTAGTTAATGTTCTGCATTTCCTAGAAAGTGGGAGTTTTTAGTGGTTGCAAGGAGCCACCAGCTAGTAAGCTACTTCCTGCTCATCTCAGAACTTAGTTAGTGACAGACCAGGGAGTTAGCTTGTAGAAGAACACCTTTCGCTCTTTAGGCTAGTTAGTGACTGATAGGGTTAACAGGCAGTCCCATGTCACCGAACTCCCAAGTCTTGCAAAACCAACACTTCTTAAACTTTCTGATTGTAGAACATCTCCACTGTTGACCAATGAGGAAACCTAGGTATCCATGGCTGAGACAGGCCCTCCAGTTCCCCAACAGTGCTTGGAAAGGAAGACTAGGTCCCAGGGGTCTCCCTAGATCTTCAAGTTGCAAAGGGTCAGAGAACTGAGGAAGTAGAGAAAAGCAATAACCACTCCTGTCTGTGAGTGTAAAGCTCCAAAAGCTTCAAAGCTGTAAATGAATACCACCTCCATATTGCTTTATAACTGTATAATTTTTGACAAGTAATCTAAGCCATGAGCTCTGCCATGCTGTCTCCTATGCCTATGTCAAAATATCACCACACTGGAGACAAATAGTCGTGAGTGCTCTGGGGACACTACACCATTACTTCAGTGTGTCCCTCTCATAGCTATGGAAGCCTAGGTCCTGTAAGAGGATTTGGTGTCAGAAGTCACCATGACCAGTGAGGCTACCATCTACAACCAATTCCTAACTGAGCCATCTCTACACTGCTGCACACTGGAACATTGCATAAGCAACAATCAATTTCCCATTTGTATTACCACATCCTGCCCTAAGATCACACCAAAGTCTGATCTATTTTCAACATAATAGTTAATAACAAACACCTTATATGATATTGTAATATACAAGCTCCTACTGTATCTAGCAAATATAGGTCATAACCAAAGTTCCATTACTATATTCCATTACTATCAAATTTATACTCACCTTCCATTACAACTTCTTGGCCTCCTCATGGCATCCAACGTTCTGTGTGTCTTCCTCCTTGAGGCGTCTGGTACTCTTCTTTGATGTCATGCGTCTGGGGTGACATGGGCCCACCAAGTGTCATGACATCATTAAATGTTAAGGAGGAGAATTTCACTTAACACTGACTCAAAGTCACAGTATCACTGTCAGAGCTAACATCATCCTGTTGTGACTAAGCTGATGAGTAAGCCATACAGTCCACAATATTTTTCGCTTCCTCTGCAATAATACACCTATGACTGTTAATAGACAAATGTGACCTGGTACAACTGGCCAGATGGCTGGTACCAAAAGTGCTGCTGCTGCTAAATGCATTAGAGCTATTCACATTCTTACTGGTGGATGATGTGGCGCAGGTGTTTTTTCCTGCATTACTTTGTCCATTTCCATATTGTATTTTACCAGATATTTTTAAAGCACAACTGAACCTGAACTGATTTTGCGCAAAAAAAAAAAAAAAAAAAATGCTACTTGAACATAGATCAAAGTGGTCTCCTAACTGATGTCACACACCCCCTGTAATTGGACCTCAGCAGTACTCCAAGGAGGTTTGTGTGCTATCAGCCAGGAGGCCGGTAAAGAACGTTGAGGGACTGTCGGACACCGCAGGGGAGCCCAGGAGAGGCGAGGCAAGGTAACTATATCTGTTAATTGTGTTGCTGCACATTCCCTGGGCCTCCACTCTTTTAAGACCCCAGAGTATAAAAATAGCACTTAGAGTTTGTGCCAAACAAGTTTGTCCCAAAATGAACTGAATGAACGAACCTCACGAATATTGAATATTGAAATTAATCTCATAAGGCTAGTTATCTCTAGTTATGACTCACCACATAGTCATAAGTGACCTCATACATCATAATTGGCTAAGGGCTTGGTAGTATCGGGAACTGTGTTGCCTGAGATCATGTGATTCTCTCTATTCTCTGTCTAGTTCTGATCTCTAAAATGGCAATTTTGAGCGATTTATTGGACGATAATCACAAATGTTTTGGTTTCACACTGAAACCCAAATTTTGGGGAATTTTGGAATGATATTGTTTTTTGCCATATTGATTTGCTCATCTCTGATTTTAATAAAAACAAATTTGAAATGGAAATTCTATTTACTTAGCCTTATGTAGCTCTGCTATTTTAGCATTGTGCAGTATATTATTTTTGCAGTGCTTGGTGATGTATGTAACATTTTTATTTAGTACATCATGTGATGTGTGTGTGAGTGTGAGTGCACTAACAGTAGGACACTATAGAAGACTGGATTGATAGATAGATCGATATGGGATGGATAGATAGATATGAGATAGCTATATATGAGCTAGATAGTTATGAGTTAATATTCACAACTTATTTTTTCGTTATTTAGTGCTTTAAGTTCTTTGTGAATAATGATAAAATTATCTCCATTTGTATTCTCTTGTGGTTATGTGGTTTATTCTACATGTTTTCTTCGACACATCTCTATATCTTTATTGCTCTGTTTCCAGGCGTATAATTATATGGTAGAGCCAATTATGTCACCTTAAAGACACCTTACAGGTCAGAACTTCACTGAACCGATCATTAGTTTCTAACATCATCCTGAAAATCCCACCTGGATGAAATCTGCTGAGAGATGAGAAAAAAATACGATCACGTACAAGAAAATCTACAGCTCAACTTATTAACTCGATGAATGTTTCATATTAAATTGTTATTCATGTGTCAAAATGTATTCTTTTTCATTATTGTACACTTTCATATTCTTTTTAAATTCTTTGTGGCTCATTCCATTGGTTGCTAATTTATATTTCTTGAGTGTTTGGAATATTTTACAAGGATATAATGTATCCACATAACATATGTGAGAATTTTTTTATATAACCTCTTTCATTAGAAAACCCTTCCAGCCCCTAGTAGGTTATGTAGATTTTCTTTATATTTTCATGGCTGATTGACCTGTCAAATGACATCCCATAAATTTGGTAACTGGTTACAGCCACCCCATAGACTCACTCCACCCCATAAGTGTAAGGTGTGTTCTTCAAAGAATATAATAATCAGAGGCCCCAGGAAGGTGTGGAAAGAAAGAAGAAACAGCTAATACGCATTTCCTTAACTCTTTGGGACTCTGCTGTGGCATTTAGTCTTCTCTCCCTGCATCTTCTGGCCTCTTCTGGCCTCCTGGATGATGTCAGTGGGGGGACTGTGGAGGCCTGTGATTGGACCAAAGCGATGATATGGGGCATGTTGATGTAGTGACACTTTGATGCAAGAGTCAAGATTTCCACATACCTCACAGACTGTTAAGACCCAATCACAAGCCTCAGAGACTCCAGGGGGCCTCTGACATCACCCAGGAGGCCAAAAGATTGTCATAGGACTCAATAATTGAAATCAACCAGATTTGGGGCATTTTGTTATGTGATACTTAAACCTTATCTTCTCTTTACAGATCCCCAGGTCTCGATGCTCAGCAAGTTGTTTACCCGGACACAGGAAAGTGACAACTTCTAGCATACAATTGTGCTGTTATGATTGTGCCCCATGTTCCGAAGGAGAAATATCTAATATAACAGGTAGATTCTATACAGCGTCTATGGGTATGAAAGATTTTCCCTACATTAAAATAGAATATCACATGAATACATTGTCCTTTATAAGGGGAGCATATTACAGGGACAGGTTGACTCTCAACTAAACAAAATGTCAAACACAATTTGATATATTTATGAGATCAGAATTTTTGTAATGGAGTTTTTAATGCCAACTCATTTCACCCTACTCACCATGACAGACTAAAGTTTATCCACATAGACAGCAGCCAACTGTCAGTTCCCGGAGAGAGGGATGGGGGCATGCTGCATTATGAACATGTAAGGAAGTGAAAGGTTATCCTCCTTAGTAAGTGACCCTAAGCAATACATATAGTCATTGCCCAAGACATGTTAGTCTCTCATTGTAATGGTGTTTATTCACTGTTATGCTCATTTGTGACCATTTCCAGATATGTAACTTTAATGTAAAGTTTTGTGCATTGTGTTTTCTTTGCTTATGCAGTGGGTAAGGGTTTTGTACCAAATGAAAGTTTTTGGAAATGTTCTATTGTGCAAGATTACTCTGGGGTGAAGGGTCACTGTATAAACTGCAGACTTCATGAATTTCCTGCAGAGTGGTTAGGTCAGTCCTGGTTGTTCCAGAACCTATCCACTAGGAGTCAGTTGCCTTGTCTGTGACTTTGGCAGGGAGCGCTGCCAAGCTGATCAGGAGTGATACTCATCAGCTCATGTGAGTGTATGTGGAGTACTTAGTGCTGTTTAGTTTGTGTGACATGTACTACATGTACTGCTGCTGTTTTATTATCTGCAATTAAGATAAGTAATGGTTTGATTACAGTATCAAAGAGTAGTTTCTTTATGACACAACTGAACTACAAAACTGCACAATACTACCAGTACTGTGGACTCATAAGTATTCTCTCATAACGTTTGCTAACTACAATATTTTTACATTTGGGATAACAAGAGAACAAGCCAGCCAAATACTGGAGGTCCATGTGCTAGAAAGGGGTTTACGAGATCATGTGATGTTAACTAGACCAGGCTTTGTTAAGTATGATAATTGTATTGTGCATTTATGCTTTACTAATGTGATTTTTCTTTCTGTTCTTTTCAGTGGACTACATAGATGGCCAGTGGTAGTATTATTTTTTTTTCTTTTTATAAGCTGGTTGTGAAGTGGGGATACCACATGTTTTTTTTAATTACTTATTTATAGAAAAAAAACTCTATGGGGATCACCCTCATCTTTCAAAACCTACCAAATCCAATAAAGCAGGAGCAACTGAATCTTATCAGGGAAGAAAACCCATGTTTTTTTGGGCTTTTCTAGCTTAATCAGCAGCCTCAGTACCCAATCATCACTAGATGGTGGAATACTGGAATATTCTCAGCTCTTCCTTGCCCCCCTGATGGTGGTGGGTACTGGGGTAATAATGGATGGGGAGTTACAATTAGTCTATTTAGTTGTATATGCTAAGTCCTGCCTTAGTAAAAGATGATGTTAATCATACAGTGGCTATTTTAAATGCTATAGTAATAAAGTAAAAAAAACACACAAAAATGAAACAAATATTTTACTGAAATAGAATACTCCCACACTGACCATTTTATTAATATTTAAACAAAAAAACTACCACTGGTCATTATCAACATAGTCCCTTATCCCTTAAGTGTAATTAGAGGATCTGAAAAAAAGAACAGAAATAAATAAACACATTAATACAACATAGATAAATAATGAAATTATCCAGCTTACCCCTTTTGGTCCATCCTATGACATCTCATTAGCTAGTTTACATCATGTAAGAGGTGTTACTAGAATTCATTGCCAATTGAAATATAGTAGCCTCCATTTTTAGCAAATGAAGCCCGGAGCATTAGAGGGTTTGGTGTACCAGAGTGCAACCATTCCTCCTCCTACTGAAAGGGTCCTGCACTCAAGAGGTTAATCATGGTGATGTCAATGCCATCATTCAATTTAGATGGAATCACTCATTGTTCTGCAGAAGGACCAGGGAGCAGGTCGTGAATACTGCTCACCGAACATCATTAGGACTGCTATACTGGAGTTTTGGGACAAGTTTATTCGACACATATCATAGGAACAAACCAGCAAAACACAAATCAAGCTTGTGAGGGTTGCCCAACAAACTACTCACATGCCACGCAGCCCTAGCCTTACTCTCCACCTGTCTTTCACTTTTTCATTTATTTCTATTGACTATTTAAGACAATATAATTTCAATAGCAAGGCTAGCAGCACATGTAACTATAAGTAATGTAGTAACATTTTGTTTTGCAGATAGTAAAAGTTGCATGAAATGTCCAGAAGACACGTGGTCAAATGAGAACAGAACATTTTGCATCTTGAAGAAGATGGAATATTTATCTTATACTGAGGACATCATATCAATAGTTATTTCCTCTTTATCAACTTTTTTCTATATTCTGACAATTTTAATTTTTGCAGTTTTCTATTCCAAACATTACACCCCGATTGTTAGAGCAAATAACAAGAACCTGAGCTTTGTCCTCCTGGTTTCCATCATGTTGAGCTTCCTTTGTGTCTTCTTGTTCCTTGGTCACCCTGTGGCTTTAACCTGCATGTTACGTCAGATCTCTGCTGGAATATTTTTCTCAGTATCCATCTCTACATTGTTGGCCAAGACCATAATGGTTTACATTGCGTTCAAAGCCACCAAGCCTGGAAGTGTGTGGAGAACATGGACTGGGGTAAAACTCCCTAATAGTGTGCTCCTGATCTGCTCCTCTATCCAGGTTTGTCACCTGTATGAGTTGGGTGACCCTCTCTCCTCCCTTCCAGGAGCTGGACACACATTCTTATAAGGAGAAGATTGTAGCTCAGTGTAATGAAGGGTCAGCTCTTTGGTTCTACTCTGTCCTGGGTTATATATGGGAATTCTGGCCGCTGTTAGTTTTATTATAGCTTTCTTAGCCAGGACCTTACCGGACAGTTTTAATGAGGCCAAGTACATCACCTTCAGCATGCTGGTGTTCTGCAGTGTCTGGATAGCCATGATCCCGGCTTATCTCAGCACCAGAGGCAAATACATGGTGGCCGTGGAGATATTTGCCATCCTGACCTCTAATGCTGGACTGCTGGGCTGTATATTTTTCCCAAAATGTTTTATAATTCTGCTCAAGCCTGAACTAAATACAAGAAAACATATACTAGAACCTAAAAATACTGTGTTACATCATTGATTTCCAGCACTAAAAATCAAATGCATAGCTCTAGCTTAAAAAATAAACGGTTTCTCACTTGAAGTTGATTCAGGGAAAAAGTTACCAATTACCCCGGGGCTGGAGATATCGGTGCCGTTAATTTTCTGCCCATCATCAGAAACTAACGGCACTGATATCTCTGCAACCAGGGAAGGATCAGCAAAGCTGACAATCCACTGAATTCAGCACACTATCAGCTTTCTATCAGTATATAACACCACCAATGTCAGAGGACATGAAAGGTCCTCTTTAAGGTGCTACATGAATCTATCCATATGTACAGTAAAGGTAGGATCAGGGCATTTGCATGGTAGGGCAGCTTCTTTGGATCTACTATATGTAAGTGATTTAGTATTGGGGTCTATGAACTTTAAGATGCAACACAATGGTAATTGGCCATAATCTTACAATTGGCAGATTTTTACAAACTCAGTTCAATATAATTGTGGTAATCTGGTTTCCTATATAGTTTGTGTCCTTCCTTAATTCTCATACTGGCCCATACCTGACTCTTCCCAGCCCTCCTGATGGAAGCAGATGCCAGCGTACAAATGTGGGGGCGACAGCTAGGCAGCTAGGCTGAGGCAATGGTAATAAAGTAAAAACAAAATAATAAGGAAAAATTAAATTAAAAAAACTGCTTAGAAGGGTACTTTGTTTGCTGAGATTAATTTTTAAAGGGAACCTGTCACGTTTCAAGCAGCCTGTAGGGAATTAGGGTGTGACCATAGTAGTGAAGACAGATATGGGGTAGGGTATTAGTTGGTTAATTCAGCATTGTAACATGAACTATCTTAGGGATGGAGCCTAGCTTATTCAGGTCATGGTCCAATATGTTTAATTAGATCAATTGCATGGCAAATTCCCTTGAGGGTAACAGGAACCTAAGAAAAAATCTGTAATTATTAAGATTATTGAGCCTTCATGAATTGTCCTTTCACCATGGTTTATGTACCTTTGTAACTGCAATTTTGTCCAGTAAAGATGAATTTCTTGCACTTAATTAAGTTTACAATTTTCTTCTTAAAATGGACCTACTCAAGTAACACTACACTATGGAGGAAGAGCCTTATGTACCTATAGTCCCAGCAACTACACTTCTACAAGAGATAGCCCAACATTCAGTATAGTGATACTGAGCAGCTCCTTCATTAGGTACAGCAATAGACAAATGGTCACCCTGACCTGAATCCAGAGTTGGACTGGCCTCACCGGGGGACCTGTGAGTCCCCCGGTGGGCCCCTTGCCTTTAGGAGGCCCTACCGAACCCCCACTGCTTTTGTATAATAGGCAGTGGAGGTGTGGTAATGGCCCCTATTCACTTACCTCTCCCTGCTCCTTGCTGCGCATTATGTCATCGTAACGTGATGTGCAGTGCACAGGTCCCAGGCTGCTGCAGGAAGATGAGAGGCCGTGAGCAGGAGTGGGGTGGGGTAAGTGATGCAGCCAGGTTATCCCCGGTTTTGCGATTTGGTTTTAAGAACTGGATCGTAAAACCAGGGAGAAGTGGCGCCACCAACCCAATTCTGACACTAGTAGAGCAGAAAGTCACAGGCTTCCTGCTCTACCACTCATAGACTTGTAGGCCACAGGCCACATTGATCCTGTGGCATACAAGCTAAGCTCCAATATGGGTTCGCTGGGACACCCTCTCCCCCAAGCCCAGGGCCTGCACATCGTCCTACTCCTCCTGCTGCAGGAAGGCCTGCTACAGGAAGTCAGGGGCAGAAGTGGGGCGATGCTGTGACCCTGCTCCTCCGCCCCCCCAAACACCCACATTCGGACTATAAGACACCCCCCCATTTTCCTCTCAAATTTTGGGGAAAAAAAGTGCCTATTATAGTTCAAAAAACATGGTAATTATAAAAAAAAAATAAAAATATGCTGGACAACCTTTTTAAAGTGTGGCGCATTAGTGGGTATATTAGAGGGGTTGTCCAGGCATTGTCCTCAGGATAGGCCATAAATATTTGTTTGGTAGAGGTCTGACACCCGGCCCCCGGAACGATCAGCTGTACGGAGTCACTTCCGGCTCCCGTCCTGTACACAATACCGGAAGCAGAAAGCTCTGTCCACTGTATGTTACCTGGGCACCTTCACTACATTTCAGCACCTATTCAAGTCAGTAGGAGCTGAGCTGCAGTGGTGGCGCCAGGCTGCTATACAGTGGATGGAGCTTTCTGCTTCCGGCCCTGTGTTGTGTATAGAATGGGCACCGGAAGTGGCTCTGAACAACTGATGGGGCTGTGTGTGAGCCCCCTACTGACCAGGTATTTATGACCTATCTATTTAATGCCCCCCCACAGGATATTAGCCCCCATCACTGCCCCCACACAATATAATGACCCCATCACTTTTCCCTTTACAGTATGGGGGACCAGTGAAGTGGCCATAAATAAATTTGGCCCAGCCAGGACCTCTGCAGATCAGCATTTCCAGGACAGTGCAGCTACAGGTAATGATAACAATTCTAGGAGCCACGCTGTTCACTTGCCATACAGGGTGTAGCAGTGGCTTTAGGTAGTGCAGTGGTGCACATTGTATGGTGGGTGAGCAGCATGGCTCCCGACATATTATCTTTAGCAGCCCTGTCTCGGTACAGCTGATCTGCAGGGGTCTTGGTGGTGGGCCCCTAGAAACAATTCCACTGGTGGGCCCTAGACATCCCAGTCCGACACTGCCTGAATCCCAAGAGCCTGTAGGTAAATTTTTCCCTGGACTCTATTGTGGCAAAATTCTTTACATAACAGAAGCACATTAATGGAAAGATATGGATATTTGCTGAGAAATATCACTATTTCTCTGCAAGTGTTAATAAAATCATTCCACAAGTTTAGTTTTCTACTCTGTATTTTTATAATTCTAGTCTAATTTTTGAGAAGTGAAGAAAACATTACTGCCAGACACATATGAGACCTGTGTAAATTTACGACACCTTGTATTATAGTAAGCAGGACTGTCTATAAAAGCTGGGTGGATTTGCTCAGTCGGAACTGACACTAAGATGCTACAAAAATTATTGCTTCTCACTATGTTACTGAACGATGAGAGCCCAGGGTTCTTTCTCCTTATTGCTGGATGTCTTATTTTATACTTTGTAACATCATCTTCAGCTTCAACAGCTTCTTATTCACTGAAAATCCTGCTTGGTGTGTTATTCCTGTGTGTGACACCTTGTATATTCACAAGTCAGACTCCAGCACCAGCCTGTAGACTCCAGATCCAGAAAGTGAATGAAGATTATGAATATGTACAGGATGGAGACATTATGATCGGTGGGGTTGTCACTGTCCACCATCTTTTCTGTTCCATGATTTTTTATAATAATAGTATGTGTTATAGGTAAGTTTTAGAACATGTACCACGTACCATTGCTGAAGCTTCTTGTGGAAGGGACTGTTATACTTCTTTCAAGAACCATCAGCTGCTTCAGATTTTGCAGTATGGGTAAAATCCTATGGAAAACTGCAGTATTGTTCATTGGTCAGATTTTTTAATTTTTTTTTTTACTAATACTTATATTATATATTATATTATATTATATATTATACTTATATATTATACTTATATTCTAAAAAATGGGAAAATCTTTACTGTACATATGGTACACATTATAGTATCCGACACTGAAATACAAGACTATGGTCAGTCTCCCAGTAACCTCCTGGGTGGGAAACCATTTCATGACCTTGAAGTGGTTAATTCATTAACTGGGTTGTCCAGGAATTGGTGCAATCCCTGAGAAGACCGGGGGGAGGTTTAGAATAGTTTTAAAAAAAGTTACGTCCCTCTGCTCCTCTGTCTGCCACCGATGTTTGTTCGGTATTGCGGTGCCGGAATTTCTCAACCTCAGCCAATCAGTGGCCTCAGCCTTCATTGGCAAGGATCTGGTGACGTACGTGAGTGATATCATCAGTCCCTTTACATTTTTTCCTCTACAGGTTATAGTTCATTGCTTGTGATACCAGTAGTGGGACAACACTATAACACTATATAAAACTGAAACGTCAATAGAATTTTTGCAGAAAAACTTTTCTGCATGCTCTAAGAAGTTAGCCCTTGCTATACATGAACCTGCTGTAATCTGATATGATCATTTATTAAAAAATATTAAAATAATTAAAATATTTCTTATTTGATAAAAAAAAAATAGCTGTCGATTCTGTAGAATTAATGAAAGCTTCGAAAAACTTTTTTTTTACATATAGGCGTAATGTTTGAACCATTGCATACAATGACTTTTACATATAAGAATTATAATTGGCAGATAGCAAATGTCTTTAGCTCTAGCAGCCACTGCCAGGCAGCTGCTGAAAAGACATTTAAAAGAATTCAAGAAGAGCCTGGACCACCGCACATCAGCTATTTCCCTATGGCCATGTCAGTTTTACTGCTCTCTAATTGTACTTTTGATAGCAGCAAATGTGAATACTGCAGTGATGTCCCATAGACTTGAATGGAACAACTATGCAGTTCTCATAACTGCTGTTATTAAAAGTATGACAAGTGAACAGCTCCATATACGTCTATGGGAAAACAGATAGTAGACAGTAGATACAAACTGCATGCTTAAACATAAACTCCCCTGTAATTTTTTAAAGTGCTTGTTTAGCACTTAAATGCTCCAAATTTCGCTAAAAATGCCTGTTCTTGTTTTTTTCATACACACTTGGTGGTTATATTGAAAAAAAAGTGATCTTTTTTCAAGTTCTCCAAAAATTATCTATGTCAAAATGGGGCAGCTCCTTCCACTGATATAATCTACTGGCCCAGAAGTCCAGTTCTTGTATCCTGATTCCTTTAGGTGCAAAGTCACCATATCTTTGGCTTGCTGGAACTTATCCATGGGATTGAGTTTGTCTCTAGCCGGCCAGGAATAACCAGTGAATGGCACACAAAGCCTCAGTCATCCACAAGTTTTGAGGCACAGGATGAAGTTGGTTTGGTAGATCAGTTTGCCAAGATTCAAATTTTCACACAGGAGTTGAAGACACTGAACAGCACTAGGTGTCAAATTATCTTGCTTGATGTCAATCTCTTGTAACGCTTTCTAAGGAAAGTATAAATTGGGTTCTGCCAGGGTGCATGCCGGCAGCTTCCATTGTTACAGATTGCTGAAGCCAGTCTACAGTAAAGGTGCAGTCATGTATATGCAGAAACCCGTCAATGGCACTTAACTGCAAGAAGAATAAATTACTGTGTGGATGCTAAGCTGAATTATCTGAAAAATGCCACCTACTCACCTACACAACTGACATTTCACTGTGAGAAGAAATATTTGTGTGGTTGGTATGCAAAATTTTCTGATAATTTCAGTTGGATTGGACTGGCTGTATATAAAAATCGAAAAAATAGTCTGGCAATGCTGAAAAATTGATTTCAATTGGCATTTGCCACTGAAAAGGTGACTGTCCTGACTGCAGACCACACAGAAAGTATGTAATAAAAATATAGTGCACTCCACTGATGTGGGTTTAAAAAAGGGATTTGGAGCTCAAAGGGATACAGACAGAAAGTCAGACAGTGCAGGTAACAAAAAAAAAAGAAAAATCATGCACTATTGCAAATTATTTTCATCAAAAAGAGACTTGGCACATGGCACTCAAAGGGAGACCTGCACAGTCAGACTGTAGTAAAACAGTGGACAGTTACAGTAAAGTGCAGTACTTGTCTTCTGAGATTCTTATGATCCCTCTACCTATCTGTCTAATTTAAGAAAATCTATCTAATCTCTGCTTCAGAGTTCTGGTAGGGTATGTTAGGGAACAGATGCAGTGTAGAGCTAAGTAGTGAGTCCCAGCACCAGTCAAACCGAATCAGAATGGTAAAAACCGTGCTGAACGTCCCATGCTCTCCCAACCGCACCGAACCCCACCCGCCAGAGATGTTCACCAGGGCCCCTGATGGTGGGGATGGACTTGGAAGCTACTGACAGGCAGAGCGGCACGGGTCAGAGAACGCCGGACGCACAGCACACCACTAGACACAGCAGAACAGAGGCCAAAATCACTTACCAGTAGTAGCAGGAGTAGGGATGTCAGTCTGCAGAGCAGAAAGCAGCGGATGGCGGCAGGCAGTAGATGGCAACAGAGTTCCAAAGAGTTGTCGTACAGTCCGAGTTGTCAGCGTGAGGTTAGCGAAGTACAAAAGGGAAGTCCAAATAGATGTATCAAACAAGCCGGGTCGGTAACAGGAGTGCAGAGCAGTACCAAATCGGAGTTCAGGAAGACGAAGCCGTGGTTGTTGGCAGGAAATTCCTACCAACTATTATGAGAAGCTTGTGGAAGGAGATCCAAAACTTTTGACCCTCGTCATACAGTTTAAGGGCAAAGGGTCCAAATACTAATGAAATGTATGTAAACTTTTTACTTTGCAGAAAGTAATGAAAATGCCTTAACAAATTCTCTTTATCTCATTATTCTGGAATTTGACAAACATAAATACTTTTGGTAATCCTAATATACCTAAAACAGGAAAGGTTTATTCATTGAGAAAAACATGTATATGTGTCTTTTTATATAGTGTATGTAAACTTCTGGTTTCAACTGTATTATTCACACACTCTATGCACACAGTTTCCCAATGAAATTATTTGATTATTTTGTGGGACCTCATGTACTAGTCACTTATGTCCTTTTGTCTTGCGCTGTCTATATGCATTATATATCTCTATATAGATAAATAAAAGTTATATTTTAATTTGATTTTGGGAACCAAATATTTCTGTTTATTTTGTCAGTAATTCACTCTATTTTACAGACCATCCTCTTATTACTATGAGAATCTATTGACTTTCTTTTATGCTGTTGATGAAATTAATAAAGATCCTTCTATTCTACCGAATATGACCCTGGGATATCACTTATATGACTCATGTGCAGATCCCAAGAAGGCAATAAAGAGCATTATGCAGATATTATCTGGTCCCGGAAATGTTGTCCCCAATTATTCGTGCACTAAGCAGAAGATTGTTGGTTTTATTGGAGATCATTTTTCATCAACCACTTTACCTATAGCTCAGCTGCTGGGGATATATCCATACACACAGGTGAGTCGTCTGGTCTTACTATATTTCTTCAACAGAATCTGTCACATGGAAAATAGCGCCCAATCTCCAGGCAGCATGCTTATGCCTTGAACTGTTGGTCTGCTGCAAAAGGAAGAGTAAAATTCCTGTCCAGATCGCACATTCAAGCAGAGTAAGAGCGCAGAGTCCGCACGTTACATTACTACAACTTGGTGAAGTAAGGTTTATTGGTTATGTTATAGCATATGATACAGTGTATTTCCTCTGTGTTATATGATGAGTTATTGTATATTGTATATTTTTGTTTCTGGGGATGAGCAAAACCAAAAATGTTTGGAATTTGTCACCCACATAACATTATTGTATCCTGGAGTCTCCTCAGACCCCAAAGTATATTGAGAGGAGACCCAAGGGTGCTGAGCAAAAATAATAAGAAGTTATACATTGGTTCACCTCTCCTGGGCATCATCGCAACATCTGACAGTGAACCTGGGGCACGTGACATCAGCCAGGGGCCGGAAGAGGACGTGATTGACCTTCGAACACCACGATGCCCAGGAGAGGTGAGACAAGGAGAATATAACTGAATATTATTTTTGCTCATCATCCCATGGCCTGCATTTTTATTCAGAGACCCCAGAGTATAATAAGTACTTCTGGTTTGTGCCGGACAAGTTCTGTCTGAAACAAAGTGGAGGGCTTAATCTCACAAACGGTGAGAGATTTGCCCATCTCTACTTGTGTCACTTAATGCAAGCAGATCAAATGGCCAATTTGGTCACGAAAACACTAAAGAAGATGCTGGATATCCAGCAGTCAGTCGATAATATCATTGTTTAGCATGATCAACCAAAGGCAGCCCATCATCAACCATATTGCACAGACTCAAAAAGCCTGTGTCAGGGGCGTAAATATCAGGATAGCAGTGGTAGCGGCTGCCACAGGGCCCGGGACATTAAGGGACCCGGAGCCCTGTGGCAGCCACTACCGCGTACCCCACAAAAACTGCTTTCTTTATACTCCAGGGTCTTTTCAGATCCCGGAGTATAATGATCGGAGAGCCAGAGAAGGTGTGGGAACATAAAAAACACTGTAGCTTACTTCTCCTGTGCTCCAGCAGGCTTCGGGCCTGTTTGGTGACGTCCCAGATGTCAGCCAATGTCATTACGCATCGCGACGCCGGTCTGCATGACGCGAGATCTGGTCCAACATTGAAGATGGCCAAAGTAGCGCACCGGAGTGCGCCGGAGCGAGGAAGAGGTAAGTAGCATTGTTTTTTATGTTTGTATCCTACCCTGGATCATTATACTCTGGGGTCTTAAAAGACTACAAAGTACAATAATCATTCATGGGTGGTCCACAATGGGGAATACTACTGTGTGCAGGGGCCACTATGGGGCATAATGCTGTGTGTACGGGCCACTATGGGACATGATACTGTGTGTAGGGGCCACTATGGGGCATACTACTGTGTGCAGGGGCCACTATGGGGCATAATGCTGTGTGCAGGGGCCACTATGGGGCATACTGCTGTGTGCAGGGGCCACTATGGGACATAATACTGTGTGCAGGGGCCACTATGGGGCATAATACAGTGTGCAGGGGCCACTATGGGGCATACTACTGTGTGCCGGGGCCACTATGGGGGTTGGGGGCGGCAATTCGTGGGGGGGCCCCATGTCAAATGTTCGCCTTGGGGCCCAGCCATTCCTAGTTACGCCACTGGCCTGTGTAATGCATGATCACCATCTAGGCTGGCAGCTCAATATTAACTTATCTTCTAGGGTCATTTCTCAGTGTAACCTGAGCTTGAAAACATCAATGGCCCCAGGGCCACCATTTGGCAGTAGTCACCTCTATAATGTGTGTTTTTTAATTGTGTACATTTTGTATATCTATACGTTTACCATAGAAAATGGAATTACTATTATAAACTTGAAGAAAATTGTACAGAATAATTATTAAAAAGATTTCAACAAAAAACAATGGAAATTAAAAAAAAATAAAATATCCCCCCCCCACTTTCCATTGAATGTGTTCTTGTAGTATTTCCCAGATGGCCAATGCTTATTTTTAATAATACAGATCAGTTATGGAGCGTCAGACAGATTGCTACGTGACAGAGATCTGTTCCCATCCTTTTTCTGGACCATCCCTGATGACTACACAACTTATTCTGTTATTTCCCATTTTTTGAGCCACTTTGGATGGACCTGGGTTGGAATCATTGTCTTTGATGATGACGCTGTAGAGAAAGAAATAAACTTACTAACAAACCTTCTCACCAGTCATGGCGTCTGTGTGGCTTTTGTCCTAAAATATAATAGGGTAGGACTTAAAACTATAGAAAGATACTCGGAGGTGATAAAGAAGTCATCAGCCCGGATTATTATAACTTGTGGAACCTTTTCTATTATAATGCAAAATCTGCTTATTCCGTTGAAACATGTGATGTATGACAGAACTCTCATACTTAATCCTGCCGTCTCCACTCACGTTGTATATATTCATTGTCTACCACAGATATTCAATCTTAGTTTACTATTTAACCTGAATCCAGGAAAAATTCCAGATGTGGATAGTTACTTCAAAAGTTTCCATCCCTCGAAGAATCCTAAAGACATGATCCTTGAAGATCTCTGGATTATAATGTTTCATTGTTCCTCAGGAAAAATAATAAAGGATAATCTGCTTGCAAAAGTGTATAAAATATCTCTTCATAAATGTAATGGAACAGAACAAATAAAAAAAATTCTTCGATTTTCCCATGAAAACACTTTCCAAATGAATTTTGCTGTCCGGTCCGTGGCTATGGCCTTACACAATATGTACATGTCTCATGGCCATCAATCTCCAGACCTATATAAATATACATACAAGGTAAATTGCTAATTACACTGTATTTCAATGTTTCCTTCCATATATCCATGCTCAATTTATATTTTAATGTTTTTGTACTATAGATGTTATTGGTATTGAGATTTGTGGAAACAGAATGATGCCTGCCTATGGTTGGCCTACAGTATCTATATGAACAGAGGAAAACATGTCTGGTTCATTTATGAACTCTATGTCATACAAGTAAGAGTGTCCTCTCCAGTGTTTATAAGCACATGGAGCTCCCCCTAGAGGCTGACACACTAATTACTCTTAGCATGGGTAATCATATATGTTACGTAAAGAGATAGATAAACCTCACAAGATTCATTTCAAGGAATATTCTTGAGGTTCTTGTTTGTGAGGTGTCCTCCTCTGGCCTGGCCAACGCTGAGGTGTGTGATTGATGACAAGAGTTGCGGCAACATGACAAATTGCCTTATCTCTTCTGGGAATCCTGTCAGTATATGGTGGTCGCTCAGTGTTGTCTTCTGGCCTCTGAATGAAGTGCCAGGATCATGTATGGTGCTCCAATTTCTGACCCTAGAATATAATGAAATTTTGAATGCTAAAAACCCCAAAACATTCCAGTTTGAGTCAAGGACAAAAATTTCATTGAAGCGCACACGTGCTTGGCTTTAAACAAAAGCTCTGCAGCCACGGCGCGGCTTCCTTCCACAACAACAAGCCGATTTGGAACATTTTCTAAGGAAGCACTCTAGCAATCCCATTCAACATAAAACCCCTCAGCCTATATAACCACATTCCCCATTTATAAAGGGTTATGTCTCAGAAGGTCAACGTAAAGGGTAAGAGAGCAAAGATTACAGAGACTTTTAGTCCCAGAACTATTAGTAAAAAGTCCTGGCTCATATGGACCACACAATTTATCACTGGTGATTAGTCACAGCCAATGGAATGGCTGAATATTCCCAATAGAAAATGATAAAACTTAACTTTTATTGATATGTGCTAAAAAAAATACCAGATACATAAAAATAGGAGCAAGGATTCATGGATATTTGAAAGCCCCTTGTAATTAACAAGAAATACGCTGCTTATTATTATGTAGTCTATATATCTATATAGACTATAATAATAATAATAATAATAATAATAGTCCTTTAATAGTCCCACAATGGGGAAATTCAGTATAAAGACTCTATATAAAACAATCTCTGTAAGGCACCTAAGCAATGCTAAATAAATAAACTGGAAGTAAATCTTAATGCAATACCATATCATAGTGCATCTTCTTTCTGTAATCTTCTCATAGTATTACTTTTATCTTTTTATTCTATATATTCTATATCACATTTACCATATTTTATGTAATCTCCATCTCTTCTTGGAAGCTGCACAAATATATAGAAGCCCTGATGTGTTCAGATGATTCTGGAGCAGAACGTAAATGTTTCAATGACAGAGGAGATCAAGAATCCAACTTCATCATTTATAATGCCGTCTTATTGAATAGAAGTTACTATGTTTTGTACAAGGTTGGATCGTACAGTCAAACTTCTATAGATAGCTTGGATTTGACGTTTGGCCCACATGACATAGTATGGAAAAATAACTTAAATGAAGTGAGTTCTTGGATCATTTTAATGTTTGGTTTTACAGAATGTATATTAAACAGATATTCCAATCTTGCCACACGTGACTTTTGATTCTGATTAGCCTCAGCGGCCCAAAGAAAAGATGCCACTCACTCGCATGGGATACCACTCACATACTTTACCTGTGACGTCCCGGTTCCTTTCCTTAGGCTGCTGAGTCCGATGATTATTCGCTCTGGTTATGCAAATGTGTTGAATAATACAAATGTACAATATTTCTCATAATACAAATGAGTAGAGACGGGTGAACCTCACAAGATTTGCTATGACAAATATTTGTGGGTTGGCCAATCCATTTTGTTTCAGGCCATTTTGTTTGAGGTGCAGCAATATAATAAACAACTATACTCACCTTGTCTCATCTCTCTTGGGCCCCCCACAGATTCTGGCAGTTTCTTGGCATCCTCTTTCAGCCTCCTGAATTACTGCATGTGCCCCAAGGGACTGCTGAGGTCTGTGATTGCTTTTAAGTGACGCCTATGCATCTCACGTCACCACTGAGACCCGATCACAGGCCTCAGCATTCCCCAGGAACCTGATGTCAGTCACAGGCCGGAAAAGGATGCCGAGTGACTGCCACATGGTACGAGGGATTTGTGGGTGAGTAATCACAAAGATATTGGGTTCAGGCAAAGTCCAAAACATTTGGAAAATCCAGTTCAATCCAAAATGGTTCACTCAATCTCTACAAATGAGTTTCAATCGAAAAATATCTATTGATGCTTCCCTCTCTTGACAAGTATTACAGTTTACTATAAAAGTAAAATGCTTATTGCGTTGTGATCAAATTTTTACATTAATTGCTTGAAAAATAGTCATACAACTCAATTTGTCATTGAAGTCAACCAGATTTTGGGCATATGGAAATATAATATTAAAGCCTTGTCTTCTCTTTGCAGATCCCCAGGTCTCGATGCTCAGCAAGCTGTTTACCTGGACACAAGAAAGTGACAACTCCTAGTATACAATTGTGTTGTTATGGTTGTGCCCCATGTTCAGAAGGAGAAATATCTAATATAACAGGTAGATTCTATAAAGCATCTATCTATACGAATTTCATAATGTGTTGTCCTGTATTTCAGGGACATGTTCACTTTCTACTATGCAAAATGGCAATCATAATTTGGCTACTACATAAATTTAGAACACAATAGAATCCTATTTATGCAATATTTACTGCCAACTCTCCCCACCCTGCTCACAGTAACAGACAGTATGCACACAGACAGCAGCAAACTGTCAGTTCCCAGTGAGAGAGATGCGGGGATGCCCCGTCATTAACATGTAAGGAAGAGAAGGGTTAATCTCTTTAGTAAGCATAAGTGCGGATCTGTAATTGTCCATACAGGTATAACTAACCAAGACAGTTGAGGCTAGGTTCACATCTGTGCCCGGCTCTCTGTCACTCGAGTTGGCTGGGGAAGCCAGATCGCTAAAACCGTAGAGTATAATGGGGTCTGCTGTTTTATATGGAACCGGTGGAGAGAAAAGTTCTCCATGAAGAACTTTTCAATCCGCCAATTTCTGGCTGTTTCTGCGGTGAAGAATGTGAACTTAGCCTTAGCATCCCCTTATAGTGGTGTTTATTAATTGTTATGCTCATTTGTGACCATTTTCCAGATATAGTACCTAACTAGTCGCAATGCAAATTTTGCATTGTGTTTTCTTTGCAGATGCAGCAGGTGTGGATGGTACATTGATTGCACCACAGGAAAGTGCTTGGAGACATCCTGTTGTGCAAACTCACTGTAGGGTCCAGGGTCACTGTATAAAGAGCAGTCCTCATGACTTTCCTGCAGAATCTGTTTGGTTAGGTTGGCTTGCGTTGCCCCAAACAGTAGCCACTGCATAACTAGGAGTCAGGGGTCTGGTTCCTGATTGCATCAGGCTTATGTGAATGTATGTGGAGTACTTAGTGGTGTTGATTTTGTGTGCCATGTACTATGTGTTCTTGTTGCTATTTTATTATCTGCAATTAAGATAAGTAAACCTTTGCTTCCAATACGAAAGAGCGTCTGGTGGTTTCTTTATGGCACAATTGTATTACACAAATACACAATATTACAAGTACTAGTACTGTGGACTCATAAATATTCCTTCATAACTCCTACTAACCACACTATTTTTACCTTTGGGCTAATAAGAGAACAGCCAGCCAAATTTCAGAACTCTGTGGACCAAAAATAAAAGAATTACTAGATCATGTGATATAAATCAGCCAGTGAGATCTCACTGGCTGCTTTACTCCATAAGAAAAGGAAACACAGAAAAAGGATGGGTAAATGTATTTTTATGTTGCACATCTAATAATATCAGATTACGAGGTTGGCTTCAGACTGATGTTATAAGGCTGGGAAAGCCCAAAAATCATGTATTTTCCCACCCTGGTAAGGACAGGCTGCTGCATTGTTGTATTTGGCTGGTCAAGGAAAATGGAGTGGACCATATGAATTTTTTTTTTCAATTATTATTATTATTTTTTTTTTAAATGACCCAGAGATCTGCCTATCTTTCAAAATCTGCCAGATCAATTAAAGCAGCAGCAACTGGAACTTTCCAGGGAGTGAAATCCATGATTTTTACAATTTCCAAACCTAATGATTCCAGCCTGCAGTTGCCCCAATACACAACCATCACTAGATGGTCAGATACTGGAACATCCTTGGCTCTTCTCATCACCCCTTATGGTGGTGGGTAATGAGGTAATAATGAAGGGGGGCTAGAGTTAGTCTGTTTAGTGGTTAACACTAAATGTCTATTTCTAAAGTAATAGTCGCAATAAAAAGACACATGGACATTATTTTTTTTTCTTATTAAAATAAAACATTCCTACATGACCCTTGTTGACCATTTTATTAAAAATCAAGCAAAATCACCCCCATTGGTCAGTAATACAGTTCACCAAATTTGATGTAGTTCTATTAAGAAATCTGATAAAAATAACAGAAAGAAATAAGCACATTAGAACAACGTAAATAAGCAATAAAATCATCATACTTACCCTTCCTGGTCCAGTATTGCATCCTCTCATGGAGATAACGAGCCATTGACATCCTATTGGCTGATTTTCATAATGTGATAGGGATTACTAGAATTAATTGTCAAAAGAATTATAGTTGCCACCATTTGAAAGCTCAGTGTGACAGTGTGTGGGGGGTCCTACTTCCCCTACTGAAAGGGTCCCGCACTCAAGGGGTTAATCATGGTGTTGTCAAGTCTGAAATTAATCCCTTCTTGGGCATATGTCAGGGATTCTATAATTTAGATGGAATCACTGATTGCAGTCCAGGAGGTCCAAACAGCTAGTGGTGAGTACTGCTAACTACGACTATAAACACAAGGGTTTAATCTTGGTCATGTCAAGACCATGAGTAATCCCTTTCTTGGGCACTTGGATTTAATCACTGATTGAACTGCAGGAGGTCCTTTGAATACTGGGGATGGGTAAGGCATGAGGATCCTGGCCCAAAAAGTGGGCATTTTACTAAAGATTTTTAAAAAGGGGCATGGGCAGAACACAGGCAGCAGGGTAAATGGTCTCTTCCTCCTGTAGCAGTCCTAACAAATGTTTGCTAGGACTGCCATACACATACAGTAGAAATAGGCGAATTGGTACATAATTAACCAGATTTGACCCAAATATTCCAATATTTTTGATGAAACAGAACAATTTGGGATTTGTCATGACATTCAGCGTGCCCATGTCACAGCTGAGGCCCAGTCACAGGCCTTAGCGGTGACCCCAGGTACATGATGGTACAGGAGAGCACCAGATGCCATGAGGAGGCAGAGACAGAGCACCAGGTGATAAATGGAGGCTCAAAAGAGGTAACAGAAGGAGAGATTAAATGTTTTTTTTATTTTTGTCACCTCTTCTTCCATCAATTTTGGACTGAAACAAACCTGAGGTTCGCTTCATCCAAACACGGGAATCTTGTGATGTGCAAAAATGTTGTGAAAAAAATGTTTTTCATATTCACTTTTTCATTTATTTCTATTTGAGGGTTTAAGACAATATAAAAATAAAAGCAATGCAGAAGACTAGCAGCACATGGAACCACAAGTAATGAGCAGCTTTCACGTATATTTTATTGAACAGATAGTAAAACCTGCATGAAATGTCCAGAAGACACATGGCCAAATGAGAACAGAACATTTTGTGTTTTGAAGGAGATGGAATATTTATCTTATACTGAGGACATCATGTCAAAACTTATTTCCTGTTTATCTACTTTCTTCTGTATTCTGACTATCTTAATTTTTGCACGTTTCTATACCAAACATGACACCCCGATTGTGAGAGCGAAAAACAAGAACCTGAGCTTTGTCCTCCTGGTCTCCATCGTGCTGAGCTTCCTCTGTGTCTTCTTGTTCCTTGGTCGTCCTGTGGATATAACCTGCATGTTACGTCAGATCTCTGCTGGAATACTACTCTCAGTATCCATCTCTTCATTGGTGGCAAAGACCATAATGGTTTACATTGCATTCAAAGCCACCAAGCCTGGAAGTGTGTGGAGAACATGGACTGGGGTAAAACTCCCTAATAGTGTGCTCCTGATCTGCTCCTCTGTCCAGGTTGTCACCTGTATGAGTTGGGTGACCCTCTCTCCCCCCTTCCAGGAGCTGGACACACACTCTTATAAGGAGAAGATCGTAGTCCAGTGTAATGAAGGGTCAGATCTTTGGTTCTACTCTGTCCTGGGTTATATGGGGATTCTGGCCGCTGTTAGTTTTATTATAGCTTTCTTAGCCAGGACATTACCGGACAGTTTTAATGAGGCCAAGTACATCACCTTCAGCATGCTGGTGTTCTGCAGTGTCTGGATAGCCATGATCCCGGCTTATCTCAGCACCAAAGGCAAATACATGGTGGCCGTGGAGATATTTGCCATCCTGACCTCTAATGCTGGACTGCTGGGCTGTATATTTTTCCCTAAATGTTTTATAATTCTATTCAGATCCGAACTAAATACAAGAAAACATATACTAGATAGATAAAAAGATATATATGACTTTTATATAATAAAGTAAGCAATAATTTTATGGTAACAAAAACATTGTTTCATTTTATTGTAATGAATATAATGACAAGTGTAATGCTCTGTATAATTTGTATTAAAATTCTTTATGGAAAATGAGAATTATGTTATTTTCTTTCTAGTGAAATTAGAAATATGAGAGTGTAATATAAGGGCCTGTTTACACCACATTTGGTATAAATGTTTAGTTTATGCATTTGGAAATGTGGTGGATATAATAAACATGTCCATAGGTCCCTATTGAGATGATGCTTGATGAATTTGCACTAGTACAAGTGGGGTTAATTCCTGTCCATTATGGGGTCTTTAAGGCATGTATTTACAGTGGCTTGCAAAAGTATTCATATCCCTACTTTTATTGAGATTTTAAGTAATAGACCAATACAAAGTAGCAGATAATTGTGAAGTGGAAGGAAAATGATACATGGTTTTCAGAATTTTAATCAAACAAAGGGATTGTCACTGTCCACATTTATGTACAGTCATGGCCAAAAGTTTTGAGAATGATACAAATATTAATTTTTACAAAGTCTACTGCTTCAGTTTTTCTAATGGCAATTTGCATATACTCCAGAATGTTATAAAGAGTGATCAGCTTAACAGCAATTACTTGCAAAGTCAATATTTGCCTAGAAAATGAACTTTATCCCCCAAAACACATTTCAACATCATTGCAGCCCTGCCTTAAAAGGACCACCTAACATCGTTTCAGTGATTGCTCCATTAACACAGGTGTGGGTGTTGATGAGGACAGGGCTGGAGATCAATCTGTCATGATTAAGTAAGAATGACACCACTGGACACTTTAAAAGGAGGCTGGTGCTTGCCATCATTGTTTCTCTTCTGTTAACCATGGTTATCTCTAAAGAAACACGTGCAGTCATCATTGCACTGCACAAAAATGGCCTAACTGGGAAGAGTATTGCAGCTAGAAAGATTGCACCTCAGTCAACAATCTATCGCATCATCAAGAACTTCAAGGAGAGAGGTTCCATTGGTGCCAAAAAGGCTCCAGGGCGCCCAAGAAAGACCAGCAAGCGGCAGGACCGTCTCTTAAAAGTGTTTCAGCTGCGGGATCGGGCTACCAGCAGTGCAGAGCTTGCTGAGGAATGGCAGCAGGCAGGTGTGAGTGCATCTGCACGCACTGTGAGGCGGAGACTCTTGGAGCAAGGCCTGGTCTCAAGGAGGGCAGCAAAGAAGCCACTTCTCTCTAGAAAAAACATCAGGGACAGACTGATATTCTGCAAAAGCTACAGGGAGTGGACTGCTGAGGACTGGGGGAAAGTCATTTTCTCTGATGAATCCCCTTTTCGGTTGTTTGGAACATCTGGAAAACAGCTTATTCGGAGAAGAAGAGGTGAGCGCTACCACCAGTCTTGTCTCATGCCAACTGTAAAGCATCCTGAAACCATTCATGTGTGGGGTTGCTTCTCAGCCAAGGGAATCGGCTCTCTCACAGTCTTGCCTAAAAACACAGCCATGAATAAAGAATGGTACCAGAATGTGCTCCAAGAGCAACTTCTCCCAACCGTCCAAGAGCAGTTTGGCGCTCAACAATGCCTTTTCCAGCATGATGGAGCACCTTGCCATAAAGCAAAGGTGATAACTAAATGGCTCAGGGAACAAAACCTAGAGATTTTGGGTCCATGGCCTGGAAACTCCCCAGATCTTAATCCCATTGAGAACTTGTGGTCAATCATCAAGAGACGGGTGGACAAACAAAAACCAACAAATTCAGACAAAATGAAAGCATTGATTCTGCAAGAATGGACTGCTATCAGTCAGGATTTGGTCCAGAAGTTGATTGAGAGCATGCCAGGGAGAATTGCAGAGGTCCTGAAGAAGAAGGGTCAACACTGCAAATATTGACTTGTTGCGTTAACTCATTCTGTCAATATAAGCTTCTGTTACTCATAATATGAATGCAATTATATTTCTGTATGTGATAAAAACATCTGACAAACACACATAAAAACCAGAGGGCAGCAGATCATGTGGAAATATAATATTTGTGTCATTCTCAAAACTTTTGGCCATGACTGTAGTGTATGACACTGTCAGGGCTGCTAACAACTTATCTCTAAACTATAGTGTAGAACACTGTCAGGGCTCCTAGGAACTTATCTATAAAACATAGTGTATGACACTGTCAGGGCTCCTAAGAACTTATCTCTAAACTATAGAGTAGAACACTGTCAGGGCTCCTAGGAACCTATCTATAAAACATAGTGTATGACACTGTCAGGGTTCCTAAGAACTTATCTCTAAACTATAGTGTAGAACACTGTCGGGGCTCCTAGGAACCTGTCTATAAAACATAGTGTAGAACAGTCTTAGGGCTCCTTGGAACCTATCTATAAGGGAAAGGGATAGCTACCTTTTTCCACAAAAAATAGAGTTAAGATACTAGACTCCCTTATGGAACCAGAAGCCAGGTAATTTTTCCTCATTTGCGAAATATGGAGTTACATACACGATAGCTAATCTGTACTCGCCTAACTCCAACAGGTCCTCTTCCTCCTCTCTGCCCTGACTACCCTCCAGTCTTTATCTTAAGGCAATCTCATTTTATGTGGTGGTTTTAACCTCTCAGTCAACCTGCTAATTGACCCTTCTGCTGGTAAGACACAGGTTCCCTATAATGCCCTTAACAGATTCCGCACACATCTCAATGTTGCTGTGCGACGTTTGGCATATTCTCAATCCTGACGAGAGATACTTCTCCTTTTACTCCCATGTCCACAATACCTACAGCATAATAGATTATATTTTTATACCACATGCTCTCTTGCCACAAGTGACCACTTATAAAATAGGTAATGCCTTCCTGTCTGACCACTGTCCTGTTTCCTGCTCTATTTGGCTCCTTCCTCCTGGGCCACACTCTAAATCCTGGAGATTGAATGAGTCGCTTCTGCTTGATGCTCAGTGTTTAACTGACCTCAAATTAACCAACTCTAACTTTGTACAGGATCACACCCTGGACACCACAGTTCCACTCATGCAATGGTAAGCCTTTTTAATGTGTTCTCAAAAGGGTGTTGATAAAACAAGAGGGAAGAAGGTTTGGAATTCATTTCTCTTCTCCAAGACTTAGCCACTCTGGAAGCTCAATATAAGCAAATTCTCCAAAGATCCATTCTAGCCTCATTGATCGTGACACGCCATGAGATCAGGTCCCTACTAGAGTACAAGTAACAGCAACTTCGTCAATTGGGCCAGCATTCATTCTATGAATTGGGCAATAAGCCGGGCCGCCTCTTGGCCCGAGTGGTTCGGGAATGGCACTTGACTTCCCTTTTCATGGCCATTAAAGATTCCTCAGGCTTTGTTTCCCATCTCTCCACTGACATTGCTGTGGCGATTTGGTATTATTACGATTCGCTCTATAATCTCCCCACACACACATACACCTCCAACCAGAATCCCAGCCTGTTGCTCACCCTCCCTCAATACATAGCACACACGGCCTTCCCCTCCCTTAAACCAGATGATATAGCCCAACTAGACTCCCATTCTCAACCCAAGAAATTGAATTGGGGATTTCAATTCTACCGACAGGTAAGAGACCTGAACCAGATGGTTTTACGGTTCGCCTTTACAAAACCCTACAACCTGATCTTGATTCTCTCCTATTGAAATCCTTCAATACCCTTTCCCCCGTTATGCTTTTGACTCCTTCTTTCCTTCATGCCCACATCACGGTTTTGACTAAAGAAGGTAAGAATCCCTTGCTATCCCAAAGCTATATGCAAAATTGATAGCCAGTAGACTGGGTCTGCACATGGAGTACTTAATAAACCCTGATCAGGTGGGATTCATTCCCCACAGGAAAGCTGGAGACAACACCTTGAAGGCCTTCTCTGCAATCCACTATGCACAGCGTTCCCATACCCCTATGATGCTGCTTTCCCTAGATGCAGAGAAGGCATTCAACAAGGTGAATTAGAAATTCCTGGAAACGACCCTCTCCCAGTTAGGTCTGGGAGCCCCTATGCTCACTTGTATTCATGCCCTATACAATTCTTTGAAAGCCCAAATATGAGTTAATTGCGCTGTCTCCTCTCCCCTCATCATTCATAATGGCAACCTCCAATGCTGCCCACTTTCCCTGATGCTCTATGCCTTGGTAATGGAACATTTGCTGGTGGCAATCCAATGCAACCCAGATATTCAGGGATTATGTGTCTAAAACCTACACTTTAATATTTCAGAGTTTGCGGATGATGTCTTAATATTTATCATGCAACCATTGACTACTATTCCATCCCTCTTCTTTGAAATCACAACCTATGTTTACTGTAGTAACTATAAAATTAATCTTTCTAAAAGCATCGCTCTAAACATATCCTTATCACTATCCCTGGTCCAAAGTCTCTGCTCTTCCTTCCCCTTTTCCTGGTCCCCAAAAGTGATTAAGTATCTGGGAGTACATCTCCCAAATGCTTTACCAGACATGTACTCTCTATATTTATTCCCTATCCTACGCACTCTCTAGTCTGACCTATCTTGCTGGGATGCCAAAGGCTTCTCCTGGCTGGACTGCATTAATCTATTGAAAATGAATATACTCCCCAGACTCTTCTACCTCTTCCAAACGATCCCAATCGTCCTACCCAAAGAGTTCTTCATAACAGTCCAAAAGACCTTGTCCAGGTTTATTTGGACCTCAAAACCTTATGAATAGTTATATCATAACTAGACCTAAACAGAGAGAGGGGTTGGCCATCCAAGATTGCTCTAACTACTATTTAGCTGCGGTCACTGCATGCATCCTCGATTGGCACCATTCTGCTTGCTCTAAACTCTGCTTGTCCTGGATGGGGTTTCTGTGCTCTCTTCCTCTCACTGCCCTCCCCTGGCTCAATAAACGCCACTGACAGAATGACTCATGTCACACATCAAGTGCTCGGGGCATGCCAATTCCATGGTGATGTTCAGTGTCTGTTCACAAACGATGGCCCTGTGACCCTGATCTTGGGCAACCCAGACTTTCCAGCAGTCTTACGGTCCACTTTCCTCTGTCACTCTCCGGATCAACTGCCTCTCCAATTCCATTGGGTACTATCTGCCTCCTCTCTGCTCTCTCACACGAAGCTAATGCCCCTCGGTTCCAATGATACCACCTCTCACTGGCAGTACACCCAATTGACAAATTTTTATGCCTCCCTTAAAAGGTCCCAAGATCTCTAAAGAGAGTTATTGCCATTTGAACTCTTCTGTCTCTCCTCGATAACCCCGATCCACTCCATCTCATCTATGGCATGTTGTCGGATCAATTGCCGGTGTGCACAGGGGGTTGGGAGCGAGAACTGGGGGTCTCCTGGGGGTCTCGTTTCCACCAAATGTGTGGTCATCGGCCATCCACGTGTACTACAAATTCTCCATACCCTTGAGGGCACAAGAAACCAACTATAAAATTCTCTCGTTGGTAAAGAGTCCTCTCTGTCCTTCACAAGATCTACCCCTCCACTTCATATCAATGCTGGAGATGCAATCTAGACTGGGGTATGATGTTGCACGTCTGGTGGAGATGCACGCTCCCACACCCCATCTCGACAGATGTCCGTTGCATCATAAAGACGGTCACTGGAATAATGCTGGATGACGATCCAAGCCCTGCTCCTCCTCTCTATCTTCATTCACAAATTCTTAAAATTTACTCGCAAACTACTTGGCTTCCTACTAGTTGCATTTAGGTCTGTTATACCGAGGTTATGGAAATCCCTGACCCCCGTCTCCTTGATGTTCTGGATGCAGGAAATCCTTCACATATATAGCATGGAGAACTTACTCGCAGAATTGTAACAGGATGATAGGGTTCACCAACAGTTATGGCTCCTCTGGAATACCTTTTACTATTCTGCCAACTTTCAGTCTGCATTTCTTACCCCTCCTCTCTAAATCCCCTTTCCTATCTCTTTTTATCTCTTTATCTCCTTTACCCTTCTTTACTCTATGCTCTTCCCTCTCTCTTACCCCCCACTTCTCTATGCTTCTTAATTGCCGGTGGAGGTTGGTTATTTCCCTTCACTCCTCCTTTGTTGAGTAACATATATTTGTTTGTACTACCTTTCTTTTTATTGCCCCTCTGTTGTCATTCCCTGTGTGGCTTACCCATCCCTTTCCCATCCTGTCCTCATATATTGATGTTTACCATTTCTGTTTGTTGTTTATATTCTCACCTTTATTGTAAAACTTCATTAAAAATTCTTAATGTCAAAAAAATACCACCGAAGATTATCCCTTTATGAGAGCAGAATGCTGCTCCAACATGGCATAGGTATTGGAAGAAGCAATGGTGGGGTTGCTTGTTTTATTTTATTTTTATTGTGCCAACAGACGGGATATAATTAATAATCAGTATTGGATAAGTGATATAATGTATCACAGTGCAAATTAATTTTTAAACAGAAATATAACCATGTCACTAACCTGTGTGTATGGATATATCCACATGAGTTGTGCTATAGGTAAAGTGGTTGATGAGAAATGATCTCTAATAAAGCCAACAACCTTCTGCTTAGTACAGGAGTAATTGGGGACAACATTTCCAGGTCCAGATAAAATCTGTAAAATGCTCTTTATTGCTTTCCTGGGATCTGCACACGAGTCATATATGTGATATCCCAGGGTCATGTTGGGTAGAATGGAAGGATTTTTATTTATTTCATCAACAGAGTAAAAGAAAGCCAATAGATTCTTGTAGTAAGAAATACTTAGTCTGTATAATAAAGAGATTCATTGATTCACAACACACATATATGTCATATAAAATTACTAAATATTACAGATCCAGTCTTTTAAAATGACATAAATGTTGCATTTCATTTATTCTTGTTTTCTTTTGTGTCTAGTATAACATTCGATTATTTGATCACTACATTATACCCTGAAGCACTTCTATAGTGCAGTGTGTATATGGTCAGTGGAAGGCTAACAGGCAATCTATTAGGCTGTTCCTCTGGCATGGCCTAATAGGTATACACTAATGGTAGACCCAGTGATACCATATAGCAGCAACAACAGCCCATGATTGAATTTGTGGGGATGTCAATGCATGACAGAGGGAGTCCCGTCCCTCTGAAACCACTTATATGTCATGGTCACTATTGATAGTGTCATCTATGCAGTTTAATATCCAGGTGAGCCCTAGCTTCAACTGTCAAAGGACAATCCACCACTGACCCAAAAATGAACCACATTCCAAAAAACAGCCACTTGTTGTAATACAATTTATATCTACCTGTTGCCAAAAGGCTGACATCTGCAATAGCTGCAGTGTTTTTCAAAACATAAAAAATTGCAAGAATGCCAACAAAAATGCTGCAAGAAACCAATAAATACTTACTAAGGCTTTAATCGCACATATTCTTTTTTTTCGGGCAGTTTTTTCATTCTGTTTTACAAGCCAAAGTCAGAAACCGTTCCAATTAGACTTTTGACTTAAGTAGGCAACCCCATTAAGATCTAGAACATTTTTCTCACTCAGGTGGTTCCTAATAGTTACTAAAAGACCCCTCTCTTCTGTGCCAGTTACGGTGGCATCAACCACAATTCAGATAATGCTTTAAATGTGACAGTTCGCACACATGTGAAGACTTGAAAGGGTTTTTCCAGGAATTACAGGATTCGGCAAGGAGGGAGTGGAAGATGAAAAAAAAAAAAATATTCTCACCTGTCCCCGGTGCTCTGGCGTGCCCAACTGTGGTCCGATCCAGCTGACCCAGGACTTCTTCTGGCTGAAGTCCCTGCGGCATGTAACTGCTAAGGCCAATCGGTGGTTTAAGGAAAGGAATCGGGACATCCCAGGTCCATTACTTAGGCTGCCGACCACAGTGGTCATGAGCAGCGAGGACGTATATAATATGTGCAATGTATGGATGTGGTATATGTATGTTTATGTAAAATGTGTAATGCATTTGTGCATGTATACTGCAATGGAAAGCACAATATGTGTAATGTCTGTGTGTACAATATGTGCAATATATGTGGCCTTAATGTAGGGAATTTATCATATATTTTGTGAAAATTGCTGCCGTAAATTATAGTAAAAGTTTCTGTCTGCTGGGGTCATTTGTGTAACCTACAGTTGTGCTAAAAAGTTTACATACCCTGGCAGATTTTTTGGCCTTTTTCCAGAGAATATGAATGATAACTCAATAACTTTTTCTCCACTCATGGTTAGTGGTTGGTTGAAGCCATTTATTGTCAGACTTCTGTGTTTTCTCTTTTTAAATCATAATGACAATCGAAAACATCAAAATGACCCTGTTCAAAAGTTCCCATCCCCTGGTGATTTTGGCCTGATAACATGCCCAGAAACCAAACCAAGGTCAGGTAGACCAACCAAAATTTCTGCCACAACTGCCTGTAAAACCCCACACATAACATCAGCTGAAATACAGGACTCTCTGAAAACTATCGGTGTGGCTGTTTCAAGATGCACAATAAGGAGGCACTTGAAGAAAAATGGGATGCATGGTGGAGTTGCCAGAAGAAAGCCATTACTGCGCAAATGCCAGAAAGAATCTCACCTTCAATACGCCAAACATCACAGAGACAAGTCTCAAAACATCTGGAACAAGGTCATTTGGAGTGACAAGACAAAAATTGAACTTTTTGGCCACAACCATAAACGTTACATTTGGAGAGGTGTCAACAAGGCCTATGATGAAAGAAACACCATTCCTACTGTAAAGCACGGAGGTGGATCACTGATGATGTGGGGATGTGTGAGCTTCAAAGGCACAGGAAACTTGGTCAAAGCTTAAGGAAAGATGAATGCAGCGCGTTATCAGCAAATACTGGAGGCAAATTTGCACTTATCAGCCAGGAAGCTGCGCATGGGACGTACTTGGACGTTCCAACATGACAACGATCCAAAACACAAGGCCAAGTGGACCTGTCAATGGTTACAGCAGAAGAAAGTGAAGGTTCTGGAGTGGCCATCTCAGTCTCCTGACCTCAATATCATTGAGCCACTCTGGGGAGATCTCAAGCGCGCAGGACATGCAAGACAGCCCAGGAAGCTACAGGAACTGGAGAACCATCTGAGAAAATAAAGAGCCTCATCCACAACTACCACAAGACTTCAAGCTGTCATTGATGTTAGAGGGGGCAATACACGGTATTAAGAACTGGGGTATGGGAACTTTTCAACAAGGTCATTTTGATGTTTTTGGTTGTCATTATGATTTAAAAAGAGAAAACAAAGAAGTTTAACAATAAATGGCTTCAACCAACCGATAACCATGAGTGGAGAAAAAGTTTTTGTGTTATCATTCATATTCTCTGAAAAAAGGATAAAAAAAAAAAAAAATCTGCCGGGGTATGTAAACTTTTTAGCACAACTGTATATTTATAAACAGAGGCCAGCCGAGAGTATCAAAGTACTGCTGCTAGAATGATGGGAGGGGGGATAAATAACATAATTTTATCTATCGAAAACCCCTTTAATCTAAATCATATCACTGTCTGTCAGTCGGTCTATCTATCTATGGATATGTTCATACTTACCTGTTCGCCTTTTTTAAGATATACCAATACTAATGGCATGAGATGATCAACTTTAAAAGAATAAAAACTCTTGTGTTACTCTGTGTCTGACAGAGTAATACATTTTTTTTCCAATGCTTGTCATCTCGAGTCTACAGGCTGGTACTGGAGTCTGCCTTATGACTATACAAGGTGTCACACACAGGAATAAAACGCAGATAAGAGTTTTTAGTGAAAAAGATTCTGTAGAAGCTGAAGATGATATCACCACGTATAAAGTAAGACATCCTACAATAAGGAGCAATAGCCCCAGGTTCTCAGAATTCAGTGATATAGTGACAGGCAGTAACTTCTGTAGCATCTTAGTGTGAATGCAGCCTGATGAAATCCACCCAGCTTTTATAGACAGTCCTGTTTACTAAAATGTAAGTTGTCATAAATTTACACACAGGTCTCATATGTATTTGGGGTAAAAGTATTCTTCACTTAACAATTAGACCTGGGTTTGGAAAAATCCAGAGTAGAAAATAAAATCGTTGAGTGATTGTATTAACACTTGCAGAGACATAGTGTTACTTCTTTTGTGAATTTCCAAATCTTTTCATCGAAGTGGTTTAATTTATTTAATTAATTGTGTAGAATTTGCCACTCAGTAGAGTCAGTGGTGACTTTTTCCTATAGGCTTTTAAGATGCAGGAGATTAGGGAGGCCCATCATCCCCAACAGGATCTATAGGAGTCACTAATCAGATTCTCTATGCAGCATCCAGTGGAATCAATGATATCTTTATACAACTAAACCCTTACGGGCACAACTTTACTAGTAGAGGAAGCTAGAACCCCATAGCAGGTGACCGTGGGAATGTTATCCAGGCAAACAGAAAGAGTATGTGGGTTAGAATTTGTAGAGAAGAACAGGATACAATTTAGAAACCAGCAGGGAACAAGCCACTAGACTATGGCAAAGAGAGAGTGGAGTGACATAGCAGACATCTTACTACGGTCTGACAATCACCAGCAACTTGTGGCACAGCAGAAAATGGGCACGACATAAATAGACACACAAGTCATCCAAACAAGATGTGCACAGGCCTGAATGAGTACAGCACTCAAGATACAGTCGAAGGAACGCTACATCCATCGGAGAAAAGGGCACCTGGTGTAAGGCTTTGCTGTCAGACACAGTCAGAGGCATGATTTGAAGATTCTGGGTCCTAATTCAAAATATGTAATGGTGCCACAACCTACTATGTGCAATGTATAATGTTGGAGTCTTCTGGTCATGTAGAGAGGTTTTTGGGCCACTTCAGGTTCCAGGGCCCAGGAGTGATTGCTACCACTACACCTGCTATAGCTTTACCCCTGACTTCATTATACAAGACTGAAGCTGATACTAGAGACTATAAAGCAGTAGTCGTTCATAAACTGATTTGTATTTGGTTTCAAGTTCCAACCTGTTACATCCTCTTCTAACTTGTAATATTGTACTGGTCAGTAGGATAGATACAAGCATGGCAGCATAGGGAGCAACTCCCTCCTCAGCAAGGGTCAGTGCAATTAGAGAGAAGAGAATCTCCTGTATGGCATTACTGTCAGATACAGATGCTTCTTCCCTGGTCAAACACTTACACGGTTTTATCTTTGACAGGTTACCCCCAGATTTAAGAACTATGGCATACAGATGTGACCACACTTAACCAATACAATTTTTCATGAAACCAATTCAAGACAATATCACGGCATGTTAATAAAATACTTGAAAGGCAGCAACTCACATCCCTTCCCCAAAATACCCACAAAGTGGCCACACATTGAAACAAATAGGATATTTATCCAGTCCATTTGTGTTAACTTATCAGGAGGTCATGTTGCTTCGTGTGCATCTAACATTATCCTATGCTTAGTCATGTCACTCAAAACTTAGAGTAAAGATAAAAGTTTAACATACACTCGAAACACCTAGAATTATATGGTCAGGGACAGCCATACACTATCACTATACAAGTAGGGATATAGCCAGTAATACTGCCATTGTTATGGCATAGTTATGGGGGATCTATGCATGACCCTACATCATTGTTTTCATAAATAATTAATTGAAAAAATTACATGGCATCCAACCCAATTTTTATAGCCAGACAGAAAAAAAAGCAGCTTTAGCCTAGCATTACCAGGTTGGGAAAGCTCATGATTCAAGAGCATTTCCAATCTAATAATACCAACCTGCAGGTGCCCCAGTACCAGGACTAGATATAAAAATTTCTAGATATCAGGTACTGGATCATACCTGTCTCTTTTTGGTACCCCGGGTGGTGGTGAGTGCCAGATGATAATTGGAGTTAGTGTTAGTTTTTTTTTATCATTTAACACTATGCCCCATTTTAGTAATATTTGCTGTTAATCAGACAGTGTCCATTACTAAAGCAGTAATAAAAAATTGATAAAAACAAAGACTCAGCATAAATATAAGATTATATATCAAGCAGTGCACTATAGTGCATGTAAGAACCCCCTGCTTTCCTTGGCAGCTGACACTTTATATAAGGGAATTGCTAGTTGTGCAATTCCCTAGTGCTGCGACTGGAACAATGGAAGAAGGGAAAGACAGAGACCGTGAGCCCTAAACTCGACCCAGCCCCTGTCCCTACCTAAAACATATGACCTGTTTATAGGAAGTCCAGAATCTGCCCCAGACTAGATTGGTAGATAGGCTGTCAATCACACAGGCAAGGCTAAGATTAACTATTTGAGGAGCAGATGAAAATAAAGGAGCAGGAGATGGGTGTGGTAGGAAATCAGTTACAGAGAAGAGGTAATAGAGCAGTGTTCAGACATAGCAACAAGAACCCTAAGCAAGAAATCAAACTGAACATGCCTCCTGTGCCGCAGCATGCGAGCAAAGGGTGGTGCAGAGATCTGAATAGGCAGAGACGTTACACTTCTGCCTGTTCAGATCTGTCTTACATGCACCATGTTGACTTGTATGTAATATTATACTACTGGGGGTGAGGGACCCCTACCGTGAGGTATTATGTAAGTAGGGACTGGCTGTGGGGGAGGAGTTAGAGAGGTCAGAAGAAGATCTCCTCTATTGTCTACACTAATTCAGCAGGGCTCATCCACCACCACAGTAAAAGTACAGTGTTGCATGAGATCACATTCTGTACAAACCACCCAATAATAGTACATATAAGAACCCCCTGTCCCCGCCAGGAATCAGTAAATAAATAAAACATTGGCTTTCTGGAGGGGACAGGGTTTTTATATCTGCTATAGTGTGCTAGTTTGTATATAATCTTGAATGTATATTTCTACTGCTACTGGTGGAGCAGTGAGGGACTTGGTAATTTAGACTGATAATGAAATATATAAAGAGCCCAGGAAAACTGGGAACTTACATCTTTCTCTATGCAGCTCTAAACTCTATATTAGATCATGGGGCTATGGTTACTAGAGTTTAGGGCTGAGCAAACAATATTGTAACACAAGTTTGATATGAGTTTTCCAAAAATGTAAGGTTTGGCCGAACCTGAGATTTTTGGGATTCACCACCCAAAAATCTCTTTATACCCCAGAGTATAATAATCAGAGACCTCAAGCAGGTCATGACGTCATCTAAATCACAGGCATCAATGGTGATCCAGGAGGCTTAGGGGGCCGGAAAATGCAAAAAAAAAGACTTGACTCTGTGGCAGAGTCCCAGAGATGTGAGAAAGGGTGAATATGAGCTTTTTGTTAGTTTTATAATAATAGCACTTCTGATTTTGACAGAACTTGTGGATGAACCTTGTGAACATTAGGTACATCCATCATTACTAGGAGACCTGACAGTGTCATACACTATGTTTTATAGATATAGTCCTAGGAGCCCTGACAGTGTCATACACTATGTTTTATAGATATAGTCCTAGGAGCCCTGACAGTGTCATACACTATGTTTTATATATAGTCCTAGGAGCCCTGACAGTGTATACTATGTTTCAAGCAAATTTAAGCTCTGATGTCTATGAAATGTATTTGGACTGAACTAAATCATGGAATTCTAATGGCAAAAAAAGAAAACAAAATTTTTTTTTAGTTTAGGAGTTAGACAAACAGCATACCAGGAGGCCCACAGTAGAATGAGGAGGTTGAGTTTAAAAACCCGAATAAATAAACTCAGAAGGCGTTAAGTCCTTTATTAGCACTTTAATCTGCAAGAATTAACTCTTTATGATGATCACAGTGAAATGAAAATAACTTATGAATCAGATTGTGCTAACATAATTTGTTCCCTCTGCCAGCCCCTCACTTCACCTACTCCCCTGAGGTATTCATTGCCAGCAAGGAGCCTAGTTAGAGGTATCAAAAAGAAGTTTACAGTCCTCTATTTTGATAAACTACTGGTTAATATACATACGGACTAGGGATCCAGAAAATAAGTCATGCTGAATATAAAACCATATGATATCTAAATTTTTGTTAAAAAAATATAGAAATGAGTTGTAACTTCTCTGCCTGTTCAGGTCTCTGCACCACCCTCTGTTTGCATGCGGTGGCGCAGGAGGCATGCTCAGTTTGACTCCTTGTTTAAGATTCTTGTTGTTCAGTCTGAACACTGTCCTAGACTATGTAATTGACTTTCTGCCACACCCGTCTCCTTCACCTTGGTTTTCGTCTGCTCCACTAATAGTTAATTTTATCCTTACCTGTGTTATTGACAGCCTATCGTCCTATCAAGTCTGGGGCAGGTTTTTCCTTCCTATTTATTCTTTGCTCACAGTCACATTAGCGCTTGCTATTGCTTCTGTGTATTGGCCTTTACTCCATGTTGTTTTGTTACCTGTATTCCTATTTCCGATCTCTGGCTTTGTCGGTGACTATTCTTTTGGATTGTGATTCTATACTGCGCTGCTCGACTGTTACCGACCCCTTGGCTAGCTGACCTCCCTTTGTTGTTGTTTGTCCTGTCTGTGTTCTTTGTTGTCACCTATATTAGGAAGGGACTGTCGACCAGTTGATGGCTGTCACCTAGGACAGATCGGGCAAGTTAGCCAAGGACAGTGGGGAGTTTCAGCTGAGGGTCCACTGTCTTGTTGTGCCCCTCCCCCCAGGGTTCTGCAGCAGCTACTGGGGAATTACTCAACTGGCAATTCCCTTACATGAGTAACCCCTGTAATCAGAAGAACTAGAAATGCATTTTTTATTATCTTTAGGTGCAGTAGTATATATAAAAACAATTTTTTTAGGTAAAATTCTATTTATTTAACAAATAAAGCTAATTGTTTCATGTCTTTTTTGTCCTGAAAAAAACATGGTAAAATAGTTGAGATATGCAACGCCATTAAAAAAGATATTTCTGTGTAAAGCAATGCATTCAAAAGTACTAAATTTGCCCTGAGCATCAATGACCCATGGTTCTAAAAGTTTTAAGGGGTGTTTTACAAGGGAAGGGTATATTGATTTCTCTTACATCTGACCATCTTACAACTGACCAGTGTTCTGCCAGCATTGTCACATGCATTAGGTATCAAATGAGAAATTACATTAATTGACTAGTGGAGTGATTTATAAAGCTGTGTGTGACTTGGAATAAATGGGAAAGGTGAGGTGGGCAACCATTTAGGGGACAGTGGACATATCCCACTAGCACCTAGATCACTATGTCCCATCAAAGAGATGTGGACATGATTAAGTTCATGTGAATTGATGTAGTGAGACCAAATAGAAGCAGGGGGCTACAGTGCTTTTCTGCATAGAGACTGTAGCCCCCAAGGTTTTGATTTAACTCCTATTTTATATGAGGATAATTTATGAAGGGGCCAAGATGATTTCTGCCTCTGCCTTTTTTGTCCCCTTCTTCTACCTTTATTGCTTTAACTGCAAAACTGGCAATTAACATTGGCCCTTTGAGGTAAACTTTGCTCTATTCATGCAATTTGCACTTTGGGTAATGCAATGTAATGCATGTATGGTATTTTTTCCAATGGTAAATATATATATATGGAGGATACTGAAAGTATTCAGTGCCTATTTATATGTTGCCTATTCAGTGCCTATGTATGGTTACATCATTAGCGTGGGTCGGTCAAGATATGGGGTTATTTTATTATATGGACACCCTATATGAGATGGTAGTTGTCTTAATACATGAGATGGATTGGAGTGGTCACTGTAGATTATAGTTAGCCATAGTATAGGAGACAACGGTAGGGTGACACACACACTTATACTGTATATGTGTGCTGTGATTACTATGGCTTATACTGTACACTGGCTATTCTTATTTGGCCTCCATTTTACTTTAGGCATGGTGTCAGATTCCCTGAAGAGTCCCGATAGCCTCAGGATGGGGCTAGTTTTCTTTATAGGGTTCAATTTGGGACTGTTGTTATTACATCAGAATTCCTCTCTGATCGTATGTGCCTTTTCCATCCATGGAATTGTTTGGATTTCAGGCCTATTGATTATTGGTACCAACTATTCCATTTATTGTGGTAACACTTTCTTTACAGTATCGGTACAGGTGACTGTGTCCCTATTGTTTTTCCATGATATTTCCACTGAGTAATGGGCCTCTACATACCATGTGCCATTTAGAATAGTGGTATATTTTTTGTGAAAGAGGAGTGTCGAGAGCCCCCTCATACTCCAGGGCCCAGTAGTACTGCATTCTCTGCACAACCCCCCCCCCCCCCCCGAACATATAGCTGCACCCCTGGTTTTATTGGAGACTTCTGCAACATTGGGGTATGTGGTAACTAGTTATGATTAAAGATTATTTTTAATTTAGACCTTCACTATTTTGCTGCACATTAATAATTCTGGCAAACCTGCATGATCCTGTATGCCAGAATAAGTTAATGCAGGGACTCCTAAAGTTACATAAGAGTCCCTGCATTTTCTATGTGATCAGAGTTTCTACTGGTCACACTCAACATAGTTCAGAGACTTGTTAATGTAACCTGGAGTAACCTGGAGTAACCTCATCACATTGAAGTGTCAGGTAGTGGTGGGGGAGGCAGGAGCTGATGGCTATTCATATGAATTACTCGGAACTGCAAATGAATGCAGGGTCTGCCCAGTAATTCAAATGAATAGCTAGACAGAGCAATTCAGCATGTCAAGCAGATTGTGCTAACGCAATCCAACCCTGATCATTAACTCTGCTACATCTGTATGGGGAAACTGTGATAACATACTGCTATGGTGGATCAATAGTTGACCCACTGTTATGGAAATGTGGAGCACTTCTAATTTTCATCAGATTCAGGAAAACAAAGGCAAATCTAACAAACGGCCTGTGATTGGGTCACCATCAGTCATTTGTTCAGTTTCATAAAAAAAACTAACAATTTGAGATGTTTGGGTTGACCTCGGCTCAGTATGAACCGATTTGCCCATCTCTAATTGCAAAATGTTTTACCCATCTCTCATTAGTACTTATATGCCCGTGTTGGTGAACCTATGGCACGCATGTCAGATAGGGCACGCAGAGCCCATTCAGTTGGCATGCGCGCCGTCGCCACGATCACTCACTAACGGGGAATCTGGTACAGGACTGGACGGGAGAGCTGGAAGGGTCTTCTTATGACATAGGTTATATACAAATATATAAAGAAGACAATTCTCACTTAGAAACAATAAATCATTCTAAAACATACAATACATTTTGGCAAATAAACACCATCTTGATATCCAACATTCCATAAAGTTAATATATTGAGCTTTATATTTGTAAGGTGAATTAATTTCTCATCTCTCAGCAGATTCAGTCTCTGGTGGGATTTTCAGGTTGATGTTAGAAACTAATGATCGGTTCAGGGAAGTTCTGACCTGTAAGGTGTCATTAAGGTGACATCATCGGCTCTACCATATAATTACAGACCTGGAAACAGAGCAATAAAGAAATAGAGATGTGTGGAATAAGACATGTAGAACTAACTGTGTAGTCACAAGAGAATAGACATAGATGGAGACAAACGTATCATTATTCATAAGCAGCTAAAAGCAACAAATAGAAAAAATCATGAGTTTTATCCCATATTAACCTACCTATCTATATATTTCTCTATCTTTATACCTGGCATGCTAGCACCCTTTTGTTAGTGCTCACAGCCATGTGATGTACTGGTATACAGTGTACAATATAAAAAAACATAGCATACCAAACCATAAATTCCAATGAATTGCCTGAATAAAAATATAACATAGTTCCACCATCACTACACACTACAAAAATAACATATTGCCGTAATTTAGCACAAAGCCTTTAGATTTTTTATTTAGTTTTTTAACAGAAAAATTCAATGTATAAGAGCCATTGCAATAAGTCCTCTTACTATAAATCATTACAATAATCCTCAACTTCCCCACCCAGCCCAAGCACTGGGTTGGTAAATATAACTTTATCATTCCACGTATAATGTCTGGATGTTTTGTCCTTTAAATTAAAATTTCAACAATTTGTCCCGGCATTTCTTCTCATTCTGACCTTTCATAATAATATCCATAGATTCAACAGTGGTGAAAAAAAAATTGTTTTTAAAAACTCAGAATACATTGGTGAGTTTTTTTTACCCCATACACTTAAAGGAAATGGGTCGCCAGGAAATTTTAGTTTTATATTAAACATGTTTATTAAAAAATAGTGATGATTTTTAATTTTTCATGTTATTATCTATATTAAAAAATCCTAAAAATCTTGCCCATACAACCCTTGCCACTTTGGTTAAAATAGTTTGTGACTTCTGGTCTACTGAAGATGGATCATGGGCCATAGCTACAATGCAGGAAGTTTCAGCATATTATTGGACTTAGAGTCAGAACTGCAGGATTTTTTTTTTTAATAGAGATAATAACTTGCAAACATTTTAAAAAAATATCTTTAACATAAAACTTGATTTAAAAAATAGGTCCTTTTCTGGCAACATGTTCCCTTTAAAGTGTTTGTCTATCAGAATAAATTTTTGGAAAAAGTTCAAAAAGGGTTTAAAATTATAAAAAATCTGTCACACTCAGATCTTTAATCACGTTCTAATGACTCGTCCAGTGAGTGGGAGTGGCTAAGTAGTTGCTAAGAGGAAATAATAAGTAAAAAAATAAAAAACACATTTGGGACCAGGAAGTTTCCTCACAGTAGTGGTAGGGGAGCAGTGTAGTGAGTCTGACTCAATTTTTTAGTTTACACCATTTTCAAAGGGTTGTCATAACAGAGGCAACATCTTTCAAAAAGTGGCAGTCCTCATCCTGGTAAACTCAAGAAGCCATTGGAAATATAGCAGTGCATAGCAGCCATTTATAGCATTTCATGTAACATAAGGATAACTCAAGTCTACCAGAAGCTCTGAATCAGAGGAGTAGTTAGGGGTTCAGTGCAGGAGATGGGCAAACATGTCTAAGTGCGCCCCCAACTTAGGTATACCAATATTATCACTATATGGTGACAGAAGTACAGGCTCTGCAGAGAGCTGTGTATAAAATTTAGGTGAATACATCACAGGAAACACTTCGTGACTTACAGGTGACTTTTCTGACTGTAATCGTCCACGTTTTCTGTCTCTATTTGGACTGGGCTGCCATGACCACTTCTTCCAGTTGTGACTTCTCTCTAAAATTTGCAACACAGACATCTTTGGCTCCTTTTCCAATAAAAAAAAAATCGGTGGACCCACACTGATCAGCAGTTTAAAGGGGCGCATAGCATTTGTCCAAGCACTGTGACCCCTTCTCCGTTTACATTGTATTGTTTGCTTTATAGTGGCCATGTAATGGATCTCCAATCTTGTTCTATGCACTTCTATGGGACAAGGTAGTTATTACATCACACGTTCACTATAAAACCCAGTGATATAAAAAGTGAACAAATCACTGTGCCTGCACATGCGCCATAGCTGATCAGTGTGGGTTCCAAGTGTTATAACACTCTTATTCATGACCTAACCTGACAACTGATCATCAACAAAAATGAGCTGGAAAACCCCTGTAAAAAATCCCAAATGCTTCATAATTTAATACTGCCCAATTGCCACCTTATATTATGCCCCCTGAGATAAATACTGCCCCACTAATCCCCCCTTATATAAATGATCCCAGTTACATTCATAAAGCCCTCTAATAAACCCTTATATTTACACTGCCCCAAATGACGCCTTATATCAATAATGTCCCTTATATTATTTATGTCTCTTTATATAAATTATCTCCCCCATATAGTTATAATGCCCCTTAATGATCCCTTATATTCATTATGTGCCCTTATATAAATGATCTTCCCCCATAGTCAGAATGCACCCTAACGACTTCTTATATGAATAATGACCCATTACTTTCTTTAAACCTCCTTATATAAATGAACTCCCCATAGTCATAATGCCCCCTAATGACTATTTTTATTCTTTATTCCCCCTTACCATAATGATCTCCTACATAGTCATAATGCCCCCATTGACCCCTTATACTCTGTATGTCTCCTTAAATAAATGATCCCTTCTATAGTCCTAATGTCACCTAGCATGCCCTTTATGACACATATAATAACAAATAACTCTATGAAGTCATAGAGTTGATTGCACTGGAAAGTAGACATTTTTTCTGTGGTCCTGGCACCTTGTAAGCCAACAGCCCTCAAATGACTTGCGGTTCTCAAGATTCACTTCAAGTTTAGCCAGTTTGGTCACAAGATTTACTTCAGCCCCAAATCAGTTTGTTAAGAATCTATAGAATAGAATCCCTCAAGATTCTTTTCATTTCAGGTTTTGTTGGCTCAGGTGGCTGATTTGTTTGGGTAGAACAAGTTCAGTACGAACCACACCTTAAATTGGCTTAAAACATAGTGTAATACTATGACGTCATGATGCTCGGCATGCCCATGTCACCAGAAAGGCTCAATTACAGGTCTCAGTGGTCGGCTGATGATGTATGAATGTTTGTTAATTTTCTTCACCTTTCTGGGCTCCAGAGACTCCAGAGTACAAAGCGGCAGACATTTATTTCTCTAGAGAGGACTCTCCATTTGTTTGGTTTCGTAAACAATTTGCAATAACTGTACTGTATGAACTGATTCAGTAGCTCCACATTTCGAGGATCCATGCACCAAAAAGCATTTGACAATCCACTCTAGTAACTCATGTCACATAATGTAGACTACCTAATGAGATGACATTGGTTGATTTACTCTTTGAGAGCAGGCAATGCTGTACCAAGATGCATAAGTATAATAATATATATTTTTTTTAAATTTCAATTGAGCTACATCTGATTCAGTGGACTAAGTCGATGTCTGACAGCAAAGTTATGAAATTCTTAATAAAATGGTCAAGAAGCATTGTGTGGGGATGTTTTATTTCAATAACATGTGGGTTTTCCTACTCTGGTAATGACAAGCTGCTCTGCCTTATCACAACTGGCGATGAAAAATAAATAAGTTATTGAAAAAAAATGGTCCCCTACATTTTATATAACCAGACAGATGTAATAAAGCAGCAGGAGCAGGCCTGACTTTATCAAAGTGGGAAAACATATGGTTTTAAATTTTGACAGTCGGATAATGCCAGCCTGCAGCTGCCTCAGTACCTGGCCATCACTAGATAGTTTGTTACTGGACTATATATGACTCCTTCCAGTGCCCCTGGTGGTGGTGGTGAGCATTGTAGTAATGATGGAGGTTAGATTATCATGTTTAGTGGCTAATACTAACCCCATCTTAGTAATGGATCTTGTCAATAGTAATAAAAAAACATAGAGACATAAAAAAATATTGTATTGAAATAAAACACTCCTATATGGCCCTAAAATGTATAAAATGTGATCATCAGTCATCAATGTTGTCCGCAGAGTCCAAAATAGTTCAATTAGTGGATCTGAAAAAACAAAATAGAAAGAAAAACAATACAAACTCTTTAGTAAAACATAAATAAAGAATAGAATTATACTTATCCTTTCTGGTCCAGCATTTCCTCCTCTTATGGAGTAAAAATGGCAATGACATCTTATTTGCTGGTTTACATCACATCATAGACACAGAGAATCGGATCCCACGATAAGGCCCAGAAGAGGTAATGGAAGGTGAGTATAAATGTTTATTTTGTCACCTCTCCTGGGCCTCCAGCTATAATACTCTGGAGTCTGTAGAGACCCCAGAATGTAATTTTCCCTCCTGTTCTATTCCAAACAAGTTTGGACCGAACTGGGGGTTTGCTGAGTCAAAAACACAGGATCAAATTAATCTTCTGGGCTTTACCCATCTTTGGAAATTACTTATACAGTGGAATTGGCCCCCCTGAAATATAGGGTCCCTGTACAGATGTACAGCTTGCACCTATGGTATTTCCACACCTGGAGAGACAGTTTGCATCTTATGTGACTCATTAAAAAAAACTACAACACAATATAATTGCCTCGTATACTAATGCATTAATTTTATTTTTATGAGTGATAAAATTGTAAATCTACAAATACCAAATCCCATAAATTACATAAGAAAGCAAAATAGTATTTGCTTTTAGTGTTCAGATGAGCTGGGATCAATGATGTAACACAGCATTTTTAGGTCCTAGTATATGTTTTCTCATATTACGTTCAGACTTAAACAGAATAATATAACATTTAGGGAAAAATATACAGCCCAACAATCCAGCACTAGAGGACAGGATGGCAAATATCTCCACGGCCACCATGTATTTGCCTTTGGTGCTGAGATAAGCCGGGATCATGGCTATCCAGACACTGCAGAACACCAGCATGCTGAAGGTGATGTACTTGGCCTCATTAAAACTGTCCGGTAATGTCCTGGCTAAGAAAGCAATAATATAGCTAACAGTGGCCAGAATCCCCATATAACCTAGGACAGAGTAGAACCAAAAATCTGACCCGTCATTACACTGAATTATTGTCTTTTCCTTATAAGAGTGTATGTCAAGCTCCTGGAAGGGGGGAGAGAGGGTCACCCAACTCATACAGATGACAACCTGGACAGAGGAGCAGATCAGGAGCACACTATTAGGGAGTTTTACTCCAGTCCATGTTATCCACACACTTCCAGGTTTTGTGGCTTTGAATGCAATGCAAACCATTATGGTCTTGGCCAACAATGAAGAGATGGATACTGTGAGTAGTATTCCAGCAGAGATCTGCCGTAACATGCAGGTTATATCCACAGGACGACCAAGGAACAAGAAAACACAGAGGAAGCTCAGCACGATGGAGACCAGGAGGACAAAGCTCAGGTTCTTGTTATTCGCTCTCACAATTGGGGTGTCACGTTTTGAAACAAAAATGGCAAAAATTAAAGTTGTCAGAATACAGAAGAAAGATGATAAACAGATAAAAACTATTGACATGATGTCCTTAGTATAAGATAAATATTCCATCTCCTTCAAGACGCAAAATGTTCTGTTCTCATGTGACCACGTGTCTTCTGGACATTTCATGCAATATTTACTATCTGCAAAATAAAGTGTTTTGATAGATGCGTTTAACTGATTTTCTATAAGGTTTTTTTTTTTTTTAAGTTAAACCTGGGACTATACGATCGATCTCTCATTTAAGAAAATGAATACTCCTTTATTTATAAGAATTATAGCCTTTTAGACAAATAACAAACATATTTATGTAGCAGACACAGCATTCTGCGTCATTGGGGTGTAAGGGAGACTTCCTCTGTGCACCCTGGCACCGGATGCTGATACTGGCCCTGGTGGGCTTGTTCTGTTGTAAGGAGTCACTTCCCTTTTCATCAAAGAAATAGATCAGATTTCTTCTATTCCCAGGGTAAAGCCCTTGTTTAACCCCAGATATGTTTGATTAAAGCGTCCACTGCATTGTGTTATGGCATTATATTGGATCTGTCACAGGTATATTACTGAAACTAGATATGAGTGAACTAGTACGTAGCCAAGAGAATAAAAATATATAGTAATAAACAGGATGTAGCTTTGGATGCTGAGAGGGTCTAGCAGAGGTGAGGGAACGTGATAGTAACTGTTATTAGGCCTCCAATTATTATATTCTGGTTTCAAAACAGACCCCATAATAGTACTTTCAGATCAAAAAGAGAGAAACTGGTAAGTGAACCTTGTGAATATTTGGAAAACGAACATATAAGGTGGACCACTTTCCTATTACAGTTTCAAGTTAAAGTTTGCTGCATATGTAGCACAAAAGGGATTATATTACGGAGAGATGCTGTGTAAGCTTGTCAAACATTGTGAGGCGTGTGGAGAGAGGTGAGGTGGACACTTCTCTCATTAAGACATTGTCCTGTGTTAGCCAAATAGCAAGAATTATTTGTGCTTTTTAGTATAATAGGAGAGTGAATTTATCACTCTAATATTCTGTTTTCATATTACAGGGAAAAGCTTTATTATTTATAGAGAAAGATCCCAGCATACCTGATACATTAGATATTTTTCCTTCTGAACATGGGGCACAACCATAACAGCACAAGTGTATACTAGGAGATGCCACTTTCATGTCTCCAGGTAAACAGGGTGCTGAGCATCTGGATATGGGGATCTGCAGAAAGCAAACAAGACTTGCATTGTTATATTTTAACTTCTAATGAAAAATGGCATATGGCTGACTTCTGCATGGTGAACTTTCTGCTGATTCATGTATATCTATGTCATTGTGATCACCCATTTGAGGTTAGGACAGTCAATGTATAGGTGGCCACACTGTCAATCCAATAATCTTGAACCAAACATAACCACTTCAGAACCTCACTCTGCTCCACACCAATCACTATGGATATATGCAATGGAGATTTATAACCAGTGTGTAATATCATACTCGTACATCATCCGTCTGTTTCATGGATTCTGGCTTTATTTACAATTTCTTCAGTATACTGTTAGGACTGGAGCCGGCACCTCTGCAGTAGCGCTGTGAGGTGCCGCTCTGGTCCTCACACGTGCCGGCGCGCTCATTTCTCAAGGGGTTAACTGTCCTGCACTCCCAATCCTATATCTCTGCACTTCCGCTGCTCCTGCTGGCTATTCAGTTTCCTGGGTGTTAGCTCTTCTCCACATGCCTGGTACCGTTTGCAGTTTTGACCTTCTGCTCCTGTCTCCTGACTACGTTCTCTGCCTGCCGATTCTGTACCTTTGTTCCCTCCTGTTGTGACCACCGCTTTCCTCCTAGACCACTCCATCTTGCCCTCCATTTTTTTAACTGCGTGACCTCCTGATACCGACCCGGCCTGCTGACTACTCTCTCATATCTCTTTGTACTGCATCACCTCCTGTTGCCGACTCGGACCGTACGACTACACTACATTGAACCTCTGCCACCTCCTGGATACCCCTTGCTTCTGCATTCTCCTCTACTTCTGGTTTTCATCGGCTTCAACACGAACTCAGTTGAGTGTTTTTCAGATTTCTGGGTCTGCTTTGACTTGTGGTGCGCTGAGAGTCTCGCACCCTCGGGAAGCTGCGGTTCTGGCCAAAGGAAGCAGCCAAGTCCATCTCCACCATCAGGAGCTGGGGTGAAAACCTCTGGAGGATGGTTTCTGCTCTGTTCGGAGGGCGCCGTTCGCTCAGTGCTGTTTAGTATAGTGTGCAGCGGTGTCTGGTTCTCTGGAACTAACTATCTGTCTTGTACTGCATTAAGTTCTTAACATATACATCTTGCCGAGAATTCTGAATTTCTCCTAGATGTCCAAATCACAAGGCATTATGGGAAAGGAGCTGGGAGCTCATGCGCCCTCTATTGGATGTAACAGATCCTCAATTTGCTTTTGACTCACCGAGTCTTGAGACAGCAAAAGGGATTTTAGCCAAGCCAATTTCATTTATCTGCATACAGCGCTGTTTCGGGATTTTTGTCCCTCATCAGTGCAGAGCAAAATGAACTGGCTGGCTTTGTGGGAGGCAATGAGTGGGTTATGGACAGAGACATCTCTCCTTGAGGAGCGCACCAGTGAAGATGTGTAGAGTTTTAAATTGCCTTTCGCCCTCTACTAAGCATCTACATATCACAAGGCATTATGGGAAAGGAGCTGGGAGCTCATGCGCCCTCTATTGGATGTAACAGATCCTCAATTTGCTTTTGACTCACCGAGTCTTGAGACAGCAAAAGGGATTTTAGCCAAGCCAATTTCATTTATCTGCATGCAGCGCTGTTTCGGGATTTTTGTCCCTCATCAGTCCTAGATGTCCAAGTGACATACTGTGACATTTCTGAAGACTCTCGATCCTATATGTGCTGGGTAAGAGGGCAGAGTCTCCAAAAACATTGTGGCAAAAACTGGTGGCCTAGGAGAAACTCAGAATTCTCATAAAGATGTACAATCCAAAGGTTCTAACAGGCATAATATGTCTCAATACATATCACTGTTGCCTTGCAGCACTGGAGTCCTGGCTTTGAATCCAGCCAAGAACTTCTACAAGAAGTTTGTATGTTCTCCCTTTGTTTGTATGGGTTTCATCCAGTTACTCCAATTTCCTTCCATACTCCAAAGACATACTGATAGGGAGTTTAGATTGTGAGCCCTGTATGGGACAGTGTCTGAATGTTTGTAAATGTCTGTAAAGCGCTGTGGAATGGAATAGTGCTATATACTGTATGTAAGCAAAATAACTAAGTATAATTATTACAGTGTTTTATGTCATTGATCAAGTTCCCAAGTGTTGAAGACTTTGGACCTCCACTAGTCATCATGTGATATCATATACTACCAATATTAGAAAGCGGTAATACCATTTAACATACATTCTGTGATAACAAACGTGAAAATGATCCAAGAACTCACTTCTGATACATTATTTTTCCACATTATATCTTGTGCCCGAACCCAAAAATCCAAGCCGTCCATAGACCTTAGGCTGTACGATCCCACTTTGTTCAAAACCAAGATCGAATCATGTGATATAATAAGATTATTAATAGCAAAGGTGGATTCTTTATCTCCTTTCTCTGTGAAACATTTATGCTCCAGCCCAGATTCATCTGTACACATCATTGCTTCTATATAGTTGTGTACCTTCAATAAAGAGATGATGATTATTTCAAGCATGTCAAAGATCATAGAACACAAAGAACAAAGCTAAAAAAAAAAAAATATTGTATTACACAAGGTGACGGAATGCATTTGCATTGTAAAATGTCATTAAATAGAGAATTTTCAGTCATTTATTCCATTGGTACCGCTAAGACCTATGACAAAAATAGTGAGTCAACTAACAAAGATTGGGTTTAGAACAAGTCTAACTAAGTAAGAGTGTGTTGCACTGGCATTAGATGTATATGAACAAATAAAATACAGTCACAAATAATAAATAATAATTCAGCAAAATTATCTCTATTAATAATCAACATTTCATTAAAGTTATTATAATGGGCATCTTGTACATGTACTGTACATCCACAAAAACTGAACCATATCACTAAGGGAGAGTTGTGATAGTTGTGATTTGGATAGTGTATAGTAGCATGGATGAAAGTGCTTTACCAATCCCTCTCTGTTTCCATGGTGTGTAAGAAGTATCTATTAGGGATAGAAAATCCATGGGTGTGGGAGATAAAAACGAGAGATGGGCAAACTGGGCTTGTTACAAATTTTCAAAAAATTTCAAAATTTATGGAGTTTGCCTTTATGAGACCACCAACGTGAAGTATTATACTTTAGGGTCTCCTCGGGTTCTAGGGTATAATCAGAGGCCAGGGATGTATAAAAATAAAAATGAGAAGCACTTTCTCAATGTTGCCACATCATCACCAACAGTCTTCTTTCTGGGCCATCTTGATTTCGTGCCTCCAGGTCACCACTGAGGCCTGTGATTGGGCCTCATTAAATTTATTAAATGGATTGTTCAGGAATTGGACAATCCATGGAGGAGGATGAGGGAGGTGTAACATAAAAGTAAATCATTCTCATCTGTCCCTGAAGCTCAGTTGTCTGCCACCGGTGTTCATTTGGTCTTGCACCATACCCTCGTTGCCAGAAATCCTGTGTCCCACGGTAGCTGAAAATACATCACTGCTTCCTTGCCAGTCACTGCTGATGCCACTGAATGGTTTCAGCAGTCATGTGGGGGTGCAGGATTTCAGCGATGAGACCACGGTGTAAGACTGAATGGACAGTATGATTTTTTTATGCTACACCTCTCCTGGCCTCCTCTATGGTTTCTCCAATTTTTGGACAACCCCTTTAATGAGGGAATTTATGAATAACCCTTTAATTTCCCTAGACTACCATAAATCTTACTATCCTTACATTGACAGGAAGCAATTTTGTCCTCTCAAACATTCAACGTATATTAACAAAAGTGCTATTAGTACTAGTATGATTCAATAATAAATATTAGAAATTAATTAGTAAATAATACTGATAAGAATATTCAAGAGTTAAAAATCTTTTGCGACAGCGCTCCCATGTCATTGATAATTAAAACTCAAGGAAATAAAATATACTTAAAATCATTGATTCAACTGATGTAAGGAGAATGTACTGGATCACTGGACATCAACCATTACACCTTGCGCCGAAACAGAATGGTCGAGTGAACCTCACAAATATTCACAAACGGAATCTCGTGAGGTTCGCCCAGCAGTTCTATTTCAGGTCAAAGTTGTTCAGTTCACACTGGAACTGGAACGGTCCCCCAGGACCACTGACATCATTAGTTTGTAGGAGACCTGAAGGTTGTAAAAAACCTGAAGAGGACACAGAAGGACCAACGGACACCACTATGGATATCACTGTTATGTTTACTCACCTTCTCTTAGCCACTACTCATTATACATTGGAGTCTGAAGAGACCCCAAAGTATAATAGTGGTTCGAGGACAAACCCCAAAAATTCGGCTTCGACTGAACCTGAAATTTTTAACAAAGGAGCATCCAATAAAGAGAATACAATTTGAGTGCCGCCTGTTGGGACTTTTTGTACTTTGTTGACCTAGAATCTGGACTGTAAAGAGCATGGCGGTATGTGAAAGTGAAGTGGCTACGTGCCTAATACTACCCTATGAATAGAAAAAAGTAGGTATTGGCAACTTTGTTTTTCTTCATTTTTGTCACTTGATTTTATACTATACTCCAGGGTCATGTGTTTAATGTTTATTTATCAAGGGCAGGGGATTCTAATAAAATGGCCATTCAGTGCGACTCTCAAAATACTGTGTTCATCTACATTGTTCTTCTGTTTGATAGGGACATTGTTTAAAATATTTTCTCTAAAGATTTACCTTGTGTTTATGTTGATATAACCAGTCTGTAGAGGGCTGTCCACAAGAAACGTACAGATCACTTAAACCGGTAGCCAGGGAATGGACAGCGAGATATATTTGGGACGTTCTTTCATCAAAAACTGATAGTAAGCGTGTTTCTAACAATTCTGTTCCATTACGTTCATGAAGAGATTTTTTATGCATATTTGTATACATTTCCTCCATTCTCTTTCTCCATGGTGTGCCGTTAAGTTCTATGTTCAATAACGTTTCAAGGATCAAGTCTTTAGGATTCTTCAAATAATTTGAACTTTTTAAGTAACTTTTCATGTCTAGAATTTTGCCCTGGTTCAGGGCAAAAGATAAGCTAAGATTGACTAGTGGTGCTAAAATATTTAGAAAATATACAATATGGGGAGAGAAATTGGGACTAAAAATTAAGGTCCTGTCATGTGTCACGGGTAGAAGCTCAAAAAGAAAAAACATCATTGCTTCAGAATACGTGCCGCAGGTTATAATAATCTGGGCAGATGATTTCTTTATCACCTCCATTGATCTTGTTATCTTGTGATCCTTTTTTTTTTTCACGTAAGTCTGAATATTCACTTTGTAAGACATAGGCCACACAGATCTCATGTCTGGTAAGAATGTTTGTAAGCACGCTTGATTCTTTCCTGCCAGTGTTATCATTAGAGGATATAATCCCAACCCAGCTCCATTTAAAGTAGCTCAGAAATTGAAATATGACAGAATAAGCTTTGTAGTCATCGGGAACGGTCCGGAAAAAAGATGGGAACAGATCTCTGTCACTGAGCAGTGGGTCTGTGGCTCCGTAACTGATCTGTATTATTAAAAAAAAACATTAGTTATCTTGGAAATAATACTAGGGCACAGTTAACGTGCGGGGGGATATTTCTTGTGCATTTTTCTCTGTTTCAATTGTAAAAAAAAAACATTAGGAAGAAATAGCAAGATGATAATGGCATAAAAGCACAGACGGGGATTTCCCAAGACTTAATGTCTTATGCAATAGAACTTTCATAATACATTTGGTGCATTTGGCACATTGTATTCCAATGCACTTAAATTTATGATAAAAATGCATCTTATTAAATTGGGTATATTTTTTTATTTCTATGCTATGAGCATGACTAATAGCTGCAATAAATATAGCTGCTCTAATCGTTACTCAGAAGGTATAGATTTTCTTTTCTGGCATACAGTCATATGAAAAAGTTTGGGCACCCCTATTAATCTTAATCATTTTTAGTTCTAAATATTTGGGTGTTTGCAACAGCCATTTCAATTTGATATATCTAATAACTGATGGACACAGTAATATTTCAGGATTGAAATGAGGTTTATTGTACAGAAACAGAAAATGTGCAATATGCATTAAACCAAAATTTGACCGCTGCAAAAATTTGGGTACCCTTATCATTTTATTGATTTGAATACTCCTAACTACTTTTTACTGACTTACTGAAGCACAAAATTGGTTTCGTAACCTCACTGAGCTTTGAACTTCATAGCCAGGTGTATCCAATCATGAGAAAAGGTATTTAAGGTGGCCAATTGCAAGTTGTTCTCCTATTTGAATCTCCTCTGAAGAGTGGCATCATGGGCTCCTCAAAAAAACTCTCAAATGATCTGAAAACAAAGATTGTTCAACATAGTTGTTCAGGGGAAGGATACAAAAAGTTGTCTCAGAGATTTAACCTGTCAGTTTCCACTGTGAGGAACATAGTAAGGAAATGGAAGACCACAGGGACAGTTCTTGATAAGCCCAGAAGTGGCAGGCCAAGAAAAATATCAGAAAGGCAGAGAAGAAGAATGGTGAGAACAGTCAAAGACAATCCACAGACCACCTCCAAAGAGCTGCAGCATCATCTTGCTGCAGATGGTGTCACTGTGCATCGGTCAGCAATACAGCACACTTTGCACAAGGAGAAGCTGTATGGGAGAGTGATGCGAAAGAAGCCGTTTCTGAAAGCACGCCACAAACAGAGTCGCCTGAGGTATGCAAAAGCACATTTGGACAAGCCAGCTTCATTTTGGAAGATGGTCCTGTGGACTGATGAAACAAAGATTGAGTTGTTTGGTCATACAAAAAGGCGTTATGCATGGCGTCAAAAAAACACAGCATTCCAAGAAAAACACTTGCTACCCACTGTAAAATTTGGTGGAGGTTCCATCATGCTTTGGGGCTGTGTGGCCAATGCCGGCACCGGGAATCTTGTTAAAGTTGAGGGTCGCATGGATTCAACTCAGTATCAGCAGATTCTTGAGAATAATGTACAAGAATCAGTGACGAATTTGAAGTTACGCCGGGGATGGATATTTCAGCAAGACAATGATCCAAAACACAGCTCCAAATCTACTCAGGCATTCATGCAGAGGAACAATTACAATGTTCTGGAATGGCCATCCCAGTCCCCAGACATGAATATCATTGAACATCTGTGGGATAATTTGAAGCGGGCTGTCCATGCTCGGCGACCATCAAACTTAACTGAACTGGAATTGTTTTGTAAAGAGGAATGGTCAAAAATACCTTCATTCAGGATCCAGGAACTGATTAAAAGCTACAGGAAGCGACTAGAGGCTGTTATTTTTGCAAAAGGAGGATCTACTAAATATTAATGTCACTTTTCTGTTGAGGTGCCCATACTTTTGCACCGGTCAAATTTTGGTTTAATGCATATTGCACATTTTCTGTTAGTACAATAAACCTCATTTCAATCCTGAAATATTACTGTGTCCATCAGTTATTAGATATATCAAATTGAAATGGCTGTTGCAAACACCCAAATATTTAGAACTAAAAATGATTAAGATTAATAGGGGTGCCCAAACTTTTTCATATGACTGTAAGTTATGACAATTTTCAGCATAAATTATAGTAATTTATTTTAGTCTACAAGATATCCCTCTTTCTCCAACTAAACCCATCTCTCTTGTATTGGCAATTTTGAAAGTTGACAAAAGAATAACTTTTTTTTTTAACTTGATTTAACTGCCATTTTGTCACATTTCACAAAAGGTAGGAGTATCATTTACCTCTAGTTAAATTGTTTCTGTATCTCTCATACAGTTGTAAGTGGTGGTAATGGATATCCATGACAGTTATGCCTTAGGCTTGTGAGAAGAAACACAGGACTGGGATTGGTACTAGTAATTGGTAAAAATTTCTATGTTAATTATTTATATAAATGTCAGTATGAAAAATATTTTTAGAATTAGCAATTGAAATTTAAAATAATAGTGAGTGCAGCTCTGTAGTATAATGCAGGATGTGGCTCAGTATCAGTACAGGATAAGTAATGTAATGTATGTACACAGTGACTGCACCAGCAGAATAGTGAGCACAGCTCTGGAGTATAATACAGGATGTAACTCAGGATCAGTACAGGATAAGTAATGTAATGTATGTACACAGTGACTGCACCAGCAGAATAGTGAGTGCAGCTCTGGAGTATAATACAGGATGTAACTCAGGATCAGTACAGGATAAGTAATGTAATGTATGTACACAGTGACTGCACCAGCAGAATAGTGAGTGCAGCTCTGGAGTATAATACAGGATGTAACTCAGGATCAGTACAGGATAAGTAATGTAAAGTATGTACACAGTGACTGCACCAGCAGAATAGTGAGTGCAGCTCTGGAGTATAATACAGGATGTAACTCAGGATCAGTACAGGCTAAGTAATGTAATGTATGTACACAGTGACTGCACCAGAAGAATAGTGAGTGCAGCTCTGAAGTTCTGTATAATAGAGACTGTAACTTTGAATCATAGTAATGCGATGAGAGTGAAATGACTCCATCTGTATAACACTGTGTGTTGCTCTGAAGTACTAATTAACAATTAGAATTAACAATCAAAATAGGAGAGACAGTTCCATGTAATACATAAGTACAGTATAAATAAAATTTAGTCTTAACACAAGAAATATAACCCAGTGACCAACCTGTGTGTATGGATATATCCCCAGGAGTTGAGCTATAGGTAAAGTGGTTGATGAGAAATGATCACCAATAAATCCAGCAACCTTCTTCTGTGTACAGGAGTAATTGGGGACAATTTTTCCAGACCCAGATAAAATCTGAAAAATGCTCTTTATTGCCTTCCTGGAATTTGCACATGAGTCATATATGTGATATCCCAGGGTCATGTTAGGTAGAATAGAAGGATCTTTATTGATTTCATCAATAGCGTAAAAGAAAGCCAATAGATTCTTGTAGTAAGAAATGTTTGGGCTGTAAAATATGGATTGATTCACAACATGTTTATTTGACATCTTATTTTGCAAAATATTACAAATCCAGTCTTGCTAATACAATATAATTTGTTTTACAGATGCGTTTTTATATTATAGCTACTTTTGACTAAAAAACATTTTGCAAAGAGTTGAATTAAATATTTTGGTTGCAATGTTTTCTAGTCAATAATAGATATAATATAAAAATAAAAAACATATAACCAGGAAGTTGTACATAGCCTTGAGTCACATGGTGTTGACAGGCTGCTGAATTTCCGTCATGGAAATCATGGATTGGGTAGCTTTTGTGAGGGCACAATGACAGGAATGACAGCAGGTCTCCTGTTTCTTTCAGTCTATGGCACGTAGGTTTTGAAAACTTCTTTTCAAATTTCTTAGCAATCAGTGGTTACCCCATTGCATGTATGCCATGTACTCAATATACATTTACTGTAAACATGCAATTTAATGTTCAAATAAGAATATAATAAATTAGTAAGTGGCTTAAAGCACATCTGTAAAAATGTTGATAGACAACCCCTTTTAGTAACAATACCCAAATGAGAAGTGAGAATTTACATTTTTATTTTTTGACAAGACAACCTCTCAATAAAATTCTTCCATGAATGATTACTGACAAATACAGTACCTAAATCCTTGTGCTTCAGTGTGCTCTACTATATTGTGAATGAAAACACAGATAATGCTGCAGTTGCATATGTAACATTGCTCTTACAAGGCTTGAGCACAGCTAAACCTCAGAATTAGGGCTAAACATCAGCAAATAGAAAAAGAGAAATTTAAGGTTTGCACAGTTCAAAGTTTATTCAAGAAAACACTATACTCCAAGGGAAAGTGAAATGTCCATTGGAAAGATGTTTCATATATCCATTCACTGAGATCACAGCATTGTTATAGACCAAGCTCCAGGGTTGCAACTCTGGATTTAGTATTAGTTTCTAGCAATTTCTCTTCTCTGTTATTGGGATTGTCAAGGTACAAATCTGGAACTTGGTACAATAACCCACAGCAATCCTTGAATCACAGTATGTTCTCTGTAAATGGACATACAGTATGAAACATCTTTCCATTTGAGATTCACTTGAATGATAGACTTTCCACAAGTTAACTGGGAACTGCACAACCCTTTATTCTTCTATATACATTAAAGATTTATTGATTTGTTCTTTCCATTATCTACGATAATATCATAGAAAGGGCTTATGAATGTTACATAGAAAACAACAAAGTCTCCATGGTTCACATTCTCCAGTTCTTGGACAATCCAGCAGATTTATCCCTGGTACCCAATAGCGTGTACTGAAACTTACATATAACATCCTGAAAAGCTCTTGCGAACCTGAAAATAATTAACAGAAGAAAACAAGAAACTGTTGACAGTGACAACTCCTCCAACCATAATGTCACCATCCTGTAGATATTCATAATCTTCAACCACTGTCGAAATCTGGAGTCTACAGGCTGGTGCTGGAGTCTGACTTGGGAGTACACAAGGTGTCAAACATAGGCATAACAGACAGAGCAGAGTTTTCAATGAACAAGATTCTGGGGTAGCTGAAGTCACAAAGTATTTAGCACGATGTCTTACAATAAGGAGGAACAACCCTGTCCACTCAAAATTCAGTAATATATTGACAGGCAGTAACTTTGGAAGCATCTTTGTGTCAGTGCAGCCTGCACAAATGTATCTACATTTTATAGACAGTCCTGCTAACTGTAATACATTGTGTCCTACATTTATACACAGGTCTCATGTGTTTGGAGGTAAATTAATTGATCTCTATATTAAACAATTTCTGTCACAGCCCATTTTGGCTTTTAGAACAAAGCTTCATTTTCCAAATCTGACTTGAATACATTTATACAGTATGTTAATAACTTTGAAATGATTTTATTTGCTCAAAAGTTACTGAGATTGTTTATGTGACACATTGTACTGTATGTTAGTGGTACATGTTTTTTAAAACATTTTAATAATTATTTATTTTTTAATAAATCCAAAATTTGTACGAAATGTAGAAAACTTATCAATTTTCAAAATTTGAATATTTCTGCTCTTTTGTTCAATAAAATGTTATTGAAAAAGTAAATGCATACAAAACAATAACCAAAGAGAAAAATTGTCAAATGACATTCAGAGATTAGAAGCATCAGGATAATCTCAGGCAAGAAGGAAATAAAATAAAATTCAAAAACTTTCACCCTTTTCCCAGTTTCCCCTGCTATCATACAGTATCTTGAAGAAGAGGAGGGGGAAATAAACAGCAATCAGCAGTAGAAACAAAACAACAGACATACAACAAATGGGAGTGCACATTGAGAAGGGCAAAAAAGGTAGAGACTATGGAACATCATGGTATCCTTACATTTAAATTCTCCATCTACCAAACTGTTACTGGTATTCAATGCATCAGGAGTGCTGGAAAGAGCCGGGTACCATCAGACATGGACCATCTAAATTAATGGTCCATTTCTGAGGCGGCTGTGGACTAGTAATCTTAGACTAAAGTAGATAGGACTGATAACCATGGACCTTTACAGCCTGATAATACAAGACTGCTGACTTTTAGCTTAAATGGTTATAAAAAAAACCCTTCATATTATTTTTCTCATTAATTTAAATAAATACAAATTAGAAAATAAATGATGAAAGTCACCCGTTTTCATAAGCAGTCAATGTAAAAGCATTGCAATGGCTGACTAGTAATATCAGTGGGAAGGTCTATGGTTATAGGCCCTTCCCAGCCTAAACATACCTATTAGATGCTCTGGCTTTGATGGTGCCCAGTTCTTCTTCGCAATTTCAGTGAGTTGGGTATGAGAGGGGGGTTAGTGTTAGACTTCAGTGGTGTTTTGGCTGACTAATACTAAGCCCTTGCTTTAGTAATGGAAAGCTGTCAATCAGATAGGTCCTTTACTAAGGCAGTTAAAAAGTTATAAACAAAGACACACAAAATTCTTTTTTGAAATAATAACTTCCCTACATAACCCTCCATGACCATTTTATTATATTAAAAAAAAAAAAAAAAGCTTGTCTGACGTAGTTCCATGAGTCTTACAAAGTTCACAGGATATTGGAAATCTACAGAGGGAAAAACTAACACAAACATGAGGGGTTAATAGCATTATTTACATTGCTTCTTTGATCACTTGAACATGTATTCTTTCTTCCTCCTGTGCAGAGCTCTGCTTCTGAATGCTGACTGTGTGGCTTCTGTTTGCGTTATTATTTTGTTTTATTTCAATTGGTTAATTTATCCACCACTTTCCACTCTACTTAAGGTCTGGAGTGAGATTGTAACATTTTTGTGACTTTTTTTAAAATCAGTTGCAAGTCATAAATGTGCCTAAATCATTCCTGACACTAAAGCGACTCACGCATTGTCCAACATAAAGGGAAAGTGCTAGGTTTGACGCAAATGAGGCAAAAAATGTTACAAATTCTTTAAATATTTTTCTAATGAAATAAATACTTCTAAAGATGTCAAAAATTGCTCCAGAATAATGGTGTTTATGGTTTAATACATTAAATTTGATAATCTAAAGATGCACCAGATTTATCATCAACCACTATGGTGAAGTCTGCTGCATTTTCTGGTGGAAACGTAGGCGTACTCATTGTCTGAAAATTGCTCCTTCGCCCCAATCCAACTGCTACCTGCTCTCACCCTCCCCTCCTTTGAAGTGCACTCTGTTCACATTTATCGCCCTCCAACCTCCAACTGGCCGTCATATATCGACCGCCAGGACCTACTGCTGTCTTTATCGACCACTTCACCACCTGGCTAATGCATTTCCTATCCACTGACACCCTCAACATCATTATGGGTGATTTCAACATCCCCATTAACACAAATCACCCCTCTGCTTCCAGTCTCCTGTCCCTCACTTCCTCCTTTGGTCTCTCTCAATGGTCCTCCCCTGCCACCCACACAAAGGGCAACATGCTCGACCTCATATTCATCCACCTCTGCTCTCTAGTCAACCTCTCTAACTCTCTGTCCACACTCTCTGACCACAACCTGCTGACATTATCTGCCCTCTCATCTGTAATAGACCCCCCCAACCCCTAAACCAACATGGCCCTGCAGGAATCTTAATCACCTTGACATCCGCACTCTCTCAGACTCTCTCCTACCGCTCACTGACATATCCTCACTCCAGGATATAGATACTGCCGCTGACTTCTACAATACCACCATCACTTTAGCCCTTTACTCTGTGGCCCCCTTCACTAACACCAGAGCCCGACCGATCAATAGGCACACTCACCTGACTAAAAAACTGAGATGTGCCTCACGGGTTGCAGAACACCTCTGGAAGAAAAGCCACTTCCAGGAGGTCTTCATCAGGTACAAAGAGGCAGTACTCACATTCAAGAATGCACTCACCTCTTCAAAGCAGGTCTACTTCTCCACACTAATATCTGCCCTATGCTGCAATCCCAAACAGCTATTCACTACCTTCAACTTCCTTCTCCGTCCTCCTGTGCCCCCTCTTCAGGCCTCTTCCAGCCTGTGGCTGACATCATGTTTTCATGAAGCCTCATGACATTGCACACTCCATGTGACCCCTGAGGACCAAACACAGGCCTCAGCGGTAACCCCGCGTAGCGTTCTGTCAGACAGAGGCCGGAAGAGACCTGAAGAGGATGAAAATTGACAGCTAAACCCCCAAGGGTGCCCAGGAGAGGTTAGGCAAGGTGAATATAAGAAAAGGTCTTTCTAGAGTCCATATTTCTATATCCTTCAAAACTCCCACACCTCTACACCCAACAAAGATCTATATAAATCTTTATCAGTTTTCCACTAATCCTATGTCTCTGCACACCTCTAGCCACATCATGCCCAATCCTGTACACACCTACTATCTCTACCTCTGCTTCTCTGTATTTCTAGTGATGTATCTCCTAACCCCTATCTACTAACCATCAAATTCTGCAACCTCTTAAATCTCAAACCTATCTGCCTCACTGAACCTCACTGAATCTCCCTCTTTTCACAGCACTATGCAATGCAAGTTCTGGTTATAAAATTCAATCATTAGATCTTTATTTCTTGCAAACTATCCTTCCTGGGTCCTGACTCCATCTGACACTGCCTCCCCTTGATGTGCTATTTTTTGGTGGCCTTCAATTTACTCAATTTCCCATCCTGGCAACAAACATGATAAAGGTGCTGGAATTCTCCTGTGGAAAACCGGCCCTTCATTCAAACTTGAGATTTACCCTCCTTCACCTTCCTCACCTTGAAGTACCCTCTGCTTGCATTTATGCTCCCTCTAACCTCCAAGTGGCTCTCATGTACCAGTGGGGTGCCACAGGGGTCAGTACTAGGTCATTTTCGTCTTTTTCTTATCATTATGAATAACCCGTTAGAGGGTCTATGAAGCAACATCTTATTATTTGTAGATGACACTAAGCTCTGTAAATTAGTCAACACTGAGGAGGATCAAGTAATATTACAGAGGAATTTGGGGAAGCTTTAAGCTTGGGCAGGGAAAAGGCAAAATAATATTAATAATAAAATATAATAAATGCAAAGTTTTGCACCTAGGCCAAGGAAATAAGTGTTCTGATCATGTATTAAACGATAAAACACGGGGTTAGACTAATGCTGAAAAAGATTTGGAGATATTGGTGGACAGCATACATAATTTTAGCAACCAGTGCCAGGCAGCTTCTGCTAAGGCAAATAATACCATGGGATGAATAAGGAGAGGAATAGATGCTGACAAGTCACTGGTCAGACCACATGTGGAATATTGAGCATAATTTTGGGCACCTGTATAGGAAAGACATAGTTAAACTAGAGTGAATGCAGAAGAGGGCGACCAAGGTAATTAGGGGAATGGGTGAATTAGAGGCCAAAGACTGGCTGCCATTGACCTTGTAAGAGAAAATACCATAAAAGACAATTGTGTAGGTCGGATCAGTAAGATTGTCCTTCATTGGAAATAAAAAGCCAAATCTTAATGCAAAACCCATGCATTTATCTCTCCCCCAACAAATTTTACAGTACGCCCTGTCCATACCGAACACCATCATCAGACAGCCATATAGTGAAATCTGATTGGCCATCACTCCACAGAGCATACTTATTGACTGTCTAAGGACGAGGTGCTTTACACTGCAGCAGCTGACTCTTGACATTGTACATGCTAGGCTTACATGCAGCTGTCCACATATTTTTTTCCATAGACTGTAGTCATGTCTCTGCAAGTGTTAAAGAACTTGTTAAATTAGTTTCTTTTCTTTCTATATTTTTATCATCTAAATCTACCAAATCTAATAAGTGAAGAATAGCTAGCTTCAGCAATAAGATATAGATCGTCTGTGCAAATTTAGAACACGTAGTAAGCAGAACTGTCTATAAAAACTGGGAGCCTTCAGTCAGGCTGCATTGATACTATAATGCTAACCATCAATGAGTTTCTTACAATGCTCTGCTGGAATTTCTCCAGGTCCCTGAGATGTGAAGGGCGCCTTCTCCAAACTGCCATTTTGAGATCTCTCCACAGGTGTTCTATGGGATTCAGGTCTGGACTCATTGCTGGCCACTTTACAAGTCTCCAGTGCTTTCTCTCAAACCATTTTCTAGTGCTTTTTGAAGTGTGTTTTGGGTCATTGTCCTGCTGGAAGACCCATGACCTCTGAGGGAGACCCAGCTTTCTCACACTGGGCCCTACATTATGCTGCAAAATTTGTTGGTAGTCTTCAGACTTCATAATGCCATGCACACGGTCAAGCAGTCCAGTGCCAGAGGCAGCAAAGCAACCCCAAAACATCAGGGAACCTCCGCCATGTTTGACTGTAGGGACCGTGTTCTTCTCTTTGAAGGCCTCTTTTTTTTTCCCTGTAAACTCTATGTTGATGCCTTTTCCCAAAAAGCTCTACTTTTGTCTCATCTGACCAGAGAACATTCTTTCAAAAAGTTTTTGGCTTTCTCAGGTAAGTTTTGGCAAACTCCAGCCTGGCTTTTTTATGTCTCTGGGTCAGAAGTGGGGTCTTCCTGGGTATCCTACCATAGAGTCCCTTTTCATTCAGATGCCGACGGATAGTACGGGTTGACACTGTTGTACCCTCGGACTGCAGGGCAGCTAGAACTTGTTTGGATGTTAGTCGAGGTTCTTTAGCCACCATCCGCACAATCTTTCGTTGAAATCTCTCGTCAATTTTTCTTTTCCGTCCACATCTAGGGAGGTTAGCCACAGTGCCATGGGCTTTAAACTTCTTGATGACACTGCTCACGGTAGACACAGGAACATTCAGGTCTTTGGAGATGGACTTGTAGCCTTGAGATTGCTCATGCTTCCTCACAATTTTGCTTCTCAAGTCCTCAGACAGTTCTTTGGTCTTCTTTCTTTTCTCCATGCTCAATGTGGTACACACAAGGACACAGGACAGAGGTTGAGTCAACTTTAATCCATTTCAACTGGCTGCAAGTGTGATTTAGTTATTGCCACCACCTGTTATGTGCCACAGGTAAGTAACAGGTGCTGTTAATTACACAAATTAGAGAAGCATCACCTGATTTTTCAAAGGGTGCCAATACTTTTGTCCACCCCCTTTTTTATGTTTGGAATTATATCCAATTTGGCTTTTTGACAATTCTTTTTGTGGTTTTCCATTGAAGACAAATTAAATGAAGATATTATTACCAAAGCATTTGTGATTGCAATCATTTTCTGGAAGAAATTGAGTATTATCTGACAGAATTGCAGGGGTGCCAATACTTTTGGCCAGCACTGTAGATGAAAAGTGATTTAGTTGCAATTGCTATTAATTGTTTGAAGAAAACGTTCATCAAAAACACACAGTAACTTTCCATCATTGCCTTCCTCACTTCATTGTACTTCATGCTGCACTTCTTTTACTATTCAGCTTCTTCTTCTTCTTATCAGACTCCATCTTGATTTTTAGATTCCTGCTTTCTCTCCCTCTGTGCGTTCCTATCAATCCAATGTTGCCTCAATACAGCATCACATGAATAGCTAGAGCCAGTGCCATCTCTGTCTGCTGGTTCTGATTATTCTCCCTTCTATATTCCCTCCCAGATGTTACCTACAATACAGGTTAAACCCATCTGCAGATAGTGAATTTCAATTTGTTCTGTATTTATGTCAAATATTTGCATTGTAATCATTCAAATTCTGTATCTTACAGTCCATTCCTTTATTATTACAAGAATCTTCTGGCTTTATTTTATGCTGTTGATGAAATTAATAAAAATCCTTCAATTCTACCAAACATGACCCTGGGATATCACATATATGACTTGTGTGCAAATCCCTCAAAGGCAATAAAGAGCATTTTGCAGATTTTATCTGGGCCTGGAAATGTTGTCCCCAATTACTCCTGTACTAAGAAGAAGGTTGTTGGATTTATTGGAGATCATTTCTCATCAACCACTTTCCCTATAGCTCAGCTCCTGGGGATATATCCATACACACAGGTTAGTCCCACTGGTGCTATATAGTGTTGTGGTTACCCTAAAGATTATGTATGAATTTATCCATCAGACATGTTACATCCTAAAAAATCTCCAATGATTAGAGATTAGCAAACCTTGCAATATTTGTTTCCTGAATATTTTCAAGGTCTGCCCTCTGGTTTTGTTCTTTTATTATTCTCCTCTTAAGACTCTGGAGTATAATAAGCAAAGGCCATGGGTAGGTGCAGTAAGAAATAAACAGGGATGTCCTCTCAGTACCTCATACAATGATGATCGGTTAAAAGATTGCAGATTTCATACAATGTAGCGGCTTAGATTCCAAGGTCATAATTGAACATGGCATGTAAGTGGTTAAATGGCCATGATTGGTGCTATCACTGATCGTGACTGTTAGTCATAAACATCTGTCACTGGAAACATATAAAACCGAGTTCATGCTGTATTGGAAATCTGTTATATATGTATGACAAATGGGTTAGGCTACAGGCCCATGACCATCTGCATGTGATTGTTCCATGGCTGAAAGGCACAGTTGGCATATGGATGATATCTGTGTGTCGTTCCATGCCTCCACTGACCCAGTAATTTGATTCAGTAAGCCCAGATTGCAAAATAGACAGGTATAGGATCTCTTCTGAGTTTTGGTCCAAACTCACTGATCCATACACAGGCCATTATAGTATAATAGTTAGTGTGTTAGCTGTGAAAAACAAGGCTAGCACACTGACAATGCACACATTTGTGTGTAAGGAGCCTAAATGATGGTGTAAAACTCACACATATATGTATACATGCGCTCAGTGTATTTTAACAGTATTTAGAAGGTCATAACCGATATCCTGATGATTTTATTCTTTTCAGATTAGTTACGGAGCAACAGACACCTTGCTAAGTGATAGAGATCTGTTCCCATCTTTTTTTCGGACCATCCCTAATAACTACACAACTTATTCCATCATATGTCACTTTTTGAGATATTTTGGTTGGACCTGGGTTGGGATCATAGCCTCTGATGATGACACTGGAGACAAAGAAACAAGCTTACTGACAGATCTTCTCAGCAGTCATGAGATCTGTGTGGCCTTTGTGCTAAAAAGTAGACAAAAGGAATTTCGAGCTGATTATTTTGAATATGTTCGTAGAAGCAGCGAGGAAATAAAGAAGTCATCGGCCCGGATAATTACAATATGTGGAAGTTTTTCTACAATAATGAAGGCTTTTTTACATGATATAAAACATGTGATACATGACAGGACCTTAATCCTTAATCCCACCTTCTCTCCTCACATTGTAAATGTCCAAAATTACCAACAGATATTCAGTCTTAGTTTTTTATTTAACCTGAACACAGGAAAAATGCCGGACATGGAAAGTTACTTCAAAAGTTTCCATCCCTTAAAAAATCCTAAAGACATGATCCTTGAAGATTTCTGGATTGTGAAATTTCGTTGTTCATCTGCGAAAAAAGGAAAGGATGAATGGTTTTCTAAATTTTTTAAAATATCCCTTCAAAAATGTAATGGAACAGAACGACTGGACAGTATTTTGTTTTTTTTATCTCATGGAAACGCTTTCCAAATGTATCTCACAGTCCAGTCACTGGCCGATGTCTTACACAACATGTATTCTTTTCATGTAGACGAATTGAGAGATTATCAGATATATCAACATACACACAAGGTGAATCCATAGAAATTAATAATAGAAATTCCTTGCAAAACATGTGTAAAATTCAGATTATTGTATTTCTTCATATCACCTAGTGAAATTAACACACGATCATCAACCTAAAACTGATAAAATTGTAGTCAGGAAATTTATAATTTTTTTCCTACAGTACTCACTAAATATTCAATATTAATACTGACTTTTAATAAGCTGCAAATATATATATATATATATATATATATATATATAATATAATATATAATATAATATATATATTATTTTTTTATTTTTTTTATTTTTAAGCAAAATCATATAAATAATACAAAATGGGTATCTGAAGAGACCAAAGAGTATAATGCAACAACCATGTTAGGTCACCCAAGACAAATCTCTATTTGTTAAGTTTCGTAAAAAACTAACAATTTGACAATTTGGAATATTCAAGTCGTAAACGGATCCGTACAAGTTGGTTCACCCATCTCTACTCTACATAAACATCCTATCATGATCCATTGCATGCACATAAATTAAGAAATCACATTTGTTAATAAAAATTTGCAGCAAAGTGATTCTTTAAGTTCTAAAGACGTTCAAAAATAAAAGTTCAAAAATAAAAAAAATGAAAATATAATTTTGTGAATATTCCATGTTTGATATACTCTTTATCTCTATGAAAGGTTCATCATTATATAACAGCAATGACGTGTTTAACACAATCCGGCTCTGAACAAAAATGTTTTAATGAAAAAGGAGATAAAGAATCCACCTATGTGATTTATAATGACATATTAATGAAGCGGGAACATGTGGATTTACATGCGGTGGGATCGTACAGTCTGAGCTCTCTGGATGGCCTGAACTTCTCGATTGCTACAGAGGATATAAGATGGAAAAACAACATAAAAGAAGTAAGATCTGTCTTGTAATGTTTATACCACATTTCGGTTTTCAGGGGTCAGTACTTTATTCGTTTCCAATTTCATAGGCACCAATTAAAATAAAGTACAACTTTCAAACAAGTTTTGTGTTTATGTATTGTTAGTGATGTCTATTTTCTAACCTTTCTTACCTTAATTATTGTTTCTCTATATAGACTATGCAGGGGAAGGAAGTTGCACTAGGGCACATCCTGGATATTTCGTCCATGGTCTGCTCAATTCTATAACATACTGTATGTTTAACTACATAAACATAATGTCACCTCCAGGGTGACATCATGTGATTGGGTCTCAGCAGTCACAGCCACTATGAAAACATCATGGCACTTTAGAACAAGTTACTTGATATACCCAGAGCCTGTGACATCACCCAGGTGTCCAACAGAGACCAGAAAACTGTCGATGAAGACTTCAAAGTAGTCCATGAGAGGTGACAAAAGGTGTCAGTGTTCATTTTGTTTCCACAACTCCCCTGGACCTCTGTTTATTATACTCTAAGGTATTATACTCGATACCCCGGAGTATAAAAGAGATTTGTTGGTGGAAAACCTCAAGTTTTGAACCCAAAATTTTTGAATAAATCTTAATAAATCTGGTTTATTACAAACCAATCCTCTCATCTCTTTGTATTATTTATTAGAGTTATCTGTTCATTATACTTCCATATAGCTTTCACCATACAGTGTTTCGAAGTCTGTATCTTTATGTGGTCCTCATAGTGAGGCTCAGATGTACTTATTCTCCAGTGCAGTTTGGAATCTATATTTTCGGCATATCTTTCTTGACTATTTACTGTAGATCCAATTTGCCTTTATTTCTCAGAACAATAAACAAGAAATCTGCATAAGGCTGCATTCATAGGTCATTTTTATCTATATATATATATATATATATATATATATATATATATATATACGATATATACGAGGGGCACCTGAAAAGTTTGTGGCCCAACCCAGAAGTTGTGACTGTGGGTCGAAATTTTGCAGTCAGTTCTCAACATAGTCTCCTTTGAGGGTCACACATGTTTGCTACGAAATTTTCAGGTGCCCCTTGTATAATATATAATGCATGTCCATATAGTGGCAACTCTCACCATAAAGATCCATTGTAAAAACAAAATGTACATATTTAACGTATACATTTTTTGCTGGACATCTTCGAAAGGAAAAGCATCCTGCATTTTTTTCTCTCCCAAAATATATGTTTAATATGGGACAAAAACAAAAAATAGTTGCTCAACTCTTCTTGTAAACCTAAAGACAGTAGGTAATATGAAAGATGGAAGATAGTTGAATATCGGTCTGCCACCTTCTTATAAAGTACAGACATTAACCTTTTTCTTGCTATGAGCTATCGTTGACCCTTTTTATGGCATGATACTGTTTTTTATTCTAACCGTATAATACCGTATAATACCAGTACTGGTGGGATGGTTCCCAATATGGTGCTCAACTTGCTGCAGTCTTCATTGACCAATGTGTCACTTGTCTGATCAGGGAAATGATAAGAAGGAAAAAATGCTGGGATGAATAATTTTGCGCCGTTGAGTGGGTATAGCAGAAGTGAGTCCTTTATTAAATAAGGTAAAATGGCAACGCGTTTCAAAGCCCAACTGGTGTCTTCATTGGGCAAACCGTTTAGTGAAAAGATCCAGCACTGGTAGGACGGTTGACTCCTGCAAACCTGTGTCAAAGCAAAGATGATGCTAGAAGATGAGCAGGTGACACTGTCATTGGTTTTACAGTATATCATCTAATATTTATTGACCAGATCAATTATAATGTTTCATCTTGTTCTTTTGTTGTATCAGTGATGACGTTTACTGACGCTCAAAAAGAAAATCTATCAAACTTCTAGTATACAATCGTGCTGTTATGCTGTTGTGCTCCGTGTTCAGAAGGGGAAATATCTAATATATCAGGTTTACCTTGCATTAGTCTTAATCCAGTAATACATAATGTTAAATATTATGCACTAGATCGACATATATCTATTTTGTATAGTAGAGAAAGTATTTGGGACTTAAAGGCTTATTCCCATTTTAGTCTGTCATAGCTGATATGAAATAATACAGGGCACAATGTCTTGACCGCCACATTGTGATTTTCAGAAACAGCTGAACTAGACTATTTTATGCTGTTTCCATTATCAATATAGCAGTAAATATGGGTTACAGCATAGTGGAAACAAGGGAACAGCATAGAAAAGTAAGCTATGTTGTTACTGTATCTCAGCCACTTAAAGGGTACCTCTAGCTATAAGTCCAAACGACAGGACCGATCTTCACCAAATTTGTCACACAGGTACATAAGGGGTCCAGGAAGATTTTAGACCAGTCTCAGCTCTCTAGGACGTACTGTTCCTGAGATACAGTATTCCAAAATGGCCTGCATTAGCCAATACAAGCCTGCAACTCTTTCACTCATATTCCAACTGCCATACACACGGTCACATGTCCCTTATCAGCCAATAGAAGCTCGCAGGCACTTAGTCTCCACATGCATACAGCTTTACACCAGGTTTCCATAGCAACCAAGCTATTTATGACCTGTATTAGTCAGTAACAGTTCGCAGGTCCTTAAATATTCAGTTATGTCACGTGTATCAGCCAATATAAGTTCACATTTAATTTACCAGGTTTCCATAACAACACAGCCAGAAATAGACTGTCCCTATACTGGACTGCCAATACTGGATGTCAAGTGCAAAACTGACCAATTCTTATGGGGCCACTGCGAAAACAAAAAATGAAATATACCTGGGTGAAGCCGAGTCCTTCTGCTAGTGTATATACAGTATAAAGAGAGACAAAGAAAGAAAGAAAGAAAGAAAGAAAGAAAGAAAGAAATCCTCTCCATACTTATCTCACCCCAAAACATCTAGAAGAGGGAAGGGGAAGGAAGAGGAGGCTAGCAATTAATTTATTCTTATCTTGAGATATAGCAGTGTCAAAAAAGCTCCCTCACTCATAGTGTAGCAGAGTGTCTCTTCTCATAGAGTGCAGCGGAGGTTTTGGGCCCTAAACTAGCTAATGTCAAAACCGTCCATTGCATCAGTCTTGAGAAGTCAGGACTGAGTCTTGAGAAGCCAGAAGATAATCTCCTCAGTTTTAGTTGTATGAGTATTTTGTAGATGAAGCTAAGAGTACTGCACTCTGCTTCACTGTATGTGCCTGATGTGTAGTACAAGCACAGTAAAAAGAATTGCCCTGTCGATGAATAGAGATATGGAAACAAATTCAGAACAAACTGGATTCATCCCACATTTTACAAAAGTTTCTAGTTAAAGTGCCGTTGAGACCCAGTCAAGACTCAGCAGTCCCCTGGGGTCCATGATGTCACCTACAAACTTCCCTGGGCTTTCAATTAATAGACCCCAGATAATAATAATTGCACTTTGGGTTCAGGCTGAACAAGTTGGGCCCGAAGGAAACAGACAGATGAATCTACAAAAAAGATCTCGTGAGGTTCGTCTATCTCTATTGATGAGACTTGTTACTCATCTTCAGTAAGTTATAGCATGATTTTTCTCACATAGGTTTGGAACACTAAATCAAGCTACATATTGAAAATAAAGTAACACAAGTAATGAGTATCTCTCACATATTCTTTACATTGCAGATAGTAAAAACTGCATGAAATGTCCAGAAGACACGTGGTCAATTGAGAACAGAACATTTTGCGCCTTGAAGGAGATGGAATACTTATCTTATACTGAGGACATGATGTCAATAGCTTTTTCCTGTTTATCATCTTTCTTCTGTATTCTGTCAATTTTCATTCTTACAATTTTTATTTTAAAACGTGACACCCCGATTGTGAGAGCGAATAACAAGACCCTGAGCTTTGTCCTCCTGGTCTCCATCATGCTGAGCTTCCTCTGTGTCTTCTTGTTCCTTGGTCGTCCTGTGGATATAACCTGCATGTTACGTCAGATCTCTGCTGGAATACTATTCTCAGTATCCATCTCTTCATTGCTGGCTAAGACTATAACAGTTTACATTGCATTCAAAGCCACCAAGCCTGGAAGTGTGTGGAGAACATGGACTGGGGTAAAACTCCCTAATAGTGTGCTCCTGATCTGCTCTTCTGTCCAGGTTGTCATCTGTATGAGTTGGGTGACCCTCTCTCCCCCCTTCCAGGAGCTGGACACACACTCTTATAAGGAGAAGATCATAGTCCAGTGTAATGAAGGGTCAGCTCTTTGGTTCTACTCTGTCCTGGGTTATATGGGGATTCTGGCCGCTGTTAGTTTTATTATAGCTTTCTTAGCCAGGACATTACCGGACAGTTTTAATGAGGCCAAGTACATCACCTTCAGCATGCTGGTGTTTTGCAGTGTCTGGATAGCCATGATCCCGGCTTATCTCAGCACCAAAGGCAAATACATGGTGGCCGTGGAGATATTTGCCATCCTGACCTCTAATACTGGACTGTTGGGCTGCATATTTTTCCCTAAATGTTATATAATTCTCTTTAGATGTGAACTAAATACAAGAAAACATATACTAGATAGATAGAAAGATATATATGACATTTATATAATAAAATAAGCAATAATTTTATGGTAACAAAAACATTGTTTCATGTTATTATAGTAAATACAATGACAAGTGTAATGCTCTGTATAATTTGTATAAAAATTCTGCATGGAAAATAAGAATTATGTTATTATCTTTATAGTGAAATTAGAAATCTTAGCGTATAATATAAGGGCCCATTTACACCACAATTGGTGTAGATGTTTAGTTTATGCATTTGGTAATAGTCCAATGTTTTCCTCTTAGCCATTCTTGGGTGTTTTTAGCTGTGTGTTTTGGGTCATTATCCTGTTGCAAGTTCCATGACCTGCGACTGAGACCAAGCTTTCTGACACTGGGCAGCACATTTCTCTCTAGAATCCCTTGAAAGTCTTGAGATTTCATTGTATCCTGCACAGATTCAAGACACCCTGTGCCAGATGCAGCAAAGCAGCCCCAGAACATAACAGAGCCTCCTCCATGTCTCACAGTAGGGACAGTGTTCTTTTCAAGATATGCTTCATTTTTTCGTCTGTGAACATAGAGCTGATGTGCCTTGCCAAAAATTTAGATTTTTGTCTCATCTGTCCATAGGACATTGTCCCAGAAGATTTGTGGCTTGTCAACATGTTTTTATATATTATTACTTTTGTCAGATTCAAGTTATTTCTGTGACTATTGTGGGTTTTTCTTTCATTAAACGAGGGGTACCAACAATTTTGTCCACGTGTGTGTGTATATATATATATATAGATAGATAGATATTTATATCACATGTACATGTCCCATGCACCCCTTCCCAGTTGACAAATGTTATTTTGTTCCATGCTGACGTCTTTTTGGTCCTTACATTAAGCACTTTAAGTGTTATGTGTGAATCTTTCTTTTCTAGTGGTTACTTGGCTGTATTCTGTCTACATTACTATACAAAAGGCTTGTTTTTTGTAAGAAGAGTCATATTTTTTAACGGTACCATACAATCTACCATACAGTATAATACACAGAGGTTTGAAAAGAAAAATCAATTGATCAAATTTTGGGGTTTCATTTTTATGGCATGTAAAGTGTGTAAAAATTACATTCTATCAAATTTTTTTTGTAAAAATGTCAGATGTGCTTTATTCTGCAGGCCAGTAAGATCCCAGATATATAAATATTTTTTGCTAATAACACTTTTATCATTTATACAAAAAAATATATAACATACAGTAAAGGAAATAAGTATTTGATCCCTGGCTGATTTTGTAAGTTTGCCCACTGACAAAGACATGAACAGTCTATAATTTTAAGGGTAGATTAATTTTAACAGTGAGAGAATATCAAAAATAAAATCCAGAAAATCACATTGTATAAATTTTATAAATTTAGTTGCATTTTGTAGAGAGAAATAAGTATTTGATCCCCTCCCAACCATTAAGAGTTCTGGCTCCTACAGACCAGTTAGACGCTCTCTTATATTGTCACCTGTATAAAAGACTCCTGTCCACAGACTCAATGAATCAGTCAGACTCTACCCTCTACAACATGGGCAAGACCAAAGAGCTTTCTAAGGATGTCAGGGACAAGATTATAGACCTGCACAAGGCTGGAATGGGCTACAAAACCATAAGTAAGACGCTGGGTGAGAAGGAGACAACTGTTGGTGCAATAGTAAGAAAATGGAAGAAATACAAAATGACTGTCAATCGACATCGATCTGGGGCTCCATGCAAAATCTCACCTTGTGGGGTATCCTTGATCATGAGGAAGGTGAGAGTTCAGCCTAAAACTACACGGGGGGAACTTGTTAATGATCTCAAGGCAGCTGGGACCACAGTCACCAAGAAAACCATTGGTAACACATTACGCCTTAATGGATTAAAATCCTGCAGTGCCCGCAAGATCTCCATGCTCAAGAAGGCCCATATGCAGGCCCGTCTGAAGTCTGCCAATGAACACCTGGATGATTCTGCGAGTGAACGGGAGAAGGTGCTGTGGTCAGATGAGACAAAAATTGAGCTCTTTGGCATTAACTCAACTCGCCGTGTTTGGAGGAAGAGAAATGCTGCCTATGACTCAAAGAACAGCGTCCCCACTGTCAAGCATGGAGATGGAAACATTATGTTTTGGGGGTGTTTCTCTGCTAAGGGCACAGGACTACTTCACCACATCAATGGGAGAATGGATGGAGCCATGTACCGTATTAATCATATACCATATTAATAATATAATATAATAAATGCAATGTTTTGCACCTAGGCCAAGGAAATAAGTGTTCTGATCATGTATTAAATGATAAAAAACTGGGTCAGACTAATGCTGAAAAAGATTTGGAGATTTGGGCGGTCAGCAAAAATGATTTTATCAACCAGTGCCAGGCAGCTCTTATGAAGGTCTGCAATTCTCGCACACTCCCCGCCCCAACAATAAACCTGGTGGAGGCGTAGGCGTACTCCTGTCTGACAATTGCTCCTTTGCCCCAATCCAACCGATACCTGCTCTCACCCTCCCCTCCTTTGAAGTGCACTCTGTTTGCATTTACTCACCCTCCAACCTCCAACTGGCCGTCATATATCGACCGCCAGGACCTACTGCTGCCTTTATCGACCACTTCACCACCTGGCTAATGCACTTCCTATCCACTGACACCCCCACCATCATCATGGGTGACTTCAACATCCCCATTAACACAAACCACCCCCCCCCCGCTTCCAGTCTCCTATCACTCACTACCTCCTTTGGTCTCTCTCAATGGTCCTCCTCTGCCACCCACACAAAGGGGCACACGCTGGACCTCATATTCACCCACCTCTGGTCTCTAGTCAACCTCTCTAACTCTCCATCCACGCTCTCTGACCACAACCTGCTGACATTCTCAGCCCTCTCCTTTGGAATAGACCCTCCAACCCTTAAACCAACACGCCCCCGCAGAAACCTTAATCGCCTTGACATCCGCACGCTCTCAGACTCTCTCCTACCGCTCGCTGACATAATCTCACTCCAGGATGTAGATACCGCCACTGACTTCTACAATACCACCATTACTTCAGCCCTTGACTCTGTAGCCCCCTTTACTAACACCAGAGCCCGACTGATCAATAGGCAACCCTGGCACACTGACCTGACTAAAAAACTGAGACATACCCCACGGGTTGCTGAACACCTCTGGAAGAAAAGTCACTCCCAAGGGGACTTCCTTAGGTACAAAGAGGCAGTTCTCACATTCAAGAACGCACTCACCTCTGCAAAGCAGGTCTACTTCTCCGCACTAATATCTGTCCTATCCCGCAACCCCAAACAGCTATTCACAACCTTCAACTCCCTTCTCCGTCCTCCTGCGCCCCCTCTGACATCACTTATCACAGCTGATGACTTTGCCTCTTATTTCAAAAGCAAAATCGACACCATCAGAGACAGTCTCACCCTACACCCCCGACAACCACTCTACCCAACTGTCCTGTGCTCTTCATCTTTAACCTGTTTCTCCACCATCACTGATGAAAAGCTCTCCACCCTAATCTCTAAATCTCACCTCACCTCCTGCGCGCTTGACCCCTTCCAGTCACACCTCATCCCCAAACTCTCTGAAGTCATTACTCCTGCCCTAACCCATCTCTTCAACCTATCCCTAACCAATGGATCCTTCCCTTCCGTGTTCAAACATGCTACCGTCACACCTATACTTAAGAAACCCTCCCTGGACCCGTCCTCTCCAGCCAACTATCGACCCATCTCACTGCTCCCGTACGCCTCTAAACTGCTGGAGCAACACGTCCACTCCGAACTGTCCTCCTATCTCTCGTCCAATGTGCTCTTTGACATACTACAGTCAGGTTTCAGAGCCCTTCACTCCACAGAAACTGCCCTAAGCAAGGTCAATAATGACTTTCTAACTGCCAAAGCCAAACGTCACTATTCTGTCCTGCTCCTCCTCGACCTCGCCTCTGCCTTTGACACAGTCGACCATTTCCTCCTGCTTGAAATGCTTTCATCCCTTGGCATCTCAGACCTGGCCCTTTGCTAGATCTCCTCATACTTCACCAACCGCACATTCAGTGTCTTCCACTTGCACACCACCTCCTCGCCACGCCCTCTTTCTGTAGGTGTCCCCCAAGGCTCCGTCCTAGGACCCCTCTTGTTCTCCATCTACACCCTAGACCTTGGCCAACTCATAGAATCACATGGTTGCTATTATCACCTCCTTTCTCTCCTCCCCGCTTTATCAAACTCAACATGGAGAAAACGGAGTTCATAATCTTCACCCCTCCACACATGACCCCCTTACCTGACCCATCTATCAAAATTAATGGAACCACTCTCACCCCAGTCCCACAGGCCCACTGCCTTGGGATAACCTTAGACTCTGACCTATCGTTCAAGCCTCATATTCAAACCCTCAACACCTCCTGCCACCTCCAACTCAAGAACATCCACCGAATCCGCTACTTCCTCACCCCTGAAACTACAAAGATGCTAGTCCACGCCTTTTTAACCTCCCGCTTAGACTACTGTAACACCCTCCTCCATGGCCTCCCAGCAAACACTCTCGCCCCTCTACAGTCCACCTTAAACTGTGCTGCTCGCTTAATATACCTCTCCTCCAGATCTTCATCGGTCGCCACCCTCTGCCAATCCCTCCACTGGCTACCCATTGCCCAGCGAATAGAGTTCAAACTACTAACACTGACATACAAAGCCATCCACAACCTGTCCCCTCCATATATCTCCGACCTAATCTCCCGCCACCCACCCGCATGTAACCCCCGATCCTCCAAAGACCTCCTACTCCACTCTGCTCTCATCCGCTCCTCACACAACCGTCTCCAAGACTTCTTCTGTGCATCCCCCATACTCTGGAACTCACTACCAAGACACATAACACTGACCCCCACAGTCACGAGCTTCAAGAAGGCCCTGAAGACTCACCTATTCAGGAAGGCCTACAACCTCCAATAACACTACTGTCACCACACCACCACCTGTACAGTCTCTCCCGTCACCTTCTGTGTCTCTACTTCTTCCCTCATAGACTGTAAGCCCTTGCGGGCAGGGCCTTCTATCCCACTGTGCCAGTTGGTCACTGTTAGTATTATCTGTTTTCTATATCTTGTGTAATGTATGTAAATCCACAAATGTAAAGCACCATGGAATTAATGATGCTATATAAATAAACAATAATAATAATAATAATGTGGAATATTGAGCATAATTTTGGGCCCCTGTATATGAAAGGCATAGTTAAACTAAAGTGAATGCAGAAGAGGGCGACCAAGGTAATTAGGGAAATGGGTGTCCATACCGAACACCATCATCAGACAGCCATATAGTGAAATCTGATTGGCCATCACTCCACAGAGCATACTTATTGGCAGTCTAAGGACGAGGTGCTTTACACTGCAGCAGCTGACTCTTGACATTGTGCATGCTAGGCTTACATGCAGCTGTCAACATTAGTTTTTCCATAGACTGTAGTCATGTCTCTGCAAGTGTTAAAGAACTTGTTAAATTAGTTTCTTTTCATCTATATTTTTATCATCTAATTCTACCAAACCTAATAAGTGAAGAATAGCTAGCTTCAGCAATAAGATATAGATCGTCTGTGCAAATTTAGAACACGTAGTAAGCAGAACTGTCTATAAAAACTGGGAGCCTTCAGTCAGGCTGCATTGATACTATAATGCTGCAGAAATTACTGACCTGTGTTATATTACTGAAAGCTGTGATCCCAGGGTTATCCCTCCTTACTGTAGGATGTATTACTTTATACCTTTCACAACTGCTGACTTTTTTACCATTGAAAACTTTATTATGCATTTCATTCCTGTGTGTGACACCTTGTATATCCATGTATCAGGCTCCAGCAACGGCTTGTAGGCTCCAGATCCGGATGGTGTTTGAAGACTATGAATATGTACAGGACGGAGACATCATAATCGGAGGAGTTGTCAGTGTCAACAGTTACGCATATTCTATATCTCATGCAATGAATGGTAAAGTCATGAATGTCATGATGTGTCTCTTGTAAGTCTCAGAACATACCGTATGTAGTTGCTAGACATGTATGTATGTAAAGTATTACGTTATTAATGTGGCTGATATGCAGAATGTGATCTGAGAGGAGCCCAAGATTTGTTCTAGTTTCATAGATTTCCATTAACATTTTATTAAACAGACAAATTCAGAGAAAAATAAATGGTACAAGGGAAATTCAATGCAACATTTGTGTCATTCTTTACATCATCTACATTAGGTGAATTGTCAGAACATCATCTGGGAAAGTATTTGACATGTAGCTTTTAGGGAAACAGAGCATCTCTGCGAATAGTGTACAATATCTCACGACCCTTCTATTCACAACTTTAATTAAGAGGGAGACATTTCCCATCACCTACAATACAGGTTAAACCCATCTGCAGATAGTGAATTTCAATTTGTTCTGTATTTATGTCAAATATTTGCTTTGTAATAACTCAAATTCCGTATCTTACAGTCCATTCATTTATTATTACAAGAATCTTCTGGCTTTATTTTATGCTATTGATGAAATTAATAAAAATCCTTCAATTCTACCAAACATGACCCTGGGATATCACATATATGACTCGTGTGCAAATCCCTCGAAGGCAATAAAGAGCATTTTACAGATTTTATCTGGGCCTGGAAATGTTGTCCCCAATTACTCCTGTACTAAGAAGAAGGTTGTTGGTTTTATTGGAGATCATTTCTCATCAACCACTTTACCTATAGCTCAGCTCCTGGGGATATATCCATACACACAGGTTAGTCCCACTGGTGCTATATAGTGTTGTGGTTACCCTAAAGATTATGTATGAATTTATCCATCAGACATGTTACATCCTAAAAAATCACCAATGATTAGAGATTTGCAAGCCTTGCAATATTTGTTTCCTGAATATTTTCAAGGTCTGCCCACTAGTTTTGTTCTTTTATTATTCTCCTCTTAAGACTCTGGAGTATAATAAGCAAAGGCCATGGGTAGGTGCAGTAAGAAATAAACAGGGATGTCCTCTCAGTACCTCATACAATGATGCTCGGTTAAAAGATTGCAGATTTCATACAATGTAGCGGCTTAGATTCCAAGGTCATAATTGAACATGGCATGTAAGTGGTTAAATGGCCATGATTGGTGCTATCACTGATCGTGACTGTTAGTCATAAACATCTGTCACTGGCAACATATAAAACCGAGTTCATGCAGTATTGGAGATCCGTTATATATGTATGACAAATGGGTTAGGCTACAGGCCCACGACCATATGATTGTTCCATGGTTGAAAGGCACGGTTGGCATATGGATGATATCTGTGTGTCGTTCCATGCCTCCACTGACCCAGTAAGCCCAGATTGCAAAATAGACAGGTATAGGATCTCTTCTGAGTTTTGGTCCAAACTCACTGATCCATACACAGGCCATTATAGTATAATAGTTAGTGTGTTAGCTGTGAAAAACAAGGCTAGCACACTGACAATGCACACATTTGTGTGTAAGGAGCCTAAATGATGGTGTAAAACTCACACATATATGTATACATGCGCTCAGTGTATTTTAACAGTATTTAGAAGGTCATAACCGATATCCTGATGATTTTATTCTTTACAGATTAGTTACGGAGCAACAGACACCTTGCTAAGTGATAGAGATCTGTTCCCATCTTTTTTTCGGACCATCCCTAATAACTACACAACTTATTCCATCATATGTCACTTTTTGAGATATTTTGGTTGGACCTGGGTTGGGATCATAGCCTCTGATGATGACACTGGAGACAAAGAAACAAGCTTACTGACAGATCTTCTCAGCAGTCATGAGATCTGTGTGGCCTTTGTGCTAAAAAGTAGACAAAAGGAATTTCGAGCTGATTATATTGAATATGTTCGTAGAAGCAGCGAGGAAATAAAGAAGTCATCGGCCCGGATAATTACAATATGTGGAAGTTTTTCTACAATAATGAAGGCTTTTTTACATGATATAAAACATGTGATACATGACAGGACCTTAATCCTTAATCCCACCTTCTCTCCTCACATTGTAAATGTCCAAAATTACCAACAGATATTCAGTCTTAGTTTTTTATTTGACCTGAACGCAGGAAAAATGCCGGTCATGGAAAGTTATTTCAAAAGTTTCCATCCCTTAAAGAATCCTAAAGACATGATCCTTGAAGATTTCTGGATTGTGAAATTTCGTTGTTCATCTGGGAAAAAAGGAAAGGATGAATGGTTTTCTAAATTTTTTTAAAATATCCCTTCAAAAATGTAATGGAACAGAACGACTGGACAGTATTTTGTTTTTTTTATCTCATGGAAACGCTTTCCAAATGTATCTCGCAGTCCAGTCACTGGCCGATGTCTTACACAACATGTATTCTTTTCATGTAGACGAATTGAGAGATTATCAGATATATCAACATACACACAAGGTGAATCCATAGAAATTAATGATAGAATTTTGTATTTATTCACATCACCTGGTGAAATTAACACACAATCATCGACCTAAAACTGATAAAATTGTAGTCAGGAATTTTAGAATTTTTTTTCTTACAGTACTCACTAAATATTCAATATTAATATTAACTTTTAAAAAGATGCAAATGTATAATACATATATATATATATATATATATATATATATATATATATATATATATTATTATTTTTTTATTTTTATTTTTTTAAAGTATTTTTATTGTATGAAAGTAGCAAAACATTGAAAAATAATATAAAATAGGTATCTGAAGGGGGGGCGGAGCCTGACCGCGGAGAGAGATGGCAGCTTGATCTGAGAGCTCTGTCATCAGGGAACCCACAATAGCCTTCATTAGCAGTTACACATCCCAAAATGGTCAAAATTGGCAGAGATAGACCCTCTGAACATACAGAGACCGTCAAAAGCTCACACTTGCAGGCAGACATGCAGAAATTCCTGAGGAAAAAGACGTCTCTCTCCCCTGCTAAGCAACCTAAGATGGCGCTGGATGATTGCAGCAGCGCGGTGGAAGTGGCGGTAGACTCAGATGATGACGGCGGGCAGGAAGACAAAACCGCTTCAGTGATCACCAAAGGATTCCTTAGGAAAGCCCTCTCACAAGCTGTGGCTCCGGTTTTGGCTGAGCTAGCGGACCTCCGAGCTGACATCAGGACGACAGGACGAAGGGTAACCGCTTTGGAGCAAAGACAGGAAGAAGCTTTGCAGATCTCACACGCAATGGCCAACAGGTTAGAAACTCACACTGACCAGCTCAATAAAGCTCACCTACTCCTAGAAGACCTAGAGAATAGGAGCAGAAGGCGTAATGTAAGAATCAGAGGCCTCCCAGAGAAATACACTGCTGATGCACTTATGAATATTACTATGGTCATCTTCACAGCCCTGGTAGGGGGAGAACGCGCGAAATCCATGCAGGTTGAAAGGGTGCACAGAGCAGTAAGGCCTAAACCTTCAGAGTCTGAGCCTCCAAGGGACATTATTTGCGCGCTGTTATCCTCGGCACACACCGCTGAGCTTTTACATGCGGCAAAAGATCACGTAGCTCTTACTTATGAAGAAAACCCAGTCCAAATATACCAGGACCTAGCTCCATCGACGCTACAGAAACGTCGTACAATGCGGCCGTTGCTGGACAAATTAAAGGAGAAAGGTCTATCCTACGCATGGCTCTACCCATTCGGCCTTTCAGTCCTCAGGAATGGTCGGAGGATCAACATATGCTCACCAGCGGACCTGGAATCAGCCTGGCCGGTGTTGGGAATCACACCAATGTATATCCCTTCCTGGATGCCGATCCCCGCTGGGTCTTTACCCGCATCACCACCGACGATCCAGCAGGAGAACCTTCCGCATACTTCGGGGAGCTCCAATTCACCAAGAGGGAAGAAGAAGCCGCAGAAATACCAGAATATCCGCTCGGAGATGACTGCACCTATGGCTAGATCACTGTGCCAATAGATGTTGGACTGCCCTGAAAGGAGCTTACGAGAGGAGTCCGTGAGTGAAGCTGTTGGAGACATATATTATTATTTTTGCATAAGCAAACATTTATAGCATAATATTCTTAGCTTAACACTGGTCTCTGCACTGAACTCGGGTCACCATCACTATCACCGCTAATGGGAAGAGAAACTGTTTGGATCGCATATGCTTGCTCTATTATGTACTCAGGAAGGGCCTCTTTGCAGCACTCAGTTATAATAGTTTTTAGAGTTGAGTATTTGTTGCTAAGCATTGAAATGGGTATAATAGTCCAGTCTCATCAAGACGCAGATTAGCCTACTCAGCAGGTTGAGTTCTGAGGAATTCACGCACTAGTAAGGAATGTATGGTTATACTTAAGTATATTGTTGTGACTGTTCTGAGCTTGCATATGACCGAGTAAGGCCCTTGAAGCAGAGCACTCTAACTCATTAGCGTGAATAGATACTAACTGAAAATTTGGGGCGGAAGGCTGATATCTCATAGGTGACGGTGGGTTCCAGACAGTTCAGGAATTCCTCCATCCCCCACATAACTGCCAAACACCTCGACAAGTTAGGCTCGGGTGTGCAGTTATACAACCACTATACCCAGTGGCACACAGACTCACCGCTGAGTTTGTAGAGTCTTCGAGACAATTTTCTATAGCGTACTAACCACTAACCAACCTTTAATAATAACCAACTACTAACAACTGACCACCACCTACAAACTACTAAACGCAACTACTAACAACAACTAACCACAACCACTACCACCACTGCTCCCCTCTAACATCCCCCCCCCTTTTTCTTCTAACACTTCACATACATGTTCTTCTTGTCTCTTCTCAACCCTTCTATTCTCTGTACCCAACCCCTCTCCTATTCCTGAAGGCACGGAGGTGACTAGGATCCATGGCTCCAATTGGCAAAGATGCTGGAATTCAGCAAGCACCCAAAGCGGCGATTCTTACTTGTACCACCTTCAACGTAAAAGGATTTAATTCAACAAACAAGCGACACCACATCCTACTTCTCCTCCGGAAAATGAAAACAGGAGTAGCCTTCTTACAAGAGACGCACTTCAAAGGGGACAGGATCCCTGAGCTACCAGTCAGAGACTTTTCCCAGTGGTTCCATTGCACTAATCCGGATTCGGCCACGAGAGGAGTCTCCATCCTCATCCACAACAGAATCCCGTTCATAGAGCACCAACGATATGCAGACGCGGAAGGCAGAATACTCTTTGTGAAAGGCACAATAGCCTCAGTAAAATACACCCTGGCCAATCTTTACGAACCAAACAAAGGACAAGCTACGTGGCTCATAAACGCTCTTCAGACTCTGCGACTATTCGCAGAAGGACATCTGATCCTGGGAGGTGACTTCAATATAGCTCTCAACCACTCAATAGACTCTACTGCTCCGACCAACCCTATCTCGCAAAGAATGATAAGCAAAGTTATGAGCGCCCTACAGGACTTAAAGATCATTGATGTATGGAGAACCCATCACCCCACCACAAAAGATTACACCTTTTATTCGCACCCTGGTCGCTCCCACCACAGACTAGATTATATTTTTATTTCGCAAGAACTGCTGCTGCTCGCTAGCGTCTCGAGAATTGAAGCCATCACAGTTTCGGATCATGCACCTGTATTAGTGTCCATAACGATGCAACAGATTCCCCAAGCACAATGGACCTGGCGGTTGAATGAATCTCTCTTTGATGCAGTTGAAAACGTAGGAACCCTGTCCAAACACCTGGTTGAGTTCTTCTCCATAAACTCCACCCAAGACATGTGCCCAACAATAATCTGGGAATCACACAAGGCATACATGAGGGGCGTTCTTATATCCATGGCATCCAGGATAAAGAAAGACAAACAAAGGAAACTGGATCTCACCATGGCACGTATTGCTGAACTGGAGAAAATCCACAAAAGAACAAGGGCATTAAGTGCTCAAGAAGAGCTGACCACCCTGAGGGAATCATTACTGGATCTTCTGAATGCCAGGTCGGCAAAGCAACACCTACATTTCAAGAAACTCTTATATGCCCACGGTAATAAGGGAAGCCGCCTCATGACGTCCTTGATTCGGAAGGCAAAGGCCCGATCCTTCATCTCTTCGATAAGAAATGACTCAGGTCAATTAAAAACGACCACAACAGAAATATCAACAGAATTCGTAAGTTTTTATACCAAGCTTTACAACTTAAGAAACGAGTCCCCAGCCCCAACGGATACAGAAAGAGGCACCCTCATAGCAGACTTCCTAGCATGCCTCTCTTTACCAAAAGTCTCCTCAGAACAAGCATTGGAACTGGTAAAACCCATTACCTTATCAGAAGTGATTGAAGCATTAAATAGTTTCCCGATGGGGAAGAGCCCGGGACCTGACGGACATCTGCTGGTTTACCACAGAAAGCTCCAACAAATCCTGGCCCCGCAGCTCACATTGCTATGTAACGCCTTGCTACTGGGGAAAGAACTACCTACACAAGCACTAGAAGTGCACATAGCGCTAATACCCAAAGAAGGCAAAGACCCTTGTGAGTGCGGAAGCTACAGACCAATCTCACTACTGAACTTTGATCTAAAGCTTTGGGCAAAGATCCTAGCACTCCGTATGAAGTCCCTGATTCCCACATTGGTACATATGGAACAATCGGGTTTTGTGGGTGGAAGAGAGGGAAGAGACAACACGGCGAGACTACTCCCCCTGATACAGAAAACGCAAAATACCAGCCAATCCTTAATCTTGTTGAGAGTAGATGCAGAGAAAGCATTTGACAGAGTCGACTGGGACTTCCTACGAGCTACTCTACAAAAATTTGGATTCCCGTCTTCATTTGTCGCAGCGATTTTCACTCTCTACGCCAAGCCACATGCCAAACTAAGAATTAACGGAACTCTATCTGACACTTTTTACATCTCCAATGGCACAAGACAGGGATGCCCGCTGTCTCCCACGCTATTCATCTTGGTACTAGAAACGCTATTACAACGAGTTAGGCAAGATCCCAGGGTTAGAGGGGCTACAGTGGGAGAGTCTACCCTGCAGGCCACAGCTTTTGCAGACGATGTACTTTTCATCATCTCAAACAAAGAAGAAGGACTACCGGTGATCATGGAACTCCTGCTTCACTTTGGCACAGTATCTAGATACAAGGCGAATTTTTCCAAGTCGGAGGTGCTGAACATAAATCTATCGAGCGCAAGAGTTAATAAATTGCAAAAGAGCACTCTGTTTCAATGGACTAAAGGGTCGATAAAATATCTAGGAGTCAAGCTAACTCCTGATTTGAATGATCTATACGCTAGCAACTTCCTACCCCTTTTAGGTGAACTGAAACGAGATCTTATCGCATATGAAAAGCTGCCACTCTCTTGGTTTGGCAGGAAGAATCTGATTCAAACTTATTTAATCCCTAAGGTGCTCTATAAAATGACTATGTTGCCAATCTATATCCCCAAAGCGTTCTTTGCATCTCTTCGTAGCATTTTCACGAGATTTATATGGAGGAAACGTGGCCCTAGAATCGCTTGGTCACTACTTATCAAGCACAAGTCTGCGGGAGGAGTAGGCCTGCCCGACATCTGGCAGTACTATCAGGCAGTCCAACTGGGATGGTGGACGTCACTGGCAAGACCCTTGGACAAAAGGGCTTTGGAGAAATCAGGACCAGCACTCGTGAAGCTTTGGCTACCTTCTGTGACACAGAAAACAACCCGAGCAACCTGTCCCTTGACACGGGGAGCATTGGAGATCTGGAAGGAACTAGGCCCTAGATTAGCTCCTTCACCTTCACCTCTCCTACCAGTGGGCCTAATACCGCACTTATTACATGACGCTTCAGAGTTATACCCATCAGTTTGGAATGCTCTAAGTCACCTCTCCCTAAAAGACATCTCAGATGGCGGCTTGTTGAGGCCATGGGAGAATTGCGCCACCATGTTCCCGCAACTCAAGCTGACCTTCCTTCATAAGGAGCACTTAAAGCACTATTTCAACCGCTTCATGGCAACTTTTCACCTAAGGAAAGAACTAACACCCTTTGAAAAATTACTGCTCTCTAACACTAAACTGCTGAGGAAAACATCAAACTTTTTGCACAATTATATTGCTCCAGCAACACCTTACAAACCAGCCTTTATCACTAGCTGGGAAAAGGAACTAAAAATTTCTTTGGATGATAGCGAGGTGAAAGCGGTCTTGCGTTCGTCTCATGGCTTCTCAACCTGTATACGGATGAAGGAAAATCACTACAAGCTCCTCTCAAGGTGGTATAGAACGCCAGAGTGGCTATTTAACAAACATCTCTCCACGGTAGACACATGCTGGCGATGTTCCGCTCACATTGGAACGTACTTACATATATGGTGGACCTGTCCTGTCATTAAACAATACTGGTCAGAAATACAAGAGTGTATGCGAAGAGCTCTGAAATCCGCAATAACCCTCAAGCCGACAATCATATTCTTAGCTCTCCCAGAGAAAAGTTATAAACCCAAAAGAGACCTCCTAGCCACTCATCTTATCTCGGTAGCAAAATTATTAATACCTCAATTTTGGCTCCAGACCAACGGACCACCTATCACACTGTGGAAGTCTAAGGTCCAAGAAATTATGAGGTTCGAAGAACTCATGAGCTGGAAGAACAGGACCCATGACCACTTCTCAAAAGTATGGGCCCCTTGGATACGCTACACTAAAGCTATAAAAGCACAAGATACCCGGCTACCACGGAAGTAATCCCTGTACACGCCTGTGAAGCCAGGACCGGGCCTCCATGGTGCCCTCACCCTCTCCGTCCCCCTTTTACCCTTCCCTCTCTCCCTTTCCTCTCTTCTCATCCTCAGCATCTCAACATTATTTACACTTCTTAGCAAACAATTATCCGCATACACACTCACATCGCATCGTCCTCATACATCCCACTCCAACACTAGGTCCCTCAAATCACTCCTCTACTAACTAAATCCTACTAACCACCCTGAATCCCAAACTTCATACACGTTCAGCTACTCAAGAGTTAGGAGCAGCAACAGGAACAGCTACTCCTACGCAACATCATCCAGAATAAACGGGAAGCAAGAATACGCACTCCTAAGTTATGTGTGCACTCACCTGTAAACAGTGTTTATCTTGCAATATGGTGATAGAGATCTAACACTGCCTGTAATTGAATGTATTGGATGGAATGTTTATTTATACTGTTAATATGAAAACCAATAAAAAACTTTGAATTTAAAAAAAAAAAAAATAGGTATCTGAAGTGACCAAAGAGTATAATGCAACAGCCATGTTAGTTCACACAAGACAAATCTCTATTTGTTAAGTTTTATAAAAAACTAACAATTTGTAATATTCAAGTCGAACACGGCTTGGTAAAAGGTGGTTCTCTCATCTCTACTCTGCATAAACATCCATGATCCATTGCATGCACATAAATTAAGAAATGACATTTGTTAATAAAAATTTGCAGCAAAGTGATTCTTTAAGTTCTAAAGACAAATCAAAGTTCAGAAATAAAAAAAAATGAAAATATAATTTTGTGAATATTCCATGTTTGACATAGTCTTTATCTCTATGAAAGGTTCATCATTATATAAAAACAATGACGTGTTTAACACAATCCGGCTCCGAACAAAAATGTTTTAATGAAAAAGGAGATAAAGAATCCACCTATGTGATTTATAATGACATATTAATGAAGAGGGAACATGTGGATTTACATGCGGTGGGATCGTACAGTCTGAGCTCTCTGGATGGTCTGAACTTCTCGATTGCTACAGAGGATATAAGATGGAAAAACAACATAAAAGAAGTAAGATCTGTCTTGTCACATTTACAGTATATCACATTTCGGTTTTCAGGGGCCAGTACTTCATTTGTTTCCAGTTTTATAGGCAACAATTAGAGTAAAGTACAACTTTCTAACAGTTGTACTATTAGGGATGACCTTTCTTACCTTAATTATTATTTCTTTATGCAGACTATGCAGGGGAAAGAAGTTGCACTAGGGCACATCCTGGACATTTCGTCCATTATCTGCTCAATTCTAGAACATACTGTATAATAGATTGTACATGTTTCAAAATATCTTTTTTAATTGCTTTAATTGTTTTTGTGAAATAACTGTGTTTCTGGGTTTTAGTTCCATTATTTCTTATTGACCCTTAACGTAAATCTCACCTAGCAAGAGCTCAATGAAATCAAAATCTTTAGATTGTTTTGGTCAGACTGTCACAAACAGTACTTCTGCTTCTAATGTTCTTCTGTATGATAGTTCTGGATCACTATTCCTTCTATCTTGTGTAAATCTTTCCCCTTACTAACATTTAGCCATTGCCATCCAAGTATCATGCTTGACAGAAGTCATCGATCCCTACTCCATTATATACTGTACAATATATCTTAGATTAAGCAGGGTATTTTTACTTAGTAGAAGATGTTCACACCACAACAGGCAAGGCAGTACAGCAGCTGAAGAGTAGAACTTGATGGGTGTAAGTAGTGAGCAGTTCTCCAGGCCCAGGTAACAGGCACCACCTTTCCATTACCACGGGGGATGCGACGCATGACTCCTGCAAACTTGTGTCAAAGTTACAGTATTTAATGATATAGCAAAGAGGGTGCTAGAAGATGAGCAGGTGACACTGTCATTAGGATTACAGTATATAATGTAATATTTATTGACCAGATCAATTATAATGTTTCATCTTGTTCTTCTGTTGTATCAGTGATGGCATTTACTGACACTCAAAAAGAAATGGAAGATTGAAGAAATCAGGCAATACCTTTTAGAGGCTAACTGAGTATATTTGATGGTAAGCTTTCGGAAGTGCTAGCTTTCTTCATCAGACATGGTGTTATACAAGAACTGAAAATTCACAGATTTTTATACCCTATACACATGGTCTTCAAAGGATTTTAGAGTCCTTAAAAAAAAAAAAACAAAATGCAATCTAAGTAAAGAAGTTATTTACAACTGGTCAAAAAATAAACAATCTGGAAAGTTGTGGTGCGTGACAGAGAGATCTGTTATCTGTTTGCAATGAGCTAGTGATTTGTGACCCTCACAGGTCATACATAGTGTGACATGAAACTGGCATGAATATTAAGTCCAAATTGCAGAGTTTGAAATTTTTGCATAAACTTGCACTCCCATTCTTTCCTCTCTTCCTGTGTCTTAAAAACAGATAACAGTTCCCTCTGTCACGCACCACAACTTTCCAGATTGTTTATTTTTTGACCGGTTGTAAATAACTTCTGCACTTAGATTGCATTTTGTTGTTTTTTTTAAGGACTCTAAAATCCTTTGAAGACCATGTGTATAGGGTATAAAAAATCTGTGAATTTTCATTGCCCTGAAGGCCCCAACTGAAAATGGCACCTCACCTTGCCTGCAAAACAGGTGCAAGCACATCCACATTGCTGACAGTGTACCTGTCCCACAGTCACAACAGGTGCACAGAATTAGGGGGACATTTTCCTGCAGGTCTTCCAGTGTGGCGTATCTCATAATGTGTATGCAATGTCCCACCACAGGCCTCTAGGTGGGGGAAACAGGGCAGAAACTTAGTCAGATCATGAACTCACACAGATTCACCATTAATAACAGCAGAACAGATCTCCCAGTGGCCGCACATTTCTCCGGAGAAAAACCACTCTACTGAAGATTTGTGGGTTGTGGTTTTAATGGGACATTTTAAGACACAGGAAGAGAGGAAAGAATGGGAGTACAAGTTTATGCAAAAATTTCAAACTGCAATTTAGACTTAATATTCATGCCAGTTTCATGTCACACTATGTATGACCTGTGAGGGTCACAAATCACTAGCTCATTCCAAACAGATAACATTTTAGATTGCATTTTGTTGTTTTTTTAAGGACTCTAAAATCCTTTGAAGACCATGTGTATAGGGTATAACAATCTGTGAATTTTCAGTTCTTGTATAACACCATGTCTGATGAAGGAAGCTAGCACTTCCGAAAGCTTACCATCAAATATACTCAGTTAGCTTCTAAAAGGTATCACCTGATTTCTTCACTCTTCCACTACTTTCAATGGCTAACACGGTACAACATTATACTACTCAAAAAGAAAATCTATCAAAATTCTCTTATTTCTACAGGTCCCAAAATCCCAATGCTCAGCAAGCTGTTTGCCTGGACATAGGAAAGCAACAACTTCTAGTATACAATCGTGCTGTTATGATTGTGCCCCGTGTTCAGAAGGAGAAATATCTAATATATCAGGTTTACCTTGCATTAGTCTTAAGCCTATAATACATAATGTAAAGTATTATGGACTAGATGGCATATATCTTTTGTATATAGTGATGAAATAATACAGGGCACAACGTCTTGACCACCAGGTTGGGATTTTCAGAAACAGCTGAACTAGATTGTTCTATGCTGTTTACATTATTGCTATAGCAGTAAATATGGGTTACAGCATAGTGGAAACACGGAAACAGCATAGAATAGTGAGTTATACTGGAACTGGAACTCAGCCACTTAAAGGGTACCTCCAGCTATAAAACTACTTTTCAGAAATGAAATAAATAGTAAAAAAAAAAAATATATATATATATATATATATATATATATATATAAGAGAGAGAGAGAGAGAGAGGAAGAAAGAAAGAAAGAAAGAAAGAAAGAAAGAAAGAAAGAAAGAAAGAAAGAAAGAAAGAAAGAAAGAAAGAAAGAAAGAAAGAAACTTTGTAATAAAAATGAATCTTACTAAAGAAATATTTTCCTGTCTGTATAGAATCCTCTCCATACTCATCTCACCCCAATACATCTAGGAAAGAGAAAGGAGTCTAGTAATTAATTTATTCTTATCTTGATATATAGAAGTGTCAAAAAAGCTCCCTCACTTATAGTGTAGCAGAGTATCTCTTTTCCAGTACCCTCCTCCTCCCCTCCATAGAGTGGAGCTGAGGTTTTAGGTCCTAAACCAGCTGTCAAAACCGTCCATTGAATCAGTCTTGAGAAGTCAGAACAAAATCTCCTAGAGTTTTTGGTGTATGAGTATTTTGTAGATGAAGCTAAGAGTACTGCACTCTGCTTCACTGTATGTGCCTGATGTGTAATACAAGCACAGTAAAAAGAATTGCCCTGTCGATGAATAGAGATATGGAAACAAATTCAGAACAAACTGGATTCATCCAACATTTTACAAAAGTTTCTAGTTAAAGTGCCATGATGTTAGTGTGCCCCACATAACCGCTGAGACCCAGTCAAGACTCAGCAGTCCCCTGGGGTCCATGATGTCACCCAGAAACTTCCCTGGGCCTCCACTTATTAGACCCCAGATAATAATAATTGCACTTTGGGTTTAGGCTGATCAAGTTGGGCCCAAAGGAAACAAACAGATGAACCTACAAAACAGATCTCGTGAGGTTCGTCTATCTCTATTGATGAAACTTGTTACTCATCTTCAGTAAATAATAGCATGAATTTTCTCAAGCAGGTTTGGAACACTAAATTATTATTATTATTATTATTGTTTATTTATATAGCACCATTAATTTCATGGTGCTTTACAGTTGAGGATTTACATACGGTACACCAGATATACAAAACAGATAATGCTAACAGAGACCAACTGGTACAGTGGGATAGAGGGCCCTGCCCGCAAGGGCTTACAATCTATGAGGGAAGAGGGATAGAGACAGAAGGTGGGGGTAGAGGCTGTACAGGTGGTGGTGTGGTGACAGTAGTGTTATTGGAGGTTGTAGGCCTTCCTGAATAGGTGAGTCTTCAGGGCCTTCTTGAAGCTTGTGACTGTGGGGGACAGTCTTATGTGTCTTGGTAGTGAGTTCCAGAGTATGGGGGAAGCATGGGAGAAGTCTTGGAGACGATTGTGTGAAGAGCAGATAAGAGCAGAGCGGAGTAGGAGGACTTTGGAGGATCGGAGGTTACGTGCGGGCAGTTAGCGGGAGATTAGGTCGGAGATATATGGAGGGGACAGGCTGTGGATGGCTTTGTATGTCAGTGTTAGTAGTTTGAACTCACATACATACATAATCTACATATTGAAAATAAAGTAGCACAAGTAATGAGTATTTCTCACATATTCCTTACATTGCAGATAGTAAAAAGTGCATGAAATGTCCAGAAGACACGTGGTCAATTGAGAACAGAACATTTTGCGCCTTGAAGGAGATGGAATATTTATCTTATACTGAGGACATGATGTCGATTGCTTTTTCCTGTTTATCATCTTTCTTCTGTATTCTGACTATTTTCATTCTTACAATTTTTATTTTAAAACGTGACACCCCGATTGTGAGAGCGAATAACAAGAACCTGAGCTTTGTCCTCCTGGTCTCCATCATGCTGAGCTTCCTCTGTGTCTTCTTGTTCCTTGGTCGTCCTGTGGATATAACCTGCATGTTACGTCAGATCTCTGCTGGAATACTACTCTCAGTATCCATCTCTTCATTGCTGGCTAAGACTATAACAGTTTACATTGCATTCAAAGCCACCAAGCCTGGAAGTGTGTGGAGAACATGGACTGGGGTAAAACTCCCTAATAGTGTGCTCCTGATCTGCTCCTCTGTCCAGGTTGTCATCTGTATGAGTTGGGTGACCCTCTCTCCTCCCTTCCAGGAGCTGGACACACATTCTTATAAGGAGAAGATTGTAGCTCAGTGTAATGAAGGGTCAGCTCTTTGGTTCTACTCTGTCCTGGGTTATATGGGGATTCTGGCCGCTGTTAGTTTTATTATAGCTTTCTTAGCCAGGACATTACCGGACAGTTTTAATGAGGCCAAGTACATCACCTTCAGCATGCTGGTGTTTTGCAGTGTCTGGATAGCCATGATCCCGGCTTATCTCAGCACCAAAGGCAAATACATGGTGGCCGTGGAGATATTTGCCATCCTGACTTCTAATACTGGACTGTTGGGCTGCATATTTTTCCCTAAATGTTATATAATTCTCTTTAGATGTGAACTAAATACAAGAAAACATATACTAGATAGATAGAAAGATATATATGACATTTATATAATAAAATAAGCAATAATTTTATGGTAACAAAAACATTGTTTCATGTTATTATAGTAAATACAATGACAAGTGTAATGCTCTGTATAATTTGTGTTAAAATTCTGCATGGAAAATGAGAATTATGTTATTATCTTTATAGTGAAATTAGAAATCTTAGTGTATAATATAAGGACCCGTTTACACCACAATTGGTGTAGATGTTTAGTTTATGCATTTGGTAATTTGATGACTATAAGAAATGTGTCCATAGATCCCTATAGAGAGGATGTTTGTTGAATCTTCTGCGGTAGTGCAAGTGGGGCGAATTCCTGCCCATTAAGGGGTCTCTACTCTATATCATGAATAAAAGGTTTCATATATATATATATATATATATATATATGTGTGTGTATTTATCTCTATCACATGTACATGTCCCATGCACCCATTCGAGCTGAAAAATTAAATTTTGTTCCATGATGGCGTCTTTTTGGTCCTTACTTTAAGCACGTTAAGTGTTACCTGTGAGTCTTTTTTTTTTCTAGTGGTCACTTGTCTGTATTCTATCTACATAACTATACAAAGGCTTGTTATATTTTTTAATGGTACCATACAATCTACCATACAGTATAATACACAGAGGTTTGAAAAGAAAAATTAATTGATCAAATTTTGGGGTTTAATTTTTATGACTTACATTATGTCAATTTGTTTTTGTAAAAATGGCAGATGTGCCTTATTCTGCTGGCCAGTAAGATCACAGATATATAAATATTTTTTGCAATACTTATCATTTACTTTTATCATTTATAAAAAAAAATATATAACATTTATAGAGCTATAAGATTTTGTATTTTGAAGCTATTATTTTTATTGGTACAATTTTCGGATACATATAATTTTCGATTGTTCAGCTGAAGGATAAATAATATATTATGATTCAGAATATTTAGTGATTCAGCCTTTCATATACAACAATAACATTATATTTATTTTTTTATTATTTACAGTTTTATATAATTCATTGGATAAAGGTTTTTTTTTAGCTTTTAACATTTGAGTTTTTTAAATTTTTTAAAATTTTTATTAATGTTTTTACTTTTTGTCATTTGACATCCAAACAAATTGTCATCCAAGTATCTGCTGTTAAAAACACATCCATTGACTTCTTTTCAGTCTGTGTAGACATCAAAGAGAATATAATGCACATGTCAGGTTTTTGGGGGTTTTTTATGGACCTAAAAACTAAAATAAAAATGGACATGTAAATATGCCTATAGATTTTCTTGTTTTTTTTTTTTAAATACCTAGTAATGGCTGTTTAAAAAATGGGCATAAAAATGGACATCACATGGCCATTTTTAACTGTGTGAATAAGGCCTTAGGGTTATCGATGTGCCATACTGTGAACAAGGTCCAACCTACGCTGAAGTCTTATGTCCCAGTTTCAGCTATGCCCCTGCTTCCTGTTTAATGTCAGCTGTGCTATGCATGTGTAGTTAACGGGGTTGTGCAGTTCATCAAAAACATGGCTGCTTTCTTCTTCACAGGAAGTGACATCATGTCTGTTGGTCATATATCCATGCTGCAGTTCATTCCCATTCATTTTAATGGGGTGGAGAGGTGGAATTTCCATATTACTAACAGAGGTCACTTCGTGAGAAGAAGAAAGCAGCCATAAAACCTTTTTCTCGCTGCAGTCTACCTAATCCATAAAATAGGTGAACCTGTAGAAATAAAACACACAAAAACAGTTTAGTACAGGGTCTTATATTATTTTTTGCTCCGAAAAAAGGGCTAGGGCTTATTTTTGGGGTAGATCTTAATTTTTTCCATGAACAACAAACACACATTTGATCACTTTTTATTTCAACTTTTATCAGAGGTGAAACAGCAAAAAAACAGCAGTTCGGCACTTTTGATTTTTTTTTTTTTTTCCGCTAGGACTGGCCATATCGATAACAGAAAGGGACCCAGTGTCATGTGCCGCAGCGCCCCTTTCCAAGGTGAGTAAAAATAACAAACCTTTTTACTCACCTATCCTTGCGTCCGACGTCATCTTCTGGCATTCCGGACATCACCGCTGAGGCCTGGCCTCAGCGGTCACGTGGGGCGTGCCTCAGTATATGCTAAAGTATATGCTAGTAATATAATACTAGCACTAAGGCAGTCTGTAGCCACTGTGGAGCATTATACTGTGGGGGGGGCCCTCTGGATACCATATTATACTGTGTGGGGCCCCTGTGGAGCATTATACTGGGGAGGGGGCCCTCTGGATAGCATATTATACTGTGTGGATCTCCTGTGGAGCATTATACTGTGGAGAGGGCCATATGGATAGCATATTATACTGTGTGGGGCCCCTGTGGAGCATTATGCTGAGGAGGGGTCCCCCTCTGTATGGCATATTATGCTGTGTGGGGCCCCTGTGGAGCATTATACTGGGGAGGGGGCCCTCTGGATAGTATATTATACTGTATGGAGCCTCTGTGGAGCATTATAATGTGGGGGGGGGGCTCTGGAGAGCATGTTATATTCTCTGGGGCCACTTTGGAGCATTATACTGTGGGGTCCCTCTGGAGAGTATATTAAACTGTTTGGGGCCACCGTGGAGCATTAGACTGTGGGGGGGCCCTCTGGAGAGCATATTACAGTCATGGTCAAAAGTTTTGAGAATGATACAAATATTAATTTTTACAAAGTCTACTGCTTCAGTTTTTCTAATGGCAATTTGCATATACTCCAGAATGTTATAAAGAGTGATCAGCTTAACAGCAATTACTTGCAAAGTCAATATTTGCCTAGAAAATGAACTTTATCCCCCAAAACACATTTCAACATCATTGCAGCCCTGCCTTAAAAGGACCACCTAACATCGTTTCAGTGATTGCTCCATTAACACAGGTGTGGGTGTTGATGAGGACAGGGCTGGAGATCAATCTGTCATGATTAAGTAAGAATGACACCACTGGACACTTTAAAAGGAGGCTGGTGCTTGCCATCATTGTTTCTCTTCTGTTAACCATGGTTATCTCTAAAGAAACACGTGCAGTCATCATTGCACTGCACAAAAATGGCCTAACTGGGAAGAGTATTGCAGCTAGAAAGATTGCACCTCAGTCAACAATCTATCGCATCATCAAGAACTTCAAGGAGAGAGGTTCCATTGGTGCCAAAAAGGCTCCAGGGCGCCCAAGAAAGACCAGCAAGCGGCAGGACCGTCTCTTAAAAGTGTTTCAGTTGCGGGATCGGGCTACCAGCAGTGCAGAGCTTGCTGAGGAATGGCAGCAGGCAGGTGTGAGTGCATCTGCACGCACTGTGAGGCGGAGACTCTTGGAGCAAGGCCTGGTCTCAAGGAGGGCAGCAAAGAAGCCACTTCTCTCCAGAAAAAACATCAGGGACAGACTGATATTCTGCAAAAGGTACAGGGAGTGGACTGCTGAGGACTGGGGTAAAGTCATTTTCTCTGATAAATCCCCTTTTCGATTGTTTGGAACATCTGGAAAACAGCTTATTCGGAGAAGAAGAGGTGAGCGCTACCACCAGTCTTGTCTCATGCCAACTGTAAAGCATCCTGAAACCATTCATGTGTGGGGTTGCTTCTCAGCCAAGGGAATCGGCTCTCTCACAGTCTTGCCTAAAAACACAGCCATGAATAAAGAATGGTACCAGAATGTCCTCCAAGAGCAACTTCTCCCAACCGTCCAAGAGCAGTTTGGCGCTCAACAATGCCTTTTCCAGCATGATGGAGCACCTTGCCATAAAGCAAAGGTGATAACTAAATGGCTCAGGGAACAAAACATAGAGATTTTGGGTCCATGGCCTGGAAACGCCCCAGATCTTAATCCCATTGAGAACTTGTGGTCAATCATCAAGAGACGGGTGGACAAACAAAAACCAACAAATTCAGACAAAATGAAAGCATTGATTCTGCAAGAATGGACTGCTATCAGTCAGGATTTGGTCCAGAAGTTGATTGAGAGCATGCCAGGGAGAATTGCAGAGGTCCTGAAGAAGAAGGGTCAACACTGCAAATATTGACTTGCTGCATTAACTCATTCTAACTGTCAATATAAGCTTCTGTTACTCATAATATGAATGCAATTCTATTTCTGTATGTGATAAAAACATCTGACAAACACACAGAAAAACCAGAGGGCAGCAGATCATGTGAAAATACAATATTTGTGTCATTCTCAAAACTTTTGGCCATGACTGTATACTGTTTTGGACCACTGTGGAGCATTATACTGGGGGAAACTCTCTGGGCAGCATATTATACTGTGTGGAGGCCATTCTGCAGCATGTTATACTGTGTGGGGTCACTGTGGAGCATTATTCTGGGGGGTCCATCTGCAGAGCATATTATATTGTGTGGCGCCACTATGGGGCATTATTGGGGGGAACTAAGGAGCATTATACTAAGGGACCCTCTGGGGAGTATACTGTGTGGGGCCTACTGTGGAGCATTATACTGGGGGACACTCTTGGGAGAATAATATATTACGTGGGGCCACTGTGGAGCAAAATACTGGGTGGGCACTGTGGAGCATTATACTAGCGGGGGTCCTCTGGGGAGCATATTATACTATGGGCCACTGTGGCGCTTTATACTAGGGGGGAAGGGGCAGTGTGGGGAACCTGTTATACTTTGTGGGACCACTGTGGAGTTTATTATATTGTGAAGGGCTTCTGGAGAGCATATTATACTCTGTGGGGCCATTGTAGAGAATTATATTGGGGGAGACTGTGGGGAGCATATTATACTGTGGGGGCCCACTGTGGAGCATTATACTGGGGGAACCCCTCTGGGCAGTATATTATACTGTGTGGAGGCCATTGTGGAGCATGTTATACTGTGTTAGGCTACTGTGGAGCATTATACTGGGGGGGCACTGTGGGATGCATATTATACTGTATGGAGCATATTATATTGTGTGGGGCTGCTGGGGAGCATATTGTACTGTCTGGGGCCCCTAAGAGGTAGTATACTGTGTGGAGCCTTATATACCATGTGAGGCCACTATGGGGGGCTCAGGGGAGCATTTTATACTGTGTGGGTCCACTGTGAAGCATTATATACCATGTGGAGAAACTGTGGAGGGCTCAGGGGAGCATTTTATACCATGTGGAGCATTATACTTTGGGGCTCAAAATTCCTGCTGGCAGCCCTGTGTGCTATGTCTGCATCACAACTCCCTCACTATAATCTTGCACATACGGGTAGTGCTTCATGGCCATGTCATTCCCCATACAATCCTGTGCATGAGCCGGCCATTGAGTTATTGGGGCCTGTACAGTACTATAGGGGCTGACTATACTGGGAACATACTCAGTAACACCAGATAGTCAGCACATATGTAAGACTTCAGTGAAGGATCCGTGGTGTAGGCTATCAGCAGGAAGCTGTTGGGTGGGGCCCAGAACAAGTTCCTCTGGTGGGCCTAAGGCCCTTCAGTCCGACACTGTATAACAGAGAACTATTATATATAAGGGTGGGTTACTATATATAATTGGGAAACTTAAATATGAGGGGGTTATTATAAGGGAGAACTATTATTTATAAAACGGGCTATTATTTATAAGGGGGGAACTATTATATATAAGGCATCCATTATAAGGGGGAGCTATTATTTATAAGAGGGGAACTATTTATAAGGGGGGTATAATTGTTAAGTGGGCTTATTTATAAAGGGGGCTATTAGTGATAATGGGGACTATTATTTATAAGGGTGACTATTATTTATGAGAGAGCTATTATTAATAAGGGAGCAGTATTATTTTTACGGGGTGACTGATACTGATAAGGGGGAATATTACTGATACAGGGCACTATTTATCATTTATAAGGGCGCTATTACTGATAAAGGTCTAATATTATTTATAAGGAGGCACTATGATAACTGATGACTGCGTGCAAAAATCTATTAGGTATTACAAAGGTGCTCATTTGAATTGTGTGTGGTAAAATGAGGCTTGTTATTACTTTTTTGTTGGCAGAAAGGTGGCGTTATTATAGGGGTTGCCACTGGAAGAAGATGGTGTTGTTTTCATATCAGCATTTGGGGCCCCATTTTTAATTTTGCCCAGGGCCCCACCCGGCGAATGATGCGGAGCGGCTTCAGAAGGCGACGAGAGAGGCGGCACTGGATTTTGAAATCTGCATGTGACGGATGCATAGGGGACGCCCCCTGTGCATTTTGCAGACCGGTGGAACGCCCCCTGTGTATGAAGAAAACCGCAGCGCGGATGAAGAAAAAGAAATGTAGGAGACTAATAGCCTTTTTAAAGGCTATTACAACATGCTGTTAGCTAAAAATCTATTTTCCCAATGATAGAATCCCTTTAATGAACAAAAATGTAGTATACTGTGTTTTTGTGTCCAGAAACAGATCAATTTTTGTTAAATGTAATGTTAATGTCTTCTACACACCATTATCCTGTCCCAGTCCTTTTTTTTTTCAAAGCCGGAACTAACTAGCTATGCCAGAGACTCATCACTGACGTCACTCACATACCTCATTGGTTCTTTACCAGAGTCCACTAAGGCCATTGACAGTTTTGCATTTTACCATGTGACTCATATGCAGTAAAAACCTTCACCAGTATATGACAATATTTTTGCATTTTAAATGTTTAGCTTTGCATTCATTTTATTTATGCAAGTTATAATAATGTAACTCTACAAATCACTATTCCCATAGGTTACATAACATAGTAAAATTCTCTACGGTCATCATGTATTTGCGTTTAGTGTTCAGACAAGCTGTGATCAATGATGCAACATAGCATTTTTAGGTTCTAGCATATGTTTTCTTGTATTAAGTTCAGGCTTGAACAGAATTATATAACATTTAGGGAAAAATATGCAGCCCAACAGTCCAGCATTAGAGGTCAGGATGGCAAATATCTCCACGGCCACCATGTATTTGCCTTTGGTGCTGAGATAAGCCGGGATCATGGCTATCCAGACACTGCAAAACACCAGCATGCTGAAGGTGATGTACTTGGCCTCATTAAAAGTGTCCAGTAATGTCCTGGCTAAGAAAGCTATAATAAAACTAACAATGGCCAGAATCCCCATATAACCCAGGACAGAGTAGAACCAAAGATCTGACCCTTCATTACACTGAACTATGATCTTCTCTTTATAAGAGTGTGTGTCCAGCTCCTGGAAGGGGGGAGAGAGGGTCACCCAAATGATACAGATGACAACCTGGACAGAGGAGCAGATCAGGAGCACACTATTAGGGAGTTTTACCCCAGTCCATGTTCTCCACACACTTCCAGGCTTGGTGGCTTTGAACGCAGCGCAAACCATGAGAGTCTTGGCTAACAATGAAGAGACAGATATTGAGAGTAGTATTCCAGTTCAGATCTGACGTAACATGCAGGTTCTATCTACAGGACGACCAAGGAACAAGAAGACACAGAGGAAGCTCAGCATGATGGAGACTAGAAGGATAAAGCTCAGGGTCTTGTTATTCGCTCTCACAATCGGGGTGTCACGTTTTGAGACAAAAATTTCAAAAATTAAAATTGTCAGGATACAGAAGAAAGTTAACAAACAGCAAAAAGCTATTGACATGATGTCCTCAGTTTAAGATAAATATTCCATCTCCTTCAAGACCCAAAAGGTTCTATTCTCATTTGGCCACGTGTCTTCTGGACATTTCATGCAATATTTACTATCTGCAAAATAAAGTTTAGATTTTTTTATTTGTGGTTATATCTGCTGTTTGTTTTGTGTCTTGTTATTATGTTGCTCTTCAACTACAGAAACTTTTTATATTGTCTTAAATAAAAATACATGATAAAACTAAACATGAAGAGCATCCCCTCCAACACATTTGGATTAAATATGTGTAAGAAATTTACTAGTTCAACTCTCTCTTAGTCTCCTGAGTAATGTTATGTGGCTGGGGCTACCGCTCACAATCATATTGGGCAGGCCAAGCATCATGATACTGCGAAGAAGATTAAAGAGGTGAGGGAAAGTGAGTATAAATGTGTTTATTTTTAACACTTCCCCTGAGCCTCCATCTATTATATTCTGGGGTCTGAAGAGAAAATGTTATGTATATTGTGTATGTATATTAATATTATTTTTGTAGGTACTAACCAATACCTGGCTCTTCCCAGTACCCCTGATGGTATTGGGTAATAATTGGGAGGTTATTGCTACCCTTTTAACACTAAGCTTTGCCTTAGTAATGGAACCTGTGAGACAGCAGCTATTACTAAGGGTGTAATAAAGTATTAAAACACATAAAGACATAAAACTCCCCCACACAACAACAAAAAGCATTATGAAAAATACAAAAAATATATATACTCTAGCTCACAGCTGTGTATTGGAAGCTGGAAAAACACAACTAATACAATAAACTGCAGCAGGACAATAGTCCTTAATACTGCTGCTGCCCCTGCTGTCCTGATGATCATGAAAGAAAAGTAATTATGGGGGACAGCAATATAGAGAGACCAGTGCCCTGCTGCAATTCACTGCATTAGTTAGAAGTAGCACTCCAAAGGGACATAAGAACCTCCTCCACCAAGAGGCAGCAAATTAAGTAAAGTATTGGCTCTCAGGGGAGGGGATTCTTATAATGCTATAGTGCATTACTCATATTTGGGTGTTGAGGAACTGCTTAAATTCACTGTATTAAGACTGACTGTAGGGCCATCCCAACACGCAGCCATCACTTTAGCTGGTCGGGTATTTGCTGATATCCAGCTCTTCCTGGCATACTTGATGGTGGTAGAAGTCAAGGTAACAATAGGTGGGCTAGTGTTAGCCTTTTTACAGGCTAACATGAAACTCATTCTTAGTAAAGAGCACGGTCAAAGTATTAAACACATAAACAGAGACATAAGAAAAGTTTTTTTTACTGAAATAAAAACTCACCAATGCAACCCTCTTTGACTACTTTATATTTAAAATTGAGGCTAAAAAAGATGATCATCAAAGGAGTCTATGAAATTAACAGAATCCAAATGATCCTTTGCAATTTGAAGGACACAAACAAAAACGCATAACATAACAGTAGTATGTAAAATAAAAACCTTGTACCCACAGCTATCTTTTTTGGTAATTGAATAGAAACTAGATTTCAATGAACTCTAGTTTCTATTCTAGTGCAGGGGCCTGAGAATTCTGTCTCATCTAAAAGATCCTTCTAAACCTACATAGGAGTTGTTAGGCTAGCTGAAATAGCTGTGTGACTGGGTCACTCCCTGCCAGAGAGAAAGTGGATAAGTGAATTGACTCATTGCCAGAAGTTTTAGATAGGGGTGAGGGGAGTTTGTAGCTCCCAGCTATTCATATAGATTGCCTGGAGGCTTTTGCCATACAAATGAACATAGGGACCAGCCGTCAATTCATCCTGTCCAATCATAGGACTACAGTGGTGAACTGGGGCCAGACATTGCTAGGGAAGAAGCACCAAACACCAGGAGGGAGCCCAGGAGAGGTGAGAGAAGGTATTTGACTGTTTATTTTCTACCTTAGGCTTCTGATAATTATACTCTGAGGTCTTCCCTATTACAGTTTCAAGTTAAAGCTTGCTACATCTGAAGCACAAAAGGCGTTTTGATACGGCTGAATACTTTGTATGCTAATATACATTAGCCTGTCAATTATGGTGTGTGTGCAGAGAGATGTGTGTGTGCTCCTCTATATTCTTTGACCGCTCATATTAGTCAAATGGCATGAATTTTTTGTGCTATTTTAATTAATAGGAGTATAAATCTACCCCTGTAATATTCTGACCTTGTATTGGGGGGAAATACGTTATTATTTATATAGATGTTAGATAGAATTTACCTGATGTATTAGATATTTCTCCTTCTGAAGATGGGGCACATTCATAACAGCACAAGTGTATACTAGAAGTTGGCACTTGGCAGTGTCCAGGTAAACAGCTTGCTGAGCATCTGGACCTGGGGATCTGCAGAAAGCAGACAAGATTTGCATTGTTATATTTTAATTCCAAATGTAAAATGACATATGGATGTCATCGGCATGGTTTACTTGCTACAGATTTATGTACACATGTGGGCAAAATTGTTGGTACCCCTCGTTTAATGAAAGAAAAACCCACAATGGTCACAGAAATAACTTGACAAAAGTAATAATATAAATTCTATGAGCCACAAGCCACAAAGCTTCTGGGAGAATGTCCAATGGACAGATGGGACACAAATTGAAATTTTTGGCAAGGCACATCAGCTCTATGTTCACAGATGAAAAAATGAAGCATATCTTGAAAAGAACACTGTCCCTACTGTGAAACATGGAGGAGGCTCTGTTATGTTCTGGGGCTGCTTTGCTGCATCTGGTACAGGGTGTCTTGAATCTGTGCAGGGTACAATGAAATCTCAAGACTATCAAGGGATTCTAGAGAGAAATGTGCTGCCCAGTGTCAGAAAGCTTGGTCTCAGTCGCAGATCATGGGTCTTGCAACAGGATAATAACTCAAAACACACAGCTAAAAACACCCAAGAATGGCTAAGAGGAAAACATTGGACTATTCTGAAGTGGCCTTCTATGAGCTCTGACCGAAATCCTATTGAGCATCTTTGGAAGGAGCTGAAACATGCCATCTGGAAAAGGCACCCTTCAAACCCGAGACAACTGGAGCAGTTTGCTCATGAGGAGTGGCCAAAATACCTGCTGAGACGTGCAGAAGTCTCATTGACAGTTACAGGAATCGTTTGATTGTAGGGATTGCCTCAAAAGGTTGTGCAAGAAAATATTAAGTTAAGGGAACCATCATTTCTGTCCAGGCCTGTTTCATGAGTTTTCTTTTTTTAAAAATTCTGTTGAAGCCTGGTTGGAAAGCAATGTCTGACTTTCATTTGTTCATTTTCATAGAATTTTTATATATTATTACTTTTGTCAGATGGAAGTTATTTCTGTGACCATTGTGGGTTTTTCTTTCATTAAACGGGGTACCAACAATTTTGTCCATGTGTGTACGTGATTGTGATAGCCCATTGAATCACTGTTTGAGGGTTTAACAGGACAGCCAAGACAGGAAAGTATATCTAGCCAAAGTGTCAGGCTAATGACTTTTCACCAGTCAGAACCACTTCAAAGCATCTCTCTGCTCCACACCAATCACTATATACAAGTGCAATGGAGATTTGTAACTAGAGTACCTGTTACAGTGATCAAGCCTTATGAGTGAACATCATCTATATTCTTCATGAATTCCAACTATATTTTTTAATATTTTTAGAATATACATACAGTATTTATGAGAATTCTTAGTCTCTCCTAAACCTCCAAGTCCTACTGTGACATTTTGGAAGACTCTACCCCCTAACTTATGTGCAGAGTAAGGTCTCCAAAAACATTGCCAGTGATCAAGCTCCTGTGTTGAAGTGTTGAAGTGCCCTAGTTGCAATTAAATAAATAATAAAAATGTAAAAAAAAAAATACAATATTCCTTCTCTACGTTCTTTCTTATGTAAAAAAAACAAACGACACATAATTGTGTGTTATTGTTGGTTTCTAAACTGTTAAGTTATCATATTATTTAACTTGTAAATTAAACAAAAACAAAACTGAACAAACAAAAATTAATAAAAAATATTTCAAAATTTTGAATAAGTAAGTGGTCACAAATACTATAATTAAAGCACGAATGATGCAGATGTATCCTGTCTTAGATTAACTCTTGGATGGGTATTGTCCAAATATGGGTCTTGAAATTAACAGCTTTTTGAGATATGCCATCACAAAATAATATGATGACACTAAGTGATATGCTATCTATGTTTCGATCCTTCTAGATGGGGGCAGCACGGAGACTCAGTGGTTAGCACTGTAGCCTTGCAGTGCTGGAGTTCTGGGTTCAAATCCTGCCAGGGACAACATCTGCAAGGAGTTTGTATGTTCTCCCCATGTTTGCATGGGTTTCCTCCAGGTACTCCGGTTTCCTCCCACACTCCAAAGATATTCTGATAGAGAATGTAGATTGTGAGCCCTATATTTGACAGTGACTGATAATGTCTGTAAAGCGCTGCAGAATATGATGGTGCTATACAAGTAAGCATAATAAAAATAAATAAATTCTATATGGAAGCCTTTCAAGGGTTTTGTTAGCATTAGGGAGTGAACCGAGTAGGATCAAACTGCATTTGACCCACATTTTCCAAAAGTTTTTGGATTGACTCAAACCTGAAACTTTTGGGGTTCAATGCTCAGGAAACACTATTATACTTTTGGGTCTCTTTAGGGGAGGTGAGTAAAAATAACAGTTATACTCCTTGCCTCACCTCTCCTGGGCGGAGGTTCCCCAGCATCCTCTGGATGATGTCATGTGCCCCGGGGATACTGCTGAGACCTGTGATTGGGCACTAGTGGTCATTATACTATGACCCAGTGACATCAGCCCAAGGCCGGAAGAGACCTGAAGAGTTTGCCAGAGATGCCACAAAGATGCCCAGGAAAGGTGTGACAAGGTGAGTATAACTGTTTGTTATATTTACTCACCTTCCATTTGGCCTCCACTTATTATACTCTGGGGTCTGAGGAGACCCAAGGATATAATAATGACACTTGTGGCATGCGACAAACAAGTAGTTCTGAAACAAACCAAAGGGCCGAACCTCAGATATATTCATCAAAATTAATCTTGTGAGGTTCGCCCATCTCTAGCATGTTGCAATATTGCATTGAATACATTTTATGAGACATTGTAGTCCTTAACTAAATTAGAGTGAACTTAAGGGTGGATACATTCCCTTTTTTCTCAGGATTGGAGGTTCCAGCATTTGGACCTCCACTAATCAAAATGTGATCTTATATACGAGTAACTGCCATAATATTAGAAGGTGATATTATTCAGCATACATTTGTTGATAACAAGAATAAAAATGACCCAAGAACTCACTTCTGATACATTATTTTTCCACGATATGTCTTGCGCATTAACCCAAAAGTCCAAGTGTCCCATAGATTTTAGCCTGTACGATCCCACCTGATTCAAATCCAAGACATAATCTTGTGATATAATGGGATTGTTAACAACCAAGTCGAACTCTTTATCTCCTTTGTCTGTGAAACATTTTTTTTCTGGTCCTGATTCATCTGTCCACATCATCGCTTCTATATAATTGTGCACCTTCCATAAAGAGATGAAGATTATGTCAAGTATGATAAAGAGTGCTCGTAGTAAAGTATGCTCATAGGAAAGAGTGTATATCACTAAGAAAGTAAGCAATGACAAGCTTGTGATCGAAGGATCTCCTAACAGAGTTGCGCTAAGTAGGCACAACTCTAATGTGGACAAATCTGGTCATCTTTCCTTGAAGTGCGGTGCTAAACCTGAACTTGAGGTAAAGCATATATAGAAAGGGGGACAATAGGAACCCAGTGAGAGACATCTTGGTGCTGATCTGTTGAACAAATCTATACCCAAGCTGGTATAATGGGTAAAAAATAAACTTTATTGAAATATCTCTCACCTAAAGAAAGAGGTGATAATATTTCAGTAAAGTTTAGCGCTATATACAGTACATATCACTAAAATAAATCACTCTTAAAATTCTTGCCCCATAGTCATGTAATAAAGAAACATAGTTAATAGTGCTTTCATGCTGTGATGAAGGACCACAAATGTCAGAAACGCATAACCATGATTTATTATGGCTGTATTGCTCACTTCGTGATGTTTTAATGCATTACCAATAAAGAAAAAATTTTCATTCGAAGTGCTAGATGGCTGTGTGTTCTTGAATAACATGGATTTATACTAGTATAATGTTGTACCGTGTTAGCCATTGAAAGTAGTGGAAGAGTGAAGAAATCAGGCGATACCTTTTAGAGGCTAACTGAGTATATTTATAAGTAAGCTTTCAGGAGTACTAGCTAGCTCCCTTCATCAGACATGGTGTGATACAAGAACTGAAAATTAAAAGATTTTTATACACATGGTTTTCAAAGCATTTTAGAGTCCTTAAAAAAAATTGCAATCTAAGTAGAGAAGTTATTTACAACAGGTCAAAAAAACAGTCTGGAAACTTGTGGTGCGTGACGGAGGGATCAGTAATTCTTGCTGTTATCTGTTTGCTATCAGGAGGTGATTTGTGTTCCTCACAGGTCATACATAGTGTGATTTGAAGCTGGCATGAATATTGAGTTCAGTTCATGGTTCAAACATAGTGTGACATGAAGCTGGCATGAATATTAAGTCCAAATTGCAGAGTTTGAAATTTTTGCATAAATTTGTACTCCATTTCTTTCCTTTTCTCCTGTGTCTTAAAATGTCCCATTAAACCCACAACCCGCAAATCTTCAATAGAGTGGTTTTCTCCGGAGAAATGTGCGGCCACTGGGAGATCTGTTCTGCTGTTATTAATATTGGATCTGTGTGAGTTCATTCGTTGACTGAGTCTCTGCCCTGTTTCCCCCACATAGAGGCCTGTGGTGGGACATTGCACACACATTATGAGGTACACCACATTGGAAGACCTGCAGGAGAATGTCCCCCTAATTCTGTGCACCTGTTGTGACTGTGGGATAGGTACACTGTCAGTGGTGTGGATGTGCTTGCAGGTCATGCACCTTTTATGTAGGCAAGGTGAGGTGCCATTTTCAGTTGGGGCCTTCAGGGCACTCCGGACGATAATGCGCCTCAGGTTTGGTGGTTGTCGAAAGGAGAGGAGAGGGGGGACTGGAAATATGTCCTTGAGTCTGTTGTCCCTATGTAGCACAGGTTGGAGCTCCTTGGCAATCCTTCGTAGGATCTCCAGCTGTGGGTTGTAGGTGACAACTAGGGGCACTCGGGCATCTTTCTGGGTCTCTCTATATGTGAGCAGACTGTCTCTGTTAATGGCTGCTGCTTTGTTTAATTGGTTGTCTGTCACTTTTGGTTTGTATCCCAATCTGAGAAATTTCATCTTCAGATCCAGGAGGTGCTTGTCCAGGTCTGTTTTGTCGGAGCAAATACGATTGTATCGTATAGCCTGGCTGTAGATTATAGATTGTCTTGTGTGCTTGGGGTGGAAGCTGTCGTTTCTCAGGTAGGCCGTTCTGTCTGTGGGTTTGTGGTATATTGATGTGAGTAGCCGGTGGTCTTTAATGTATATTGTGGTATCCAGAAAGTGAATTTCACTCCCTGAATAGCTAAGTTTAAGGTTGATGGTCGGGTGAAAGTCATTGAAGTCATTATGGAATTGAAGTAGGGCCTCCTCACCTGCAGTCCAGATGACAAGGATATCATCGATATAACGAAGGTAAATCATAGGTTTGGTGGTGCATGTTGATAAATATGTTCCTTCCATTTCTGCCATAAAGAGATTTGCATATTGGGGTGCACATCTGGTCCCCATTGAAGTTCCCATTCGCTGTACATATAGATCCTCTCCAAAGGTAAAATGGTTGTGGCTAAGGATGAATTGTATGAGCTGCGTTACTGGTTCTGTTGGGAGGTTTTGTTTTGCCAGGTGTACCCGACATGCTGCAACTCCATCCTTGTGGGGAATGTTAGTATACAGGGATTCCACATCCATGGTGGCCAAAATGGTACCCTCAGGTAGAGGGCCCAGGGCATTCAGTTTGTTAAGAAGGTCAGTGGTGTCCTGGATATAGCTTGGAGTATCCCTGACAAGGGGTTTTAGGAGATTTTCCACCCAACCTGAGATGTTTTCTGTCAGTGTCCCAATGCCAGAAATGATAGGCCTCCCAGGGTTGCCATCTTTGTGTATCTTTGGGAGCATATAGAAGCAGCCCGGCCTGGGATCTTGTGGGATAAGTCCTTTTACCTGATTCTGGATCTGGACTGGAAACTCCTTGATCATACTCTTTAGTTCTTTCATATAGGCCTCTGTGGGATCACTTCCAAGTTTGGAGTAATGGATGGGATTTGACAGTTGCCTGTTTGCTTCCTGGATATAGTCTGAGGTGTTCATTATGACTATTGCGCCCCCTTTGTCAGCCGGTTTTATTATTATATCCTGATTTTCTTTCAGTGATGTAATAGCCTTCTGTTCTTGCAGGGTTAGGTTATGCGCCTGTTTCTTTTGTTTCTCCAGGATTTCTGATTTTACTTTGCTTCTGAAACAGTCAATATATTTATCCAGTGCTGCATTAGCTCCAGGGCGTGGGGTGCAGGTAGATTTTTTGGTAGGATTCCTTATGGGCTGTTCCATTTCAGAGTCGCTGCTGTATGGAAGGTCTTTGTCATAAAAATATTCCCTGTAAAGTCACATATCCATATATCTATCTATACAGGGGGGTGCTAATTGTGAAAAGACAGAAGTCTCTAATAAAGTGGCCATTCAGTGTAACTATTAATATACTGTCTACATCTACATTGTTCATCCGTTTTACAGAGACAATGGGGCAGATATATTAAGACTGACATCTCATAAAGTTTTATTAAAGGCACTGGGCTCAAGTATGTCAGAGCCACATCATAAATCAGTCACACGTCCATGTGCCTGAATGGAGATATACGCCAGTTAGGGACTGTCATAGATTTTCAGAAATTAAAATTAAAATAATATGTAGGGCTGGGGCACCCTCTTCCCAGCTCTGTCCATATTTGCACAATGTGATGACCAAGGCTCCAAATGGCGGTTATGGTGCAACTTCGGTGCAAGAAAGAGCCTTGAGCTAAATGTGAACATCAATATTATCCGTCTATGGCACAAAACTAGTATAAATGGATTGATAATTTTCCTCCATTATTTAAAATATTATTTCCATAATTTACCTTGTGTTTATGTTGATATATCTGGTCTGTAGACGGATGGCCATGAGACATGTACAAATCATGTAAGGCAGTAGCCAAGGACAGGACAGCGAGATACAGTTGGGAAGTTTTTTCATCAAAAATTGATAATAACTGTTTTTCCAATGATTCTGTTCCATTACATTTATGAAGAGATTTTTTAGGCTGATTTTTATACATTTTATCTTTTTTTCTTTATCCCTGGTTTGCATTTAAATTCTATATTCAAGAATTGCCCAAGGATCACGTCTTTAGGATTCTTCAAGGAATTTAAATTTTTGAAGTAACTTTCCATGTCTAGAATTTTTCCTTGGCTCAGGGCAAACACTAAACTAAGATTGACTAACTCTGCTAAATTATATAGAACATACACAATTTGGGGAGAGAAATTGGGATTAAAGATTAAGGTCCTGTCCTGTGTCACAGGTAGAAGATCAAAAAGAAAATTTTGCATTGTATCAGAATAAGTGCCGCAAATTATAATAATCCGTGCAGATGAATTATTTATCACCTCCATAGATTTTTTCTTGTTCTCCGCATTTTTTCCATATAAAACATGATATTCACTTGTTAAAACAAAGGCCACACAGATCTCATGTCTGATAAGAATGTTTGTCAGTAAGCTTGTTTCTTTTCTGCCGGCCTCATCATTAGAGGCTATGATTCCAATCCAGGTCCAATTAAAGTAGCTCAAAACTTCACATATGACAGAATAAGCTTTGTAGTCATCGGGAACGGTCCGGAAAAAGGACAGGAAAAGATCTCTGTCACCGAGCAATGGGTCTGTGGCTCCGTAACTGATCTATATTATTAAAAAAATAATAATAATATGTGAAATAATATGAGTGCATATTTCATGTGTGTGTTTGGCAGGATAACAGTACATTTCCTTTACATTTTTATTTGTCTTTATTTGAATGATTATAATAATTATTCTGTATCTTTTCCTTAAAGTTACAATGGATTGTGACATGTTTAATGGGAAAAATAGAGCAAAACTATGTAAGCTATTATTAGGAGGGGTAAATAATAAAGGTGTCCAACGTGAAAGTTAAGGAGCCAGTGGGAAAGTGTAGAAGCTTAGACTAGCCCTATCCTTATTTTTCTTTAGATTATTTAGAATATCCTTATATTTCTTTAGATCTGAACCAAAAGATGGATTTCCTCTCCACAATTAATGCAACTTAAAAAAAAAGTAACACTAATTATACAATAAGCAAAATGGGTCAAGTTTCCTACATTTTTATAGTTTAACCTATTCGTGACACATTTTTCATTTTTGTGTTTTCCCTGCATTCCAAAAGCCATAAGTTTTTAATTTTTCCATTTACATAGTCATATGAGGGCTTGATTTTTGCATGACAAGTTGTACTTGAAAGTGGTTCTGTTTCATATTCTGTACTATGTACTGGGAAGCGGTAAAAAAATTCAAAATGAGAAGGAATTGAAAAAAAAAATGCAGTATGCAGCTCTGGAGTATAATACAGGATATAACTCAGGATCAGTACAGGATAAGTAATGTAATGTATGTACACAGTGACTGTACCAGCAGAATAGTGAGCGCAGCTCTGGAGTATAATACAGGATATAACTCAGGATCAGTACAGGATAAGTAATGTAATGTATGTACACAGTGACTGTACCAGCAGAATAGTGAGCGCAGCTCTGGAGTATAATACAGGATGTAACTCAGGATCAGTACAGGATAAGTAATGTAATGTATGTACATAGTGACTGTACCAGCAGAATAGTGAGTGCAGCTCTGGTGTATAATACGGGATGTAACTCAGGATCAGTACAGGATAAGTAATGTAATGTATGTACACAGTGACTGCACCAGCAGAATAGTGAGTGCAGCTCTGGAGTATAATACAGGATGTAACTCAGGATCAGTACAGGATAAGTAATGTAATGTATGTACACAGTGACTGCACCAGCAGAATAGTGAGTGCAGCTCTGGAGTATAATACAGGATAAGTAATGTAATGTATGTACACAGTGACTGCACCAGCAGAATAGTGAGTGCAGCTCTGGAGTATAATACAGGATATAATTCAGGATCAGTACAGGATAAGTAATGTAATGTATATACACAGTGAATGCACCAGCAGAATAGTGAGTGCAGCTCTGGAGTATAATACAGGATGTAACTCAGGATCAATACAGGATAAGTAATGTAATGTATGTACACAGTGACTGTACCAGCAGAACAGTGAGCGCAGCTCTGGAGTAAAATACAGGATGTAACTCAGGATCAGTACAGGATAAGTAATGTAATGTATGTACACAGTGACTGTACCAGCAGAATAGTGAGCGCAGCTCTGGAGTATAATACAGGATGTAACTCAGGATCAGTACAGGATAAGTAATGTAATGTATGTACACAGTGACTGCACCAGCAGAATAGTGAGTGCAGCTCTGGAGTATAATACAGGATGTAACTCAGGATCAGTACAGGATAATAATAATAATAATAATAATAATAATAGTCCTTTAATAGTCCCACAGTGGGGAAATTCAGTGTGTTACAGCAGCTAAGATAAGATAAGCAGATACAAATACAAATACAACATGTACAGGAATGTTCCAAGGTGAGAGGAATTACATTAATAGCAGACAGACAGATAGGAAGTAGCGGGGGGGGGGGGGGGATATAACAGGCAGAGAGATATTTCAGTTCTCTGTGTGTAATGATCTACGCTTAGGTCGGTGTTGGTTGTACAGCCTAACCGCGGTGGGGAGGAAAGACTTCCGATAGCGCTCCTTCTCACACCTAGGGTGGAGCAATCGGTCACTGACAGTACTGCCCAGCGCGATCACAGTCTCATGCATGGGATGGGAGTTATTCTCCCGCATGGAGCTCACCACGGACAGTATCCTTCTGTCACCCACCACCTGCACTGGGTCCAGTGGGCTCCCCAGGACAGAGCTGGCCCTTCTAATCAGCTTGTCAAGTTTATTTCTGTCCCTGGTTGATATACTGCTCCCCCAGCAGGCCACTCCAAAGAAGATGGCTGATGCCACTACCGAGTTGAAGAAAGTCCTAAGAAGTGCCCCCCGGATTCCAAAGGCTCTCAGTTTCCTAAGCAGGTAGAGCCTGCTGTGGCCCTTCCTGTACAGGGCCTCCTTATGATCTGCCCAGTCCAGCTTATTATTAAGGAGCAAACCCAGGTACTTATAGGTGTTCACAATCTCGATGCCCGTCCCCAGGATGTCCACTGGTTTTGGAGGGCATCTGCCTTTACGGAAGTCCACCACCATCTCCTTGGTCTTCCCCGCGTTAATCTTCAGGTGGTTCTGGTGGCACCAGTCCACAAAAAACCGGTTCAGTTCTCTGTACTCCCTGTCATCATCGTCTGTGATGAGGCCTATTAAGTAATGTAATGTATGTACACAGTGACCGCACCAGCAGAATAGTGAGTGCAGCTCTGGAGTATAATACAGGATGTAACTCAGGATCAGTACAGGATAAGTAATGTAATGTATGTACACAGTGACTGCACCAGCAGAATAGTGAGTGCAGCTCTGGAGTATAACACAGGATGTAACTCAGGATCAGTACAGGATAAGTAATGTAATGTATGTACACAGTGACTGTACCAGCAGAACAGTGAGCGCAGCTCTGGAGTATAATACAGGATGTAACTCAGGATCAGTACAGGATAAGTAATGTAATGTATGTACACAGTGACTGCACCAGCAGAATAGTGAGTGCAGCTCTGGAGTATAATACAGGATAAGTAATGTATGTACCAGTGACTGCACCAGCAGAATAGTGAGCGCAGCTCTGGAGTATAATACAGGATATAACACAGGATCAGTACAGGATAAGTAATGTAATGTATGTACACAGTGACTGCACCAGCAGAATAGTGAGTGCAGCTCTGGAGTATAATACAGGATGTAACTCAGGATCAGTACAGGATAAGTAATGTAATGTATGTACACAGTGACTGCACCAGCAGAATAGTGAGTGTTATAATAGTATAGTACAAATACAATTTAGATTTCACACAGGAAATATAACCCTGTGACTAACCTGTGTGTATGGATATATCCCCAGGAGCTGAGCTATAGGTAAAGTGGTTGATGAGAAATTATCTCCAATAAAACCAACAACCTTCTTCTTAGTACAAGAGTAATTGGGGACAACATTTCCCGGCCCAGGTAGAATCTGTAAAATGCTCTTTATTGCCTTCCTGGGATCTGCACACGAGTCATATATGTGATATCCCAGGGTCATGTTCGGTAGAATAAAAGGATTTTTGTTGATTTCATCAACAGTGTAAAAGAAAGCCAATAGATTCTTGTAGTGAGAAATGCATGGACTGTAAAATAAGGAGAATAAATGACAGCATGCTTATCTGACAAGTTATATTATAATATATTACAGATCTGGTCTTGCACAACATAAGTTGTGTTTTGAACTTTTTTTATTGTCATTGTTTTAGTTTTTATAACCTTTTTTTATTCCTTATGGGAAATACTTTCTTTCCTATACCTCAGGACTGATGCCCACGACAATCCAAATGATAGTCCATCAATGTTAGAAACCGGATAACCCCTTTAACACTATTCTATTTTTTAAAAGCATTCTTACTGTTCCGTTTTTTTCGACATCGGCCTCAAACTTTTGCACATTACTGTATGTCAGTAGCTTGGACCTCACAATAGGCTCAAACTTCCAGTAATGTAGCGATTGTTTCTCAACATTTATCTCCCTACCCCCTACCTCCACAATGACCCCTGCACCAGTCACAGATGATAAACACAAAATTCTCCCATAGAAGTCAATGAAAGAAGAAATCAGATCTTATAAATATGGAAACAAAATGGACAGACCTTCCTGCGGGATACTTAAGAATATTGAAAGTGATAATACGGTTTATAAGATCCTAATAAATAGTATGTTTCAAAAAAATCTTTATTACAATTTATTAAAAAGTACAGGTTAATAGACTTGCCAAACATAGATTTTGAATGCAAACCTTAGCAGTCAGGTTACTAAGATTTAAGATTTTGGGGGGGATATAAGGAAAAAGATGAGGTGGGGTGGTTACGGCTTCATCCAGCTCCCGGTAATGTTAGGAAAATTAGAAATTTGGCAATAGTTATTAAAAATGTAAAAAGTTTTAAAAATAAAACAGTATCAGCATTGCTATATGTAATATGACCAAGCTTCAGGATTTAACAATGATTTACCATTAGTTATTAGTAATTCCTATTCTCTGCTATTGGGATTGTGACAGTAGTAGCCTGGGGTTTAGTGATGTAACCCATAAGAATCCTCGAATTACTGTAATGGACATACTGTATGGAATAGATTTTCTGGGGACGTTTGAGTTACACTTGAAAGATATCATATCAACTGTGATCTACACAACCCTTTATTCCTCTTTCTATGGAAAGTGATCATTCGGAATAGCATGAATATTACATAGAAACAATAAATTCTTCATGTCTGGTCCCGGGACAATGCAGCAGTTTTTTGTAGGATTTCTCTTGGTTCACATTCTTCAGTTGTTAGACAATGATAATGTGATATACAACAGACCCCTCCGGCAGATTCAGCCCTGGTACTTGATATCATGTTCTGACACTTACATAAGACATGCTGAGATTGGCTCAAAATACTCAAACCCATGTGCATTAGTAAATATCATATTGTTGACAGTGACAACTCCTCCAATCATAATGTCGCCATCCTGTACATATTCAAAGTCTTCAATCATATGGTAGACCTGGAGTCTACAGGCTGGTGCCGGAGTCTGACTTGTGGATATACAAGGTGTTACACATAGGAATAACACACTGAGCAGAGCTTTCAGTGAAAAAGATACTGTAGAAGATCTTGCAAAGCATTTAGTATTACTTCCTACAATAAGGAGGAATAACCCCGGGCTCACAGCATTCAGAAATATAGTGACAGGCAATAACTTTGGCAGCATCTTAGTGTGAATGCAGCTTGAGCAATTCTATCTACGTTTTATAGACATTTCTTCTTATTGTAATACATTGTGTCCTTCGTTTACACGAAGGTCTCATGTGTTTGAAGTTAAAAGAATTCATCACTAAAATATATTGTTTATGTTGTAGCCCGTTTTGGTCTCCATGGCCACATTTTCCAAATCTGATAAGTCAGTTTATGAAGCAATAACTTTAGAATACTTTCACTTATCTAAGATACATTGTATTTTATGTTAGTGACAGAATTTTGTTAAGTTCCATGTTCATTTATTTAACAAAATAAATATAGCTATTAAAATTTACAGCAATTTTAAAAAAAAAAATTAAATTTTTAAATTTTTAAATTTTATTTTCTCCTTTTATGTTCAATAAAATTGTCTTGGAAAAGTACTCTTATACAAAGCTCTGGGACATTTTCAAATTGGTTTCTTGTGAGCTTAAAATTTATCCTTGTCCCATTCCTGTGAGAAAAAGGTCACACTCAGGTCTTCCTTCCAGATTGTATAAGATGGGGCCATATTGTTTGTATTCTATCAGTCAACAGCATCCTGTAAATCAGAAAAATAAGATGATGACAGGGTGCAGAGTTCTTCAGGTGAGAAGTTTATTTGCTTATGAGGGCAACGGTGACACAAAAACTTTGCAGTTGGTTAGATTTGAGCCAGGTACAACGCCTAGCCACACCTATAGGGAGTAACACCTGCAGTAATGAGAACGTGGTGTATGTGACTACTCTATGGTGGACCTCTGCAATATCCAGGAAGAGTGTCTTAGACATGCACAATGGAAATTTAGGATTATGAGATAAAAGGGTAAGAGGAATACGGTATGGCAGAGAGAGGATAGAAGGAGAACAACCAGACCCACTCTGATAGTAACGTCTTGTATAGTGCAGAGGATTAGAATCCCTATGTGTGATTCATGCAGGAATCTAAAGAGATTAAGTGAATGGTGAGCGAGTTCATGTTCAATCCACCCCGAGCCTTGAGGAGATGTTGAGCAGTACAGTACATCTACAATAGAGGTGACAATAGAAGCCCTGTGATAGATGGAAAAGTTGTCAAGACCTGCGCTTCCTCTCTTTTATGGTCTATTAATAAGGATATTGATCAACCATGACCTAAAGCTACAAAAACAAAACTAATGGAGATAGATTAAGTTTAAGAAGGAACATGCTAGGCAACATTATTGGAGCTGTCTGATATGCATGAAGGGTCTTAGGTAAAATGTCCATCTTTAGGAGGTTAATTATGTCAATCCACAACAGGGGGATTTAGTTTATTCCAGAAGATCCTTCTCGATGGAGCCCAAACATATTTCAGGGAGCTGTGAGGGGTCTAAGGGTATTTGTATACATGGATACTTAATAGAATCCTTCATCGATGTACAAGACTAGATGTGTTACTTCCGATGTGTTTAAGGAGGCTGATATTTAGCATTTTGGATTTATTGCATTGGCTTTGAAGCTGAAGACATTGAAAAAAACGTTGAAATCTTTGGATATTAGAACTCTTAATCTCTTGATTTCCTCCAAGATGTCAGAGGGTGTGTGATCACATTACAGGGAGGATTAATAAGCAACACATGTCAGAGGGTAACCTGGGGTGCAATCCACTGGAGAACCAATGTCCACAATTTTTACTATATGCAAAATATTCCTATAGAGGGTTCATCTGGTTTTGTGTGGGGGAGGTTAGGGAGGCCATAGATTTATTCATGTCCAGTCATAGCATAGTGGAAAGCACTAAAATGATTCTGTTAGGAGTGTTTATCTTAAACACAGCAAGGCTTAAAAAAGAAAGGTCTTCATTCTTTCTGACTCCTTTAGCCACCTTAAAGTTAGGCAATAAAAAAGCCCAGGGAAGGTCTCTCCAGTAGTTCGGCTTGTAATACCAAATTTATGGTGACTAATTGCTAGGCAGAATTTGCATTTAGAATGGTTGCAGCCGCCATTTTGTGTATAAATAGCCATAAGTTTAAGGGATTGTTTATCTTATCCATTGCTACACTTGAGGAAGGGGTATCTCACCTGAAACGTGTTGTGTGCTCTGGTGTTCTCCCAGCGCGCTCTGGTCCTTCTACTCTGGCAACTTCTCAAGGTGAAACTAATCACTGGATGTGACGTCCCAGATCCCTTCCACTGAAGCCGCTGATTGACCTCAGTGGTCACGTGACTGTTGAGGCCAATCAGCGGCCTTAGCAGGTCTCAGGAGGAGACCCACGATGTCACAGGTAGTGACATCGCATGCCCTTCACTGAGGCTGCTGATTGGCCTCAGTGGTTACGTGTGGCCGGGATGTCCGCCGGAAAATAACAACGGACCGAGAGGACTGGACTGCGCTGGGAGGCGCTGGAGCACCATGGAAAGGTGAGTATGAATTGTTTTTATTTTTTTTCACTGCCACCGGCTGATTTAAAAAATAAATTCATTGTCTATTTTTTCCTAAGATGTTTCTTGAAATGCTGGTCAGTACAAGAAGCCAATGAAATCAAGGCATCAAGAATGATGGGCAAGTCTCTTCCAGCAAGCTCATATTTAATGTGACCAGACAGACCTTCCCAGACCATTACAGGCAAGTACTGTACAGAGGCTGGCATGCAGACCTGTATGGCAAATTGGCCTACAGACATATTTCACTGATGTAGACGGAAAAAAGTGGTGATGGTGAGAAAATTCTGAAAATTTGTGGTTATTTGTGGTTATGCAACTTCAAAGCTTCAACAGAGGGCAGAGATGCTATGAAAACCATTTTAGCTTTGTTAAAGGAAGCTGGTGTGCATGACGGTCGAAATGTACTCTGCACTGATTTAGGAATTCACAGCTGGACTTGGAACTCCCACCATTACAAGAAAGTAAAGGCAGCTGAATATAACAATTACTGAAATGTAAACTATGTGAAAGTTGTTGCACCCGCAGAGGTGAAGGCTGAGAAGTTCTTGGCTGGAGTGTTGCTATGTTGTGAGGATGATCTGAGATTGGTAGCTTGCAGCAACTGGTCTCTTGACTGTCCAGAAACCTTCTCTTACAGTGGTCCAAGTGAGGCCACCAACTATGGGACAGTGCATCAAGATATTAGAAAATATCAGAGTGTGGCAACACAAGTCCAGAGGGATGGCAACACAGATGCAATGGTCAGGAAAAGGCCAGTCTGCAATGGGTAATCAGAGAGATGTAATGACATTGATCAAAATATAGGGATTTCAGAAAGTCAGGAACACAAGCCCAGATTAGTGATTCTGTAAATCATGCAGTAACAAATAGGTACACCTTTACAGGGGAGTTGAGAACTAATAACCTTTGGCAGGGTGTGGCATGTAAAGACCCTACAGCAACCCGAAAAATCAAGAAGTGCATGGTCTTAGTATTGTGAAGGAGCAAGGAAAGAGCAGTATGTAGAAAAGTTAACTTGGTGGCCATGTCTGCTTGGTGATGAAGTACACTGGAGGCACAGACCATTGGCATTGCAAAAAGTAAAGAAGGAAATAACTGTACATTTTCTTATTTTTGTGGAATTCTGCTGCTCCATTTCCTACAGAAGTCTGTGAACATTAATACATGTGGTCATGGTTACTGTGCTCTAAATGCTGACTATGTTATGTGGTGAGAAGGAACCTCTATGGTTTTCCCCAGCAAATCATGTTCTAACAACTTTATTAGGGTCCTCATTGATAAACTTATGGTCTCCTTTAGTCTGCTGGCCATGGAGAGGAATCTAGAACCCTTAATGGTGGTTCGGCTATTCATGAGCTTGTGCTTTGTGTGGGGAAGGTAGCTCGGTAGTAGCAATGGTGCGGACCCAACCAGTCAGAGACAGGGACACAATGTCAGGTGCAAACAAGTTTATTTGGAAAAACAGCAAAAACAAATAAACCTTCATGTCAGGAAGCAAAATAAAATACAGCCTTAACTTTAGGCAAAAAGAAAAAAACGTCAAACAAAAGCCTGCTCGTCTGAGCACTAACTAAACAGTAAAAAAAAAACTGACTATACGTGTGGCTTAATACCAACCACACGAATAAACAACAAAGTACAGTACAGTCTCACCAGACTCTCCGTATGTCAGGACAGACCCAGGCACCTCCTCTCGCTCCCAGGATCTGCCCTGAAGTGCAGGCTCTGCAGCCTTTTATGGGCCAGTAACGAGCCCAGGACCCACACCTGGGGCTGGGGCCTATTCAAGGCCCGCACTGGGCCACACATATGTCAGAAACTTGGGGCTGATATACCTGGACTCCAGCACTCTGCCTGTCACCTTCTCATATTTGCCAAAATGTCCAGTGTGGTACTGACTTATTGTTTTATTTATCACATTGGTATAGGGGAGGCAAAACATTTGTTATGGTCCACATTGATTCTGGGCTGAGTTTTTATGTTGGACTCTAATATCATTGCCCCGTCCTGCTTTCTGAACTAGTATATGAATAGTTATGATATATTGTTACCTAGGCAGCGGCATGTCCGTATGAGTCCATTCATGGAAAGCCAATGACCAGCTGCGGTCCTGTATGTATGCACATGGACATTTTGTTCTCTGATACCAGAGAAGTTTTTCATAGGAACTTGCCCTTGTGAAAGTCAATAGATAAACAGTACTGTCTGATTGAAACAAAGAATGGTGCTCAAGTAAAGTTCTAAAGTAGTTCTCCATATTGCGTGCCTGTGGTTCTTCTGTGTCTGCAAGTCCTGACTACACAGCCTCACACTTTATTACAGCTGACACCAATATTCTGGGCTATTTAGGTGTGTTTGAAGCTGTGTGATATAAAAGGTTTGCAGCCAGAGCTGGGGTGGACATAACATTGTGCAGTTGTACAAGGGCTCAGAAGGCCAAGAAAAAGAACTATTTTTAAGCCTGGCCATGGACAGACTACAAGTTTGGTTGTATCTCCAGGTATTTGACAAATACGGATCTTAATGCAGTCCCCTTTTGGGAGCCTCCCACCTATGACTAGGGGCTGGCTTACTACACGCACCAAATCAACAGGGATATGACTTATTTTGGGAATATGCAATAACTCTGTAGGGGCACCATAGATCAGAACGATATGCCCATCATGCAATGCGTATTGTGTTTACCAGTTTTGGCATACAAAACATGAAGATGAACTCATAATCCCTTTAGGAGATATATAATTCAGGATGGTTTGGAAGGTTAATAGATTAGGTGCTTGATGGTATGGAATGGCATATTCTTATATGCAGATTGTTATAAAACAAGAATTATGACATACGTGCCTTTGATGTTATATTTTTCCTTTGTTCCATATAGATTTCTTAGATATAACAATAAACAAACTTCTTAACTAGACACAATACAAGATATATATAATTTATAACAGGTCATCCTATCATCTTGACATAATCTTTCTACTGTCTATTAGATTGTCAGTAAAGGTCTTCACTACAGAGATGTAAAGGGTGTGCAGAAAACAAGACGCCTATAACTTGCACCGAGGCCCTCAGCTGTCTGTGTCTGCACCAATCACAGTGGTAGTAAATAAGCAAGGTCAGCATAGGGGGAGCAGACAACCAAATTGTGAATTCATCACTCCAGAGCATAATTTCACATCACCACAGTTTAAAGGGGTTGTCCAGGAATTTTTGCCATACTCGCCTGTCCCCGCCATTCCGCTAGACCTTTGCTTAGGACCATCAGCACTCAGGGACTTGTTCAAGCGGAAGTCCTTGCCACACATGACTGTTGAGGCCAGGGCTATTTTAACCATAGTGCCAATGGTGAATCCACACCTGGCCCTATGATAGCAGGGGCCCCTTCAACAGCCCCGGATTGAGCGGGACAGTCCCACATTTCGGGTGCTGTCCTGCTGTTCTGGGCGGCAGTGATTTCAACTCTCTCTGTGTCCTTAGGACACAAATAGAGGTTGAATACAATAGTGGAGCTGATAGCTGCATGCTCCACTATTGTATTCAACCTCCTAAGGACACAAATAGTTTGAACAGAGCCCCATAATGTATTAAAACGGCCCTGGCTGAGGCCTAAGGAAACGAACCAGGACATCACAGGTGACGTATGTGAGTAACGTTCCTCGTCCTTCGCTTAGGCCTCTGATTGGCGTGTGGAGAAGACTTCCACCAGAACAAGCCCCCAGGCACCGCTGGTCCGAACAGTGGCCTGGGCCACCAGAGTGCTGGGAAAAGGTGAGTATGGATTATTTTTTATTTTTTACCTTCCCCGGCCTCCTGCCAAAAATCTGTATATCCTGGGTAACCCCTTTAATGATGACGTGCTTTAAAGCTCACCACCTGACTCACTCGCACCAAATACATTGTGCATACTAGGCTTGTGGACAGCAGTGAAAACAAGGAAAGTCATCCGTCCGCATAATGTTATCCATATACTGTAGCCACAGCTCTGCAAGGGTTACTGAACTTATTCAATTCTTTTCTTCTGTTTCTTGTATTTTTAAAATCTAAATCTTCCAAATCTAGTAAGTCAAGAATACGTTAAGTACAATAAGATATGGGACTTGTGTGTAAATTTAGGATACCTTGTATTAAAGTAACCAGGACTGTCTATAAAATGTGGAAATATTCGCTCAGGCTGCATCAACACTAAGATGCTGCACAAATTACTGCCTGTGACTATGTTACTGAATGGTACAAGCCCAGGGTTATTCCTCCTTATTGTAGGATATGTTGCTTTATCCTTTTTACCACTGTTTACTTTTTTTTCACTTGAAAATTGTATTATGTTTTTTATTCCTGTGTGTGACACCTTGTATAGCCACACACCCGACTCCAGCACCAGCCTGTAGGCTTCAGATCCAGAAGATGTTTGAAGATTATGAATATGTACAGGACGGAGACATTATGGTTGGAGGAGTTGTCAGTGTCAACACTTATATACGTTCTACAATTCATAGAGTGGAGGGTAAAGACATGATGTGTCTCTTGTAAGTGTCTTAACCTACTGTATACTATCAGGTGTGGTTCCTAAACATGTACTGTATGTATGGCTTTTACGTACAGTATTACCTTATTATTGAGGCTGGATTGCAATATGAGCTCTGCAAGGAACAACAGATATTTTTAATTTCAAATATTTTTTATTAACATTTTATGCAAAATTTCACCATGGAAATAAAGACAGCCAATGCAGAGAGTTTCAATCTGCATATTTATGCAGAAAACTACACAGGAATAAGTCAACATGAAAGGACTGAAAAAAAGGAAGGTAACACAATACATTTGTGTCATTCCGAGCATTACATTAGAGGAATAGTCAGTACATAATCTGAAAAAGTATTTGCCATATGATATGAGGAAGGTATTTACCTGTCTTAAAGAGGACTTTTCACCTCCTTGGCAAAGTTCACCTCTTTGCATCATTTTAGGGCGACGATCACTGATTTTGGCACAGTTGATATTTTTTTCTCTTGTCAGCACCATTCTGGAGCAATAGGTGCTGTTAGTATTAATGTATGATATGCTAATTAGGCTCTGTACTGTCAGGTGGGCGGTGTCAGGTAGCAGCAGATAAGGGGTGTAATTCTGAGCTCTGACACTGGTAGCCTCTGATTGGAGTTCTCAATCACGGCTCTTTGCCTGCTCCTGCCTGACATTGCACACCTATCAGTGCAGAGCCTAAGCACCGAAAAATAACTGCATTGATTGCTTGGGAATGGTACAGGTTAGAGAAAAAAATCCTAACTGTGCCAGAACTCAGCCATTAACTGATGGAAAAGCTGGACTTGGCGAAGGTGGTGAAAGGCCCTAGAGGTGAAGAGTATAGAAGGTAGGTACATCAGAAAGAATAAGGTAGACCATTGGAGCTATAGGAGCTATACATTTCTAGTGTCTCTATGGGTAGTGTGAATTGTCTCATGTAATATGATAGCCTTCTTTTCACAACTTCAATTAATAGGGAGGCATTTTTCCATCTAGATGCAAAGTGTGTTTCAGATCAGCCAGCTTTCTGTGCTTTGCTATCATGCCCATGATACCTCAATACAGCATCACATGGACAGCTAGAGATAGTACCATCTCTGTCTACTGGGAGTACACTGTGATTGTTCTTCCTCCATATTCTCTTAAATAAGTGACCTCAAGTATATAATCTGATCAGTAGTAGCTATGATTAGAAACTCCTGGTTAAACTTGAGTGATACAGTCCCTGCATTTTCATGAACTGCTGAAGCCTATTCTGGTCATGTGCCCAGTTCATGGTAACATGCCACAGATTGCACAAGGATTACATCCAGGGGCAGCCTGTTCCTCCATTGACTGATTCATTTCCACATACAAGGGCATACGATAATACACGGGTGAGTGCATGGGGCCATAGAGATGAGTTGGTCAATGTGCTAGGCATGAAAAATGTGGCTAGCACACTGACGAAGTACAAAGGAAAAAGTTCACCGAAGACTCCCAAATTTCAAGCCAAACGTCGTAGCCATATCCTGGTCTAGTCTGGAGCTTAAAGAGATCCGATGCGGTCCAGTCCTGCTGCTCTGGTGTCTTCTCAAGGTAAAACTGCTCGCCAGCTGTGACATCCCAGATCTCTTCCATTGAAGCTGCTAATTGGGCTCAGTGGTCACGTGCGACGGGGACTCCTGCTGGAAGACAAAAACAGACCGGGAGGACTGGACCACGCTGGGAGGCACCAGAGCTCCGGGGAAAGGTGAGCATGATTTTTTTTTTTTTTTTTTCACCACTGTGCAATGATATCATTGAGTTAATCCAGGATAGCTCTCTTAGAAGTCCATCAAATGATTTACCGTATTTTTCAGACTATAAGACGCACCGGACCATAAGACGCACCTAGGTTTTAGAGGAGGAAAATAGAGGAAAAAAATTTTGAAGCAAAAAATGGTAAAATATTTAATATATGGGAGTTGTAGTTTTGCAACAGTTGCAAGGTCACATTGACAGGTAGCCCTGCCACTGTACGGGGAGACATAGGGCATATTTTTTTTGTGAAGCCAGATGTTCTTTTTAGTTATACCATTTTGGGGAATGACTATTGCTTAGATCACTTTTTATTCAAATCAAAGGTGAATAAGTGACAAGAAAACGGCAGTTCGGCACTTTTGATTTTTTTTTTTCCCGCTATGAAGTTCACTGTACTGGAAAAATATTTTTTATAAGTTTGTAGACCGGGCGTTTTTGGACACAGGGATACCTAATGTGTATGTGTTTCACAGTAATTTTCTACTTTTATATGTATTCTAGGGAAAGGGGGTGATTTAGAACTTTTATTTATTTATTTATTTTATATTAAAAAAAAAAAATTTCTTTTTTACTATTTTATTAGACTCCCCCCCTTAGGGAACTTGAACCTGCAATCTTTTGATTGCAAGTCCTATAGACTGCAATACAAGTGTATTGCAGTCTATGGGATATTCTGCACATTATTACTGCGGCTGGTTATAGACCAGCCGCAATAGTAATATTACTATGATAAGCCTGGGAGCCATCATAAGGCTTATCACAGCAACAGGTCGGCTCCTGCGATCTTGCCAAGAGGGAGCAGGCCTGCAACTTCAAAGGTACCGGCCCCGGGGGCTTTTTACTTTGGGGGGGCTTTAAAGTAGTAATGCCCACGATCAGACTCCAGTCTGCAGCAGAGCGGCCGCCATCATCTTTACATACCCGGCATCCACTGTAATAGCACGGCAGATGCCGGGATGGGTTCACTGACTCCCGCTCCTCCTATCCCAGGGCCCGCACATCGCCACACTCCTGCCGCTGGAGGAAGCCCCGTTGCAGGAAGCCGGCAACGGTAGGAGTGAGGCCATGCTGCGACCCCTCTCCTCTAACCCCCCCCCCTTCCCCCAACACCCACTTTTGGACTATAATACGCAACCCCCATTTTCCTCCCAAATACGGTATTCATAATAGAGGTTAAATCTATATGAATATAGTGAATTTCAATTTGATCTGGATTTCCTTTATCAGATATGGATGTTATAATTAATCTTTTTATTTTACAGTCCATTCATTTATTATTACAAGAATCTATTGGCTTTCTTTTACGCTGTTGATGAAATCAACAAAAATCCTTCTATTCTACCAAACATGACCCTGGGATATCACATATATGACTCGTGTGCAGATCCCAGGAAGGCAATAAACACAAGGTGAATCTATTGAAATTTATATTTTCATACAATATATACATAAAAGTAGATACACCTTCTCTTGTATATATTCATATCATAGGTGAAATTAACATTCGAACATCAACCTGTGACTTCTAATCTTGTAAACAGTAAGGGCCCATGCACGCGACCGAGTGTGCATCCGAATTGGAGGCCAAGTTTATCACAGAATAAAGTCGGATGACACTTGGATTAACATCCAAGTGTCATTCAAGTGCATTCTGTGATGCCTTCATCTCTATGGGGCTTCTGGATCCATGCTGCTCTATAATCATCAGAACCGAATGGCTCCAGAAGCCCCATAGACATGACATCACAGAATGCGCTCGGATGTCATCCAACTGTATTGCATGATGAACTGGACTCCTAACTCAGAAGCACACTCGGCCATGTGCATGGGCCCTAAAGATGAACATACCTGTTCATAAGAAACAAGGTTTGTTACAAATTTGTCCAAAAATTTCAAGGTTGGCCCAACCTATAATTTTTTGGGGTTTGCTAGCCTCTCTTCACAACCCAGAGTATAATAAATAGAGACTCAGGAGACCAAGCAGAGGCGCAAAACAATAAAAAACAGTCATACTCATCTTTCCTTACCCCTGATAGATTCCCATGCAGAATCCAGTGTTCGTTCCTGAGCATCTTCCATTGTTTTTTGGCCTCTGAGTGATGCAACTTTTTAATATTTTTCCATATAGTCCTAGTCTTCCAATTATTATACTGTCGGGTTCAAAGAGAGTGATCGCCCAATCTGTTTACTCATGTTAGCCTCAAAACTCCTCAAAAATCCAACTCGCACTTCAACCAGCTACAATCTGGTTTATTGCCCTATCACTCCACTAACATAGACCTAATCAAAGTCACTAATGACCAAATAACTGCCAAAGTCAAAAGATGTTACTCAGTGTTCCTCCTCCTTGACCTGTACTCTGACTTTGACACTGCTGACCATCTTTTTTCTATTACAAACTCCCTCAACCCTTGGCATAGCAGACTTGAGCCTCTCCAACTGTGCTTTTGGGCGTTTACCACTCAAAAACTATTTTCTCCTCTAGATATTTCCTATAAGTCTTTCAAACCACTTATCCAAGAAGTTACTACTTCCTGATTCCTCCAACTCAAACACATTTCACATATGCACCCTACCCAAAAAAAAAATCCCTTATAATATTCTGTCTCTCTCTTCGATCTCTGTACTAGTCCCTTTACTGGCTACCCATTGTCCAAAAAGTTGAATTCAAAATCTCTGAACCTCACAAGAGCACCTTCACTCTTATCTGCTCTTCATACAACCATCTCCAAAATGTCTACCATATTTCCCCTATACTCTGGAATTTGCTACTGCAAGACATAAGGTTGTCCACCAGAATCAAAACCTTAAGAGGCAACCGAAAACTCCCCTTCCTACAACTTGCAATAACTTTGCTGCCACTACAATACCACCTTAGTAGTTTCTCATCTACTGCCTCCGCAATAACTAAACAAGTCCAACAATTTTAAAGGGATGAGTTGAAGGTTCAACTGAATGTATTGTAGGTAAGTTGACAAATACCATAATTTAATTTAAAAAAAACAAAAAAAAACAGCAAAGTATTTTTACTTTAAATTCTAAATCTAGCTAAATCGAGGTTCAGAAATAATTAAAAAAATTTTAAAATAAGGAAATAATTTCCTTATTTTGTGCAAACACCGTTTTTGATATACTCTTTATCTCTATGAAAGGTTCATCATTATATAAAATCAATGACGTGTTTTACACAATCCGGCTCTGAACGGAAATGTTTTAATGAAAAAGGAGATAAAGAATCCACCTATGTGATTTATAATGACATTTTGCTAAAGAAGGAACATGTGGATTTACATGCGGTGGGATCGTACAGTCTGAGCTCTCTGGATGGTCTGAAGTTCTCAATTGCTATGGAAGATATAAGATGGAAAAACAACATAAACAAAGTGAGTTCTCGGGTATATAATGTTTATTTCACACCTCGGTTGTTACAGCGTTCTGTCACGAACAGTACTCCGACTACCTGCTTCTAATAGTCTTCTGACAGGAGATGGCATGATATTTTTGGATGCTCAGGCTGGAGGAAAATATCTGTAATTGAACAGGCAACTGGCTTATTGATAGAAAACAGAGGGTGATTATCAACAATGGCACTTGCTCAGACTGGGTCATTGTTACTATGGGCGTTCCAAAGGGCTCAGTAATGGACCCTCTTCTATTTCCAACATGTGTCATAGTAATAGAGTAGATGTCAGAGCTTTAAAAATAGCGCCTGCTCAGGAGCCGACTGTGCACCGTAACTGCAGGATCTTGCAAATGCAAATTTAGCTCATGTATTAATCCATCAAAATTGTCTTATTTGTACAGGTCCCGAGATCCCAGTGCTCAGAAAGCTGTGTACCTGGACATAAGAAAGTGACAACTTCTAGTATCCACTTGTGCTGTTATGATTGTGCCCCATGTTCAGAAGGGGAAATATCTAACACATCAGGTAGACTTTGCATAAATTATAATTCATAAAGTAAAATAATATGGGTTATTTCTATCTCAACAAGTCATAATTGACATGATAATAAAGTGCTTGATTTCCAAGGCTGAACCGCTGAACTCTGATGTTTTTGTAACTGCCACAGAAGTAAATCGGAGTTATGGAAACAGCATAGCACAGCGATATAAGCTGCTTCTATAACTCAAGAGATATGGAAGCCAAGCAAGTCACGTAAGAAAAGTAGCCGCTGCTAGAGGGAAGGCTCTGTATTTTTCTTTAATATCGGTAGCGGCAACCTAAGATAGAAATGTCCCCCTAGAAGGAATTATGGACTAGCAATGTCATAAAGGGCCCCTGCCATCGGATAAGAGGAAACTAAACCACCAGCATTTCAATATGCAGCTGAATTTCAGGGTCTCAAACCTGCAATGTCAACATTGGCTGTCTAGAGAAGCCAGACCTCTCAGTAAAGCGAGGTCTTGGACTAATCTTCATTTAAATTTTCTCAAACAGGTTTGGAACCCTAAACACCTATCTACATAATGACAATAAGGCAGTAAAGCCGCACATGTAACCGCAAGTAATGAGCAGCTCTCACATACACTTTGACTTTTGCAGATAGTAAAAATTGCATGAAATGTCCAGAAGACACGTGGCCAAATGAGAACAGAACATTTTGTGTCTTGAAGGAGATTGAATATTTATCTTATACTGAGGACATGATGTCGATAGCTTTTTCCTCTTTATCATCTTTCTTCTGTATTCTGACAATTTTAATTTTTGCACTTTTCTACTCCAAACGTGACACCCCGATTGTGAGAGCGAATAACAAGACCCTGAGCTTTGTCCTCCTGGTCTCCATCATGCTGAGCTTTCTCTGTGTCTTCTTGTTCCTTGGCCGTCCTGTGGATAGAACCTGCATGTTACGTCAGATCTCTGCTGGAATACTACTCTCAGTATCCATCTCTTCATTGTTGGCCAAGACTATAACAGTTTACATTGCATTCAAAGCCACCAAGCCTGGAAGTGTGTGGAGAACATGGACTGGGGTAAAACTCCCTAATAGTGTGCTCCTGATCTGCTCCTCTGTCCAGGTTGTCATCTGTATGAGTTGGGTGACCCTCTCTCCCCCCTTCCAGGAGCTGGACACACACTCTTATAAGGAGAAGATTGTAGCTCAGTGTAATGAACGGTCAGCTTTTTGGTTCTACTCTGTCCTGGGTTATATGGGGATTCTGGCCGCTGTTAGTTTTATTATAGCTTTCTTAGCCAGGACATTACCGGACAGTTTTAATGAGGCCAAGTACATCACCTTCAGCATGCTGGTGTTCTGCAGTGTCTGGATAGCCATGATCCCGGCTTATCTCAGCACCAAAGGCAAATACATGGTGGCCGTGGAGATATTTGCCATCCTGACCTCTAATGCTGGACTGCTGGGCTGTATATTTTTCCCTAAATGTTATATTATTCTACTCAGACCTGAACAGAATACCAGAAAACATATATTGGATAGGTAGATAAATAAGAAATATATATTACACTGTATTAGTGAGTAGATATAAAAGATAGTAATTGGGAGTCTTCAGTAGTTGATACCTTTAATGACTAACTGAAAACATGATAACAAATAGTGAGTTTTCAAGATTACTGAGGCCTCTTTCATTTTAAAAAGTGGTTTTATTTAATATAATACATATAAAGTTTAGTAATAAGTTCAATGTTTAGTTTATGAAATAAATATATACCGACATGTATTTCTCTGTATAATTTGTATTATAATTCTGCATAGAAAGTAAGAAGACAATTTTGTCTCAGATAATTCCTAGATCTAATCTGAGGGGGTCCTGTAAAGCTGTTTTTGGTGAGAATATGTATTGGGATTATGGATTGACATGTTCATAGACCCCTAAAGACCTGATAGGTGCCAAAAGACGATAGATGAATGATAAAATGATGACCGAATTCCTGTTGTGTGGGTTGTATATCACAGCCCCTGTAATAGCTAGCCATAGCACTAAACATAATAGTTAGGCACAGCTCTCATAATAACTAGCCCAGTCTCCATAATACAATAGGCAGACAAAGCCCCCGCCATAATAGCTTCACAGCCACCTTCCCATTATAGTCAGGTACAGAACCCTTTAATAGACAATACAGACTCCTCATAATATCAAGCACAGCCCTCCCAACAATATCCAGCACAACTCTCCCAATAATATCCAACACAGCCCTCCCAATAATATCTAGCACAGCCCTCCCAATAATATCCAACACAGCCCTCCCAATAATGACTAGCACAGCCCTCCCAATAATATCCAGCACAGCCTTCCCAATAATGACTAGCACAGCCCTCCCAATAATATCCAACACAGCCCTCCCAATAATATGCAGCACAGCCCTCCCAATAATATCTAGCAGAGCCATCCCAATAATATCCACCACAGCCCTCCCAATAATATCTAGCACAGCCCTCCCAATAATATCCAGCACAGCCCTCCCAATAATATCCAGCACAGCCCTCCCAATAATGACTAGCACAGCCCTCCCAATAATATCCAGCACAGCCCTCCCAATAATGACTAGCACAGCCCTCACAGCAATAGCCAATATAGCCCTCCCAATAATATCTAGCACAGCCCTCCCAATAATATCCAGCACAGCCCTCCCAATAATATCCAGCACAGCTCTCCCAATAATATCATTCTGATCTGTAGGGGCACCTCAGATCAGAATGATATGCCCATCATGCAATACCCAGTTTCGGCATACAAAACATGAAGATGAACTCATAATCCCTTTAGGAAATATATAATTTGGGATGGTTTGGAAGGTTAATAGACTAGGTGCTTGATGGCATGGAATGGCATATTCTTTTATGCAGATTGTTATAAGACAAGAATTATGACATACGTGCCTTTGATGTTATATTTTTCCTTTGTTACATATAGATTTCTTAGATATAACAATAAACAAACTTCATAACTAGACACAATACAAGATATATATAATTTATAACAGGTCATCCTATCATCTTGACATAATCTTTCTACTGTCTATTAGATTGTCAGTAAAGGTCTACATTAGAGAGATGTAAAGGGTGTGCAGAAAACAAGACACCTATAACGTGCACCAAATTGTGAATTCATCACTCCAGAGCATAATTTCATATCACCACAGTTTAAAGGGGTTGTCCAGGAAGTTTTACCAGGAGGCCAGAGAAGGTGAAAACAAAAAACATACTCACCTGTCCCCGCCATTCATCAGCACCCAGGGGCTTGTTCAAGCAGAAGTCCTTGCCACACATGACTGTTGAGGCCAGGGCTATTTTAACCATAGTGCCAATGGTGAATCCACATCTGGCCCTATGGTAGCAGGGGCCCCCTCAACAGCCCCCGGATTGAGCGGGACAGTCCCACATTTCGGGTGCTGTCCTGCTGTTCTGGGCGGCAGTATTTTCAACTCTATCTGTTTCCTTAGGACAAAGATAGAGGTTGAATACAATAGAGGAGTTGATAGCTGCATGCTCCACTATTGTATTCAACCTCCTAAGGACACAGATAGTTTGAACAGAGCCCCATAATGTATTAAAACTGCCCTGGCTGAGGCCTAAGGAAATGAACCAGGACATCACAGGTGATGTATGTGAGTAACGTTCCTGGTCCTTCCCTTAGGCCGCTGTTTGGCGTGTGGAGAAGACTTCCACCAGAACAAGCCCCCAGGCACCGCTGGTCCGAACAGTGGCCTGGGGCACCAGAGTGCTGGGAAAAGGTGAGTATGGATTATTTTTTTATTTTTTACCTTCCCCGGCCTCCTGCCAAAAATCTGTATATCCTGGGTAACCCCTTTAATTATGATGTGCTTTGAAACACTCCACCTGACTCACTCGCACCAAATACATTGTGCATACTAGGCTTGTGGGCAGCAGTGAAAACATGGAAAGTCATCCGTCCGCATAATGTTATCCATATACTGTAGCCACAGCTCTGCAAGGGTTACTGAACTTATTCAATTCTTTTCTTCTGTTTCTTGTATTTTTAAAATCTAAATCTTCCAAATCTAGTAAGTCAAGAATACATTAAGTACAATAAGATATGGGACTTGTGTGTAAATTTAGGATACCTTGTATTAAAGTAACCAGGACTGTCTATAAAATGTGGAAATATTTGCTCAGGCTGCATCAACACTAAGATGCTGCACAAATTACTGCCTGTGACTATGTTACTGAATGGTACAAGCCCGGGGTTATTCCTCCTTATTGGAGGATAAGTTGCTTTATCCTTTTTACCACTGTTTACTTTTTTTCACTTGAAAATTGTATTATGTGTGTCCAACCAAAGTGTCTCAGAAAATGAGATATGATAGAATAAGTTGTGTAGTCATCGGGGAGAGTCCGGAAAACAGATGGGAACAGATCTCGGTCACTGAGCAATATGTCTGTAGCTCCATAACTAATTTATAGTATTAAAAAAGAAAAAATGATGGTCTGGAAACTACTGAGAACATGAAGATGTGGAGATGCGGGGGGGGGGGGTATTTTTTGTTTCTGCATTTTCATTGGTTTCTATATATTTGTGCACCTTCCATAAGGAGATGGAGATTAAATCAAATATGATATATGATAAAATAAAAATAAAAAATAGCACATGATAAGAGAAGAGAATTATAAAGCAGTTACATTGTAACCTGTCATTCTCCATAGGTCTCTGATCCATTTATTCCTTCTCTTCTGCTCAGCAGGGGCATAACTTGAGGGGGTGCAGAGGGTGCAGTTACCCCTTTGGACCAGGTGCCTTAATGGGACCATAAATAGTAATGTAATTATGGAGCTTGCAGTGATCTCCTTTCTGATTTCCTTCGATCAGTAGTGTAGCTATAGGGGTTACAATGGCCTCAATCTCCTTTGTTGGGGGGAAGCACTATCTCACTATGTGGGGAGCGGGACATTATCACCTTTGTGGGGGGATAGTATTAACTATTTGGGGCACTAATACCAATGTGTTTGGGGCACAAATGCCCATGTGAGGGGCAGATGAGGCCACTATTGCCTATGTGGGAGGGACTATTCCCTTGCTGGAGGCACAAGGAGAGCACTATTATCTTGCGGGGGGAACATCGTGGGCACTATTACTTTGCTGAGGGAACAAAGGGACATAGTTACCTAGTGGGTGAGCTGTTTGTACTGCATCAATGGCGCACTTAAGAGACCCAGCAATGCAGGTTACATACAGTCAGCCATGAAATGTGGGACAGGGGCCTAAGCTGAACTTTGGCACCATGGCCCATGAGCCTTTAGATTACACCACTTTTACTAAGGTCCATTACAGATACATTAGGTAACAGCATCAATTTTGTTAGAACTGTCTTCTATTTGTTTATATTGTCACCCATAGCAGAAATGTACAAGCAAATTGGTAGATTGGAGGAGCTGTAATGCCCCACAACAGGGTTTTCTCATCTCATAAAATGTTGACATATGACTAAAGTACACTATCACTTTCTCATCAATGGGGGGTTCCAACATCCAGGAAAATAAAGGAGTCAAGAAACTAACTTAGCCTTTATTAAATTAAGGGGACTACGCTGTTGTCCCTTGCACAGACAGTGGCCTGCAATGAAAGGAAAAAGAGAACATAGCCCTAAAATGGCCCTGCAACTGCTTCATTGTAAGAAATGTGGGGACCTTAGCAGTTAGACTACCAACAATGATAAAGACCCCAGAGAATAATAGGTGGAGGCCCAGGGAAGGTGCAGAAACAACAAACCATTTTACTGACCTTGCCTCACCTGTCTTGGGCATCCTCCTGGCATCCAACGGTCCCTTGGCATTCTCCCAGTCTCCTCAGGCCTACTGACTGGTAGCATGTCAGGCAAGAACACGCCAAAGGACTGCTGGACACAAGGAGGCTGCCCAGGAGAGGCGAAGCAAGCTGAGCATAACGGTTTATTATGTTTCCGCACCTTCCCTTGGCTTCCGCTTATTATACTCTGTGGTCAGAATCTCTTCCGTAGGCAAATTTCTTGAAATTTTATCTCCATAAATTCACCTTGTGTCTATGTTGATATATCTGGTCTATAGATGGATGGCCATAACACATGTTCATATTGTGTAAGGCAAAAGCCAAGGACGAGACAGCGAGATTAATTGGGAAAGTGTTTGCTTGAGAAAAAAATTGTAAAACATTCCCCAATGGTTCCGTTCCATTACATTTTGGAAAAGATGTGTTATACGCTCTTTCATATGATTTATCAATTTTCTCTATTCCACAGGAACATCGGAACTGCATGATCACAAGTTCTTTATATATTACATCTTTAGGGTTCTTCAAGAAGTGAAAATTCTTGAAGAAATTTTCCAGGTCTGGATTTGTTTCTGCAAAAAGGACAAAAGATATACTGAGATTGAATATCCCTAAATTACTATATGAAAAATAACAAAGTTGTGGAGAGAAAGTGGGATTTAAGACTAAGGTCCTGTCACGTATTGCATGTCTAAGCCCATAAATAAAAGCGTGCAATGTGGAAGAATACGGTCCACATATTATAATAATCTGGGCAGATGACTTCTTTATCTTCAAAGAACTTCTTTCAATGTTATCCTTATAGTTCTTCCTACTACTTTTCAAGGCAAAGTCTACACAGATGTCATGATAGTTAAGAAATTCTGTAAGTATTCTTGTCTCTTTCTCTCCAGTGTCATCATCAGGGGCTATGATTCCAACCCAGGTCCATCCAAAGTGTCTCAGAAAATGAGATATGATAGAATAAGTTGTGTAGTCATTGGGGACAGTCCGGAAAACAGATGGGAACAGATCTCGGTCACTTAGTGATATGTCTGTAGCTCCATAACTAATCTATAGTAATAAAAGAAAAAAGAAATGGATCACTTGGAAAATATTGAGAACATGAAGGTGTATTTTTTGGTTCTGCATTTTCATTGGTTTTCTCTAAGGTTATAATGATAGTTTCAATGGACAATGAAATGTCCAAAAATGTATCCTATAGTCATAAAATGTAAACAATGTTTTTCCAATTTCTACAGTTCACTCTCACCACATGCTGTAAAGGGGTATTCCCGTCTTAAGGATCCTATCTATATTGCTAGCGAATGTAATTTCAAGAGTTTTCCTAAATGCATCGCTTTAGGAATGCTGCTTTGTTTGCCTGCTATGGGAAATTATACCTCCCATTGTATACACATTGTTTCCATAGAGAACGGCCTATGTGATAAGACAGGATGGATGACCTGAGTTACAGCTCTCTGGGGGGGGCTGAGTGCTCTTACTGTTGTCTTCAGCTCTGCCTACAATCAGTTTTGGTAACTGCAGTTTGCTGATAAAGCCCTGTCTGTTATCTCTCTATGTAAACACAAAGATAACACTGAGTCCGTTCTCTAGAATCAAGGTTCTATATAAACCTGTGTAATGTAATAAACATTTATTGTGCATATTATTTGATCTGCATTTATATTAGATTTCTAGTAATCATAATAAATAATCTCTCATGGTAAAGGCAAAGTCTATATTGTGATACGTCATAGTGTCCTATTCATCAAACAGTCAAAGCTGTCTCCTCCCAGCTTGCTGAAAAATACAGGAAGTAAGAAGAAGAGATAGCAGGCAAAGCTGCTGCAACAGAGAGATAGGAAAAAGGCAGAGTCTATTTAAGGTGTGGTTATATAGTGACTACATAGTGTCCCCTTAGTTTGACAATAACTGTCAGTATCACCTGTATGACTGCACCAGCAGAATAGTGAGTGCAGCTCTGGAGTATAATACAAGATGTAACTCAGGATCAGTACAGGATAAGAAATGTAATGTATGTACACAGTGACTGCACCGGCAGAATAGTGAGCGCAGCTTAGGAGTATAATACAGGATGTAACTCAGGATCAGTACAGGATAAGTAATGTAATGTATGTACACAGTGACTGTACCAGCAGAATAGTGAGTGCAGCTCTGGAGTATAATACAGGATGTAACTCAGGATCAGTACAGGATAAATAATGTAATGTATGTACACAGTGACTGTACCAGCAGAATAGTGAGCGCAGCTCTAGAGTATAATACAGGATGTAACTCAGGATCAGTACAGGATAAGTAATGTAATGTATGTACACAGTGACTGCACCAGCAGAATAGTGAGCGCAGCTCTGGAGTATAATACAGGATGTAACTCAGGATCAGTACAGGATAAGTAATGTAATGTATGTACACAGTGACTGTACCAGCAGAATAGTGAGCGCAGCTCTGGAGTATAATACAGGATGTAACTCAGGATCAGTACAAGATAAGTAATGTAATGTATGTACACAGTGACTGTACCAGCAGAATAGTGAGCGCAGCTCTGGAGTATAATACAGGATGTAACTCAGGATCAGTACAGGATAAGTAATGTAATGTATGTACACAGTGACTGCACCAGCAGAATATTGAGTGCAGCTCTGGAGTATAATACAGGATGTAACTAAGGATCAGTACAGGATAAGTAATGTAATGTATGTACACAGTGACTGTACCAGCAGAATAGTGAGTGCAGCTCTGGAGTATAATACAGGATGTAACTCAGGATCAGTATGGCATATCTAATTCTATGTAGTATAGCACAAATGAACACATTTTAAAATAGGAAATATGACCATGTGACTAACCTGTGTGTATGGATATATCCCCAGGAGCTGAGCTATAGGTAAAGTGGTTGATGAGAAATGATCTCCAATAAAACCAACAACCTTCTTAGTACAGGAGTAATTGGGGACAACATTTCCAGGCCCAGATAAAATCTGTAAAATGCTCTTTATTGCCTTCCAGGGATCTGCACATGAGTCATATATGTGATATCCCAGGGTCATGTTCGGTAGAATCAATAGAGATTTATTGATTTCATCCACAGCGTAAAATAATGCCAATAGATTCTTGTAGTGATAAATGACTGGACTGTAAAATAAGGGATTTGAGTGATTATAAAGCAAATATCTGATGTTAGCACTGCAGCCTTGCAGCGTTGGAGTCCTGGGTTCAAATCTGGCCAAGGACAACATCTGCAAGGAGATTGTATGTTCTCCCCATGTTTGCGTGGGTTTCCTCCCACACTCTAAAGACATACTGATAGGGAATGTAGATTGTGAGCCCTATATGGGACAGAGACTGTCAATGTCTGTGAAACACTGCGGAATATGATGGCGCTATATAAGTAAGCATAATAAATATTGCAAAATATTTACCAAAAAAACAAAAGCTACAAAAATTAAAGGGGTTGTCCACTTTTAGATCAATATTGATAGACAAATGATATTGTTTGTATAATAAAAAGTTGTACAATTTTCCAATATACTTATTGTATCTATTGTAGTATAAATACCATTATCTATGACAATAGCATAGCAAGAAGCCATGTGTGTTACATGGACAACAATAATCCATAATTCCATGTCTGCTCACAGGACGATGCTTCAGTTTTCTGTAGGATTTCATCACTTATACTGCAGAACCTGAAGCAGCTCCTGGTTCACATTCTGCAGTTCTTAGACAATGATAATGTGATATATAACAGTCCCCTCCAGCAGATTCAGCCCTGGTACCTGATATCATCTTCTGACACTTACCTAAAACAGAGCAAGTCATCTGGAGGTTTCTTATAATATGCATAAGTGAAGACACTGACAACTCCTCCGATCATAATGTCGCCATCCTGTACATATTCATATTCTTGCACCATTCCTTGAATCTTTAGCCTACAGGCTGGTGCTGGAGTCTGACTTGTGAATATACAAGGTGTCACACACAGGAATAACACACAGAGCAGAGTTTTCACAGAAAAAGATTTTTTTGAAGCTGAATATAATATTAAATAATAAGTATGACATCCTACAATAAGGAGGAAGAACCCCGGACTCTCAGCATTCAGTAATATAGTGACAGGCAGAAACTTCTGCAGCATCTTAGTGTCAGTGCCGACTGAGCAAATATACCCAGCTTATATAGACAGTCCTGCTTACTATAATACAAGGTGTCATAAATTTACACAAAGGTCTCATATGTGCCTGGCAGTAAATTTATTCTTCACTTCACTTCTTCATTACAAAATTAGCTTAATAGAAAAAAAGAAAAAGTAATTTTCACCTTGTCATTTATTGCATTGTATATAAATACATTACTAGTGATGAGACAACTGATTCAGATTGAACAGATTGAACCAGATTTGACCCAAATATTCCAAAAGTTTCAGGCCTGACCCAAACCCAAAACCTTTGGATTTTTTCACCCATAAAACACTATGATACTCTATAATAAGTATTAAAAGGGGTGGTCCAGAGAAGGTGAGTAAACATAACGAACTGAGCTGTAAAATGTCTGAAAAAAGAAAGGACAGAGGACAGAGTAAAGGGGCAGGAGGAAACACCCCTGTGACTGTCACAACATGCACCACTGCAAGTAACAATAACAATGTGGTTAGCAGTAGCAGCTCTACTTCTGGTCTTGGCAATGCCTCCAGTAGCCACAGGGATGTTGTAGTACCTAAGAATGAAAGAGTAAATGTTTGATTACTTGGCTTGCTCATCTCAGTAGCGCATTATATTACATCTGACAGTGATACAGTGACTTTGAGTCAAGGTTCCGTGTGCTCCTCCTCATCCTCTGTTGTCGTAAAACTTAATTTTACACACAACCTTTCTGCTCAGTCATCCATATCTAATAATTACGTCACATCTACTGAGAAAGATTCCTCCTATTCCAAGCTTCCACTTTTTGATGAGTTGCATGTGAGAAGTCAAGTTTTTTTTGGATGTGGAGGAAGACATGACTGTTGATTTTGTAAATATTAGTGGTGTGGTGTGGAGGGTGGAGTAATCCAGTAGGGGCATTTTTGGGAAAACTAGAGGTGATAATTATGAAGGCATGCATGAATTCCATGGCCATGAAGAATGGTGGAAGGCAATGAGATTGCTGTTGATATTTTTGTTGCAGAGAGGACCTGGAAACTGGATCAGGGTAATAAAAAGATGACATCAGAGGAAGAGGTTGCTGGCAGCGTGATAGATGTGATCTGAGATGATGCACAGCCAACATCAAAAAAATTTGTCAGGTGGTGGTTGCACTGGCAGACATGTTTCCCAGACTGACAGCCATCTCCCATGTAGGAATTTTTTAAACATTACAAAATCACAAATCCATGGTTCTTTGATGTCCTTGCCCTATGGCATATGTCAGAGAATGCGGCCCGCTCCTTGAATATGTCAATGTGGGGAAAGGTGCACGCCACCTTCGACAAATGGATCAGCAATTATGAGCAGGGACAATACCTGGATTTTATGGCGCATAGGGTCAACTTTAAATAAATCAGGAACGGGTCCATGAGACCATAATACAATATGTTTTAAATAAGGCTTTATTAAGGAAAATCTATAGAAGGAACTAAAACTCAGAGTTCAAACAAGGAGCCCACCGAGCCAAAATCACACCTGAGCAATGCCTGCGACTAGTGTCTCCAAACAGGAGGCATCTTCTAGATGTCTTCACCAACAAAGGCTTTTGTACGAAGTACTAAATATATATTCAACTAAGCATGTTCAATGTTTTTCCCTGTGTCATTTCTCATTATTACACAGTTTATGGACATCTCTGGTTTGATTTCTTTACCTGTGTGGGGTGAATGGATTGAGTGTTTCTTGCCAATAGCACCTTTAGAAATATATTTATTTAGTAAATTGGTAACTTGTTCAATTCTTATTTCACCCACTATGTCACCACTGGCGTAAATATAGGGGTCGCAGTGGTCACGCTTAAATTCTTTGCTCTCCTTTATGATTTCCTTTGATGGCTGACACTCCGTGACTCGAAAATGTATGAACCTTACCCTCTGGTGAGCTGGAAAAAGAAGATTTATGATATGTAGCTGTAACATCTTTGCCCACTCGGGCCTCTGGGCCATCCTTCGGTGGCATGCTACAGTGCAGGAGGTGTGTCCATTTGTAAATTTTTGGCTCCTGCTGTTTTAGCACAGCTGGGAATTCATTGCTGTGTATCAGTTCAGCCAGTATTATTAATCATCTGGTTACTAAGGAGTTAAGTTAGTAGCTATTTGATTGACATTTTTCCTTGCCAATCAAGCCTAGGGCGGATTCCCTTTATATAGTTTTCCAGCCCTTCTATGCTTGCTATTAGTTTATCTAAGCTTGCTGGCTATCATACTGTTTGCTGTATATATATATTTCTGACTTTGGCTATTCTCTGTGACTACTCTTTTGGATTCTGATTCTGTACTTCACTGCTCGACTGGTTCTGACCCCTGGCTTTCCTGATTATCCGTATCTGTTTGTTTGACTTGTCCGCATTTCGTGTTTACGCTTGTTTTGTAGGAAGGGACTGTCGCCCAGTTGTCCTCAATCACTTAGGGTAGTTTAGGCAAGTAGGTAGGGACAGGGACTGGGTCGAGTTTAGGACTCACTGTCTCTGTCATTCCCTTCCTCCCAGGTTTCAGCAGCTCAACAGGCAATTCCCTAACAGTAGCCTTCCATTCTCAAAAATTAGAAAATTAATCCTTTAATAGCAAAAAATAGCAGTTGGTCAGCAGCGTATAGTAAAGGAGAGATTCTGTCTGGAAGGCTGTGGAACAAAAGGGAGATATCATTACTATGTGGTGGACACTGACAGGGGATGGGAATGATGGGAAGCTTGTGTGCACAGATATGTTGTGAAGAAGTCATCATGGTGGTCTGGGCTGGATAGAGAAGCAAAGAGAAATGCTGCTACAATGTATGAATAAGAAGTGGCTGCTGGTTGTGAGGAGAAGTTGAGGAGAAGTGGAGCTATTGTACCAGAGCCCTTGAGCCTTAAGTTACGCCCCTCTAAGTCACCAATACACAGGATCACCTTTAATTCTTATACTGGTTGGATGTCATAACAGCACTTTGCAAGGGAATGAATTACAAAGTTAAGGTCTTTGAAATCTAACAATAAACCACAATCAATATCCGGGCATTGATATTGGCAATACACAGTGCACTGATAACAGCGACAGTCACAGCCTCAATAAGTCCAAGGAAAATAACATTAAGTGACATCCACAGGTCGTATGGATAGATAGATAGATAGATAGATAGATAGATAGATAGATAGTGTTCATATTTTCATGCAACTGATTTAAAAAAACTTTCTATTTATATCACTATACAATATATCTGTACTTTACACTTTTTTATCTTTAAATGCTTCATAGTCCCATATATGAACACAAAATAGCTAAATTCTCCACGGCCACCATGTATTTGCCTCTTGAACTCAGGTAATCCAAGATCAATGATGTAACACAGTATTTTTAGGTTCTAATATATGTTTTCTTGTATTTAGTTCACATCTAAAGAGAATAATATAACATTTAGGGAAAAATATGCAGCCCAACAGTCCAGCATTAGAGGTCAGGATGGCAAATATCTCCACGGCCACCATGTATTTGCCTTTGGTGCTGAGATAAGCCGGGATCATGGCTATCCAGACACTGCAGAACACCAGCATGCTGAAGGTGATGTACTTGGCCTCATTAAAAGTGTCCGGTAATGTCCTGGCTAAGAAAGCTATAATAAAACTAACAGCGGCCAGAATCCCCATATAACCCAGGACAGAGTAGAACCAAAGATCTGACCCTTCATTACACTGGACTACGATCTTCTCCTTATAAGAGTGTGTGTCCAGCTCCTGGAAGGGGGGAGAGAGGGTCACCCAACTCATACAGATGACAACCTGGACAGAGGAGCAGATCAGGAGCACACTATTAGGGAGTTTTATCCCAGTCCATGTTCTCCACACACTTCCAGGTTTTGTGGCTTTGAATGCAATGCAAACCATTATGGTCTTGGCCAACAATGAAGAGATGGATACTGTGAGTATTATTCCAGTAGAGATCTGACGTAACATGCAGGTTCTATCCACAGGACGACCAAGGAACAAGAAGACACAGAGGAAGCTCAGCATGATGGAGACCAGGAGGACAAAGCTCAGGTTCTTGTTATTTGCTCTCACAATCGGGGTGTCACGTTTGGTATAGAAAAGTGCAAAAATTAAAATAGTCAGAATACAGAAGAAAGATGATAAAGAGGAAAAAGCTATTGACATGATGTCCTTAGTATAAGATAAATATTCCATCTCCTTCAAGACACAAAATGTTCTGTTCTCATTTGACCATGTGTCTTCTGGACATTTCATGCACATTTTGCTATCTGTAAGATAAAGTAATAAAGAGTGTCTAAGTCTCATTACTTGTGGTTACATTTGCTGCTTGTTTCTTATGTTTTCTGCTTTATCTAAACACTCAAATGGAAGGAATGATAAAAGATAATATGAAGAGCATCTTGTACAAGGTGTTTGTCAGTCCACATGTTATTACAGAAACAAACTAGAATCTGCAGAGTATATTGGATTCTATTTCCTATTTACCTCTTCTATTATTCGAGGGGAGAGACTTATCAGAGGGGTTGGTGCTCAGTTGTCCTGATGTTCTATTACATAGCAGTGGGGGAGGCTCCTGCAGCAGCCAATTGTCTTACAGCCGGCACAGGATTGCAAAAAGGAAGGAGAAAAATGTCCGGGACACATAAGAAAAATATGGTGATATGTTTTTTTCTCTTCCTCATTGTCCTCAGTTCTACACTATTAGGTTTTTGTTATTTGTGCTATTATTTATGTTATTTGGGTTACTAGACAAGCGGACCTTCCCTGTAACATCCCTGTAACAAGTTACCATTATATAAGGCAGAATATTCAGGTGACAAATCCTCTTTAAGAAGGAGAGAGGGTTTTATTACTTATATAGACTTATCTTAGAGTCTACCTGATCTATTAGATACTTCTCCATCTGAACATGGAGCACAATCATAACAGCACAAGTGTATACTAGAAGTTGCCACTTTCTTGTATCCAGGTGAACAGCGTGCTGAGCATCGAGACCAAGGGATCTGCAGAGATCAGACAAGTTTTTATTGTCATACTACAGTACATTTTTCTAGGCAGGGGGATTTCAATGAAAATGTATTGAACGATTTTTTGTGTCTTGCAATGATCCAATAATTCAAGCAGATTTCTATTAGATGGGACTGAACATCCTTAATACTACATGTAACAATTATCAATAAAGATTATAAAATTGATCATATCCTATAAAAAACAGTTATTACATTTATGGCTTTTTTTTTCAATCCTCACCCTTGATGTGCAGACATTACTACACTATGGTTACCCTATTTTTATACTGCATCATTAAATTTAGGATACAAATATATATCCAACACCCATAAACCTCTGTTTTGCAGGACAATGTCAAGGTTGGGAAGTCTGAGGACAAAAATATCACCTACAGCTCTGCTGGTGGTATGTCCAGGACTTTGATATCGATTGCTGTGGCTTCTTCACTACTTACCAAGTACAGCACCGTACATTGTATATTGGCAGTGCTTGAAATTGAAGCTCAGCCCTATTTATATAAATGGAACTGAGCTGCAAGATGGTTATGTGACCAAAGGATGTGATGTCACTGACCTGAGAAAAGGAAGTAAATTTCAATATCATAGATTCGGACAATCACTCTGTCTTATTAGTGGTGCAGATATCGTCACTTTTGATTGCCGTCCGGCATGTGTTTGTAAAGCAAATGAAGCTTAAAGTGTAAGTATATTTTATTTACTTTTTCATAAATCGATAGTGCAGGTGAAGTTAACAGACTTTGAAATATATTTCACTAAAGCAAAGTCTGTGTCCTTTAGTATAACCCCGATCTTTACTTGTGAGGGATTTTGGTCAGTACTCCATACAGAGGCAATGTCAGTTTACGATAAAGTCTGGGGGCAAGGGAAAGAAGAGAAACAGAGATATGAAACTGTCTACAGCTTTAAATATGGCGCCTACTCAGCAGCAGACCAATCTCCATAACCGCCAGGTCTCCACTGTTTCACACAGCAGAGACCTGGAGCTAATGCCCCGCGATCAGGGTTAAGGCATTTAGCTGTAGTAAAGCCTCCAATCCCCTACTTGTGCCTCCCCGGTGCTGTCCTCCACTTATCCAATGATGTCTTTCGTACTGGACAGATCCCACGGGGTGAGTTCACGGGAGGCTCCCAGACAGGACAAATCTTCATTTGTTCGGTTTTGTAAAAACCCATTGCCCATCTCTAGTGCTTATCTAATATTTTGACTAATATTTCCAAAATACAAACCTTCAAACAAGGTTTCTGGATTTGGTAGATTCTAAGTAAGTCAACATTCTTGAAAGGAACATAGTAAAAAAAAAAGACTCAGTATATTAGCAGTATACATATATACCATTACAATACAATATATTAATAGATTATTAGTAAAGACTATAATGATTATTACTATTTTTATTATTCTTCATCATTAAATAGATTTCCTCATTGTAGGAAATTATGCCATTTTGTTAGCACTTTGAGGGTTGACATTTGGGACTTCAATAACCCTCAATTGTGTTGCCCCTTCACACAGTTTCCACAGACAGTAATGCTCCAGGCCAGACCTCTGTCCCTTTGCTCTCAGGATTAGAGGGGACACAGAATTAGGATTTCCATTGATCATGATATCATAACATACCCTAGCAAAATGACATAGCATTATAAGGTGAGAATATCTCTTTAACATACATTCTGTATAACCAAGCATGAAAATAATCCAAGAGCTCACTTCATTTTTTTCATTTTTCCATGTTATGTTTTGTTCATGAAGCCAAAAGTCCACGTCATCTGTAGAGTTTAGCTTGTATGATCCCACTTTGTTCGATCTCCAAGGTTTATTATGAAATATAATGGGATTATTAAGAGCATAGCAGCTTTCTCTATCTCCTCTCTCTGTGAAACATTCACGTTGTGTCCCAGATTCATCTGGACACTTCAGTTCTTCTATATATTTGCGCACCTTCCATAAAGAGATGGAAATTACATTAAATATGATATATGATAGAATAAAAATATAAAATATGAGACCCAGTAATGCAGGTTACATACAGGCAGCCATGAAAGGGGGGCCAGGGATCTAAGCTGAACTTTGGCACTAAGGCCCATGAGCCTTTAGCTTACACCACTGTTGCTAAGGTCCATTGCAGAGATTTTAGGTATTAGCAACAATTTTTTTAAAGTTGTCCTCTGTTAGGTTGTATTGTCACCCATACCGGAGATGTACAAGCAAATTGCCATACAGAGAAGCTGTAATTTCCCACAGGGGGGTTTTCTCATCTCATATAAAGTTGACATATCAATAAAATACGCTATCACTCTCTGATCAGTGGGGGGGTCCAACGTCCAGGAAAATAAAGGCGTCAAAGCTCCAATTTAGCTTTATTTAAATGAAGGGGACGATGCTCCCACCGATCATAAAGATCCCAGAGTATAAAAGGTGGAGACCCAGGGAAGGTGCGGAAACATAATAAACCATTATACTCACCTTGCCTCACCTCTCCTGGGCATCCTCCTGGCATTCGACAGGCCCTTGGCATTCTCTTCCAGTCTATTCCATCCTACTGACTGACATCAAGAGGCCAGAAGAGGCCGCCAAATAACTGCGGGACGCACAGAGGATGCCCTGGAGAGGTAAAGCAGGTGAGAATGGACGGAGCTCCACGTGGCTTAAACCTCAGGAATATTGGTTGAAACCAATCTCGTGAGATTTGCCCATCTATAATTCTGACAGTCAACTTCATTGTAAAAATCAATATACATGTTAGGGAATTGCCCATTAAGCAATTCCCCAGTAGCTTCTGCTGGAACCTGGGAGGAAGGGGAAGGACGGAGACAGTGGGCCCTGATGCTAGGCCCACCCTTTGTCCCTACCTGCTTGCCACGATTGCCCTAGCGGCAGTGGACAATGAGACAACAGTCCCTTCCTATGATAAGTGAAACACAGAACGCAGACAAGACTAACAACAAGAACGAGAGGTCAAACCAGCCAAGGGGTCGGAACCAGATGGGAAATTGGGTACAAAATCGGAATACAGAAGAATAGTCAAGAGGTCAAAGCAAAGGTTAGAATACCGAATATCAGAGAAACAGTAATATGCTTGCATGCTCGAAAGAGGCTAATAGCAAGCACCCATGTGTGGACTAATGGTCTCTATATGGGAAGCCCGGAATCCGACCCAGACGTGATTGGAAATTAAGATGTCAATCACAGAGCAACAAAGGTTAACTCTTCACGAACCACAGGGAACTCAGAATACTGGCTGGACTGGTACACAGAAACAACCTCTCAGCTGTGCTGAAACAGAATACAAAAAGAGGCCCAGAAGCAGGGGTTCATAAGTGGACACAACTCCCGCGCCGCACCATGTGGTCGGAGAATGGCGCTGAAGTCTGAACGGACAGGCATGTTACAATACAGCCACAAAACAATATAAAACATGGGAAATAATGAATATAGATATTAAAATATATATATTTGAAAACATGGATATACACAATGATATTAATGATATACAACTATCAATATACATTATTCATCTGCTTTGCAGGCAAATGTCTTAAAATTTTATCTCCATAGATTTACCTTGTGTCTATGTTGATATATCTGGTCTGTAGATTGATGGCCATGAGACATGTATATTTTGTGTAAAGCAACAGCCAGGGACAATACAGCGAAATACATTTGGAAAGTATTGGCTTTAAAAAATAATTCTAAAAAATTCCCTAATGGTTCCGTTCCTTTACATTTAGGAAGAGATGTGTTATACTCTTCATATAGTTTATCAATTTTCTCTATTCCAGAGGAACATCGGAAATATTTAACCACAAGTTCTTTATATAATAAATCTTTAGGATTTTTGAAGAGGTGGAAATTCTTGAAGTAATTTTTCATGGATGGATTGTTTACTGGGGAAAGGGCAAAAGATAAACTAAGATTGAAAATCCATAAATTACTACCTAAAAAATGACAAAGTTCTGGAGAGAAAGCGGGATTGAAGACTAAGGTCCTGTCACGTATTGCATGTCTAAGCTCAAAAATAAAAACATACATTTTGTGAGAATACGGTCCACATATTATAATAATCTGGGCAGATGACTTCTTTATCTTGTTATAACTTCTTTCAATGTTATCCTTGCTCCCCTCCCTACTACTTTTTAAGGCAAAGTCCACACAGATGTCATGACTGGTGAGCAGCTCTATCAGCAGGATTGTCTCCTGGTCTCCATTGTCATCATCAGGGGCTATGATTCCTACCCAGGTCCATCCAAAGTGGTTCAGAAAATGAGATATGATAGAATAAGTTGTGTAGTCATCTGGGAGAGTACGGAAAACAGATGGGAACAGCTCTCGGTCATTTAGTGATATGTCTGTAGCTCCATAACTAATCTGTAGTATTAAAAATAAAAATGGATCATTTTGGAAAGTATTGAGAACATGAAGATGAATTTTTTGGTTCTGTATTTTCATTGGTTTTCTCTAAGGTTATAATGATAGTTTCAATGGTAAATGCAATATCCAAAAATGGATCCTATGATCATAGAATGTAAACAATGTTTTTCCAATTTCTACCGTTCACTCTCACCACATGCTGTAAAGGGGTATTCCCGTCTTAAGGATCCTATCTATATTGCTAGCGTATGTAATTTCAAGAGTTTTTCTAGATGTGCGGTGACCAGATGGAAGGCAACGCTGCAGTTGGGATTGCGGGGGTGCAAACAGCGCAGACTTGTCACGGTCTCTGGGCACGAGGGCGCAGCGCTGGTGCTGTCCCACGTTACCACCACTGGTACCGGTGATGAGGGGGCTGCACAAATGTTGGTGGTGATTGTTCCCCCGGGGCGCTTCCCCTATACTGTGCCGACTGGTGGTGTTTGGGGCGCCCTGATGTTGTCGGTGCAGAGTCAGACACAGAAACGGTTGTAAAGTTGAACTTTTACTTCCATGGGTGTGGAGGCACAAATGCTTAAACAGTTTCTTCAATACAAAACAACGGGGTACGCCTGGTGACACAGCAAAGTCCTGGGGTGCAGGGTAGACTTGATGAAAGGTGTTCCTAGCCCCTTATACTTCAGTGTTACAGCCCTAAGGTGCGTCTGGGCTCCTATTTGGCACATAGGAGGATGCCCACCATGATACTAGTACATAATATTCCCCACTCACGTTATGTGGTCCTGATAGCTCAGAGTTTCGGGGTGCAATAGTCAGGGTGGCAGGATATTCCACAGGTCTGGCCTTGGCCCCTGGATCCTGTGATACTTGCTATGGAGCATGTGTTCCAGAATGTTCTCTCCACAGTCTCATGCTGACAAGATAATGATGCTTGACTTCCTTCAGGGCGATGGCTAGGCAGACAGGGGACAGGATCTTCTGAATAGCTGGAGTATGTCAGCTCTCCAACCTTCCTGGGCCTGTCTAGGACTTGAGATTCCTGCACTAAACTCACTGCTTTCCTCACAGGACATCACACTTATCTCCTCACCTCCTCCTCCTAACACTCCACACTTCTAACTCCTCACACGCAGGACCTTCCTGCAGGGGTGTTACCATGGGGACCCAGTGATCAGCTGACTCCTCCCCTTTTCCCAGGCGATGTCCTCCCATTGGACATTTGGTTACTATTCAATCCTATGGGAGGTGTAATGCATGTGTGAGGCTCACTAGGTGGCGCTGTGTTGTGTGAGATTCAGGACCCCCTGCTATGTCACACAGGCTATGAAGCAACAGGAAATAATACAATGCACAGAGATCACCCTCAGCCCAGCCATAGCCAGCTCTGGGATGCCACATACTCCCCCTCTTTCACTGAGCCGACCTCGGCGACGGGCTGGGGTGAAGGTGAGAAATGTAACATAACGTTAATAAATACGAATAAAATGCAAATGTCACTAACAGTTTAGAAAAATATAATACCTAGAAACTTGAGGTAAGACCTCCCGGCATAGTCCTGGAATGTCCATGAGAAGTCTGAAGGGTAACGGAGAGATAATTAAACTCAGACTTATGGAACCTTTTGGCGGTACCATCAGACAGTCCATATAGAAACAACAGTAGTGCAAATGGGTCCAGAGGCTCTCTGGCACAAATTTCGTGAGTGTCCATTATCATGAGAGTCTCTCTGAGAAACAACAAACAGTCCTTTCTATAAGGAAGAGTAGGCACTCTAGCACGAATGTCCATACCGCAATGGGGTAACAGAACTTCCTTGGCTCGGTGAGCCGGGCACTATGGCTTGGATTGTTGCATATAAATGTAAATACTATATTACATGGCAAGATATTATATATATACTGTATATACACACAGGAAAAACATTAATGTAATCAGAGCAGGAATAACATATATAGAGAAGCAGAGACAGTTAACCTCTTTTACCCAAGGACAGCCATGGCATCACTATAGCGTGTTGGAGGTATGCCTTTTGTGGTACGCTCAGAACGCCTAAGTGGAACGAGATTTGAATCAGGAACAGAGTCACTGAAATCAATTAAATCATCTGTCGAAGGGTTCTCTTGCACTAGAGCAATTGGTGGATAACAGCTAAATGGTAGTAGTTTAGGCGCCCACATAAGCTCAGTTAACGTTGGGGGTCTCTCTTTCGCTTCAGAAGGTGACAAGATCTCTGTACTCGTTGTCTCAGCTGGGGGCACCTCTGTGGGTAGTCCTTCTTTAAGGCACAGCTTCAGACGGTTTCGGTGTACTACTTGGGGCTGTCTCCCAGGTTTAGAGATCTCATACACGTCGGATTCAGGATATGGTATGGAGATGACACTGTATGGTTCTTTCTCCCAGAATGGATCCAATTTCCCATTCCGATGGTTATTCCTTAACCATACACGGTCGCCAACTTTCAGGGGCGCTGCATGGGCGTGATGGTTGTAATCCTCCTGTTGTCTCCTACGAACCTCATCCATGCGCGTTTCAACTATCTCTTTAGCTTCCTCCATACGTCGGCGGTGTTCAACAACCCAGTCTGTTATGGGTAGTGGATTGATGGTGTCAGGGACCTTCACACCAAGGGTTAAGTCTGAAGGAAGTTGACCTTGTCTTCCAAACATTAGATAAAATGGTGCGTATCCCGTAGATGTTTGGGGTGTGTTGTTGTAAATATAGGCCAAGTCCTTGATACGCTCAGGCCACTCAACACCAGGTGTAACTGCGGCTGTTCTTAGCATGCCGATGATCACTTGATTTGCCTTCTCGCACATACCATTCCCTTGAGGGTGATACGCTGTGGTTCGCAACTTCTTGCAGTCTTGGAACTGACACAGCTCACGGAACAATTGGGATTCAAACGCCGACCCACGGTCGGTGAGGATATGCTCAGGACAACCGTAATGGCGGACAAACTCTGCGTAGAAGGTCTCAGCCGTAGTTCTTGCTGTAAGATCTCTGACAGGCACGATGACAAGGAACTTGGAGTAATGATCCACCATTGTCAGAGCGTAGCTGTAGCCGGAACGTGTGGGACCCAACTTCACATGGTCCAGAGCAACAATTTCACACGGCTTTTGAGTCTTAATTGGATGTAGAGGGGCCTTCTGATCTCTTCAACCTTCCTTGGTGATACTACAGGCGGGACACTCTCGGCACCAACTCTCAATGTCACTCCTCATCCCAACCCAATAGAAGCGACGACAGATGGTAGCTTCGGTCTTTTGTACCCCGAAGTGACCGGATCTGTCATGATACGCCTCAAGTATCATCTGTGCGTCTCTTCTTGGTACGAGGATCTGATGAAGCCTTTCACCTGTGACAGGATCAAGAGTGTTTCTATGTAGAAGGCCTCGTTGGACAAACAGGCGCTTCCTCTGTCGCCAAAGGCGTTTTAATTCCACGTCATGAAGACCTCTCTTTACACGGGTTGGTATTCTTCCTGTAAGCAGGAAATCTGACAATTCTCCTAAAACTCTGCTCTCTTCTTGGAACGTTTTCCACAGAGATGGCTCCTGGAGGGATTCGGCAGCTGTTTTCGCCAGAGATTCTCCTTCTACAGGGACACCAATAGCAACCTGTTGGGCAAACTTGTAGAATGGTGGCATCTCCACCTCTTCCCAGATGTCTTCTCGGGGTGGTTCTTCTCCCACAGGCAACCTTGAGAGTGCATTAGCGTTAGCGTTGGACTTGCCACTGCGATACTTGACAGAGAACTTGTAATTCGCGAGTCTTGAGGCCCACCGTTGTTCAAGGGCTCCCAGTCGAGCAGTGTCCAGATGCGCCAACGGATTGTTATCTGTGTACACGGTAAAGGGTGTGGCAGCCAGGTAGTCTTTAAACTTCTCTGTCACGGCCCAGACAAGTGCCAGAAGTTCGAGTTTGAAAGAACTATAGTTCTGGTCGTTCTTCTCCGCGCCTCTCAGACTCCTGCTGGCGTAGGCGATGACTCGCTCTTTGTTGCCCTGAACCTGGGACAACACTGCACCCAAACCTTGGTGACTTGCATCTGTGTACAAGCGGAATGGCTGACTGTAGTCGGGATAGGCTAGAATTGGTGGTTGCGTCAGAAGTGCTTTAAGCGCTTGAAAGGCTTCCTCTTGACGCGCTCTCCAGTCTACCGGAAGCTTTCGGTTGTAGTTTTCTCTGGGACAACCGCGCAACAACTTGTTCAGAGGCTCGGCTACTTGGGCGAAGTGTGGTATGAAACGCCGGTAGTAACCTGCGAATCCAAGGAAGCTTCGGACTTCTTTGACGGTAGTTGGTCTTCGCCAGTTCTGGACTGCAGTGATCTTTTCAGGATCAGGTTGGACGCCTTGTGCGCTCACGACATGCCCAAGGTAGTGAACTTGGGGTTTCAACAGGTAGCACTTGGAGGGCTTCACCTTTAGGCCGTGCTGTATAAGTACCTTGAATACCTCGGACAGGTGACGAAGGTGTTCTTGGTATGTCCGGGAGAATACAATAACATCGTCAAGGTACAGTAGCACACTCTGGAAATTCTCATGGCCGAGGCACCTCTCCATAAGCCGTTGGAATGTGGCTGGGGCATTACATAGCCCAAATGGCATACTATTGAATTCAAAGAGTCCCATCGGGGTCGTAAACGCAGTCTTTTCACGATCTTCAGGCGCCATAGGGACTTGCCAGTATCCACTGGTTAAGTCCAGGGTCGAGAAACAGGTAGCTGATCCCAAAGCCGTTAGAGATTCCTCAATCCGCGGCAATGGGTATGCGTCTTTGTGCATGACGTTGTTGAGTTTACGATAGTCCACACAAAATCGTAGGGTTCCGTCTTTCTTCTTGACAAGGACTAGCTGGGCTGCCCAGGGGCTGTTACTCTCCCGGATGACATCAGCATCTCGCATCTCTTGGATCAACTTTTTCACCGGTTGGTACATTGCGGGTGGTATTGGACGGTGACGCTCCTTGATTGGATGGTGGTCGCCAGTCAGAATGCGATGTTGTATGGTCGTGGTCTTACCAAAGTCCAATGGGTGTTTGCTGAATGCCTGTTGGTAACGCTTGGCCACATTGCGAACCCCATTGATGTGCTCTATAGGGGTATTGGCGTCTCCCACGTTCAATTCATCCCACCAGGACTTCGTGGCTCCATTCTGAATGTTCTCAGCAGCTTGGGTGGAACGCTGTGTAGCGGTAGAATCACCAGAGAGAATGTCTTCTGGTGCTAACCGGTGTAGCAGGGCCACAGAGTGGAACTTGTGGAGGTTCACGGGAGCATCGCCCAAGTTGACTAAGCGGACAGGAACACGTCCATTGGAAACTGTGACAAGGCTGCGGGCAGCCATGACAAGTGGTTGGCCATCTACCTGTATGGGTTGTAGCAAGGCCTCGTAGTCCTGATTTTCTATGCCCGGACGGGCACGGCACCACACCATAGTTTCTGTTCCAGGCTGTAGGGTTACTGGACGGGTATCTTGGATCCGGACTCGACCAATTTCACCTTGTTTGTTGGCGAACTTGTGCTGGGCATTGAGTACACGAATGGCCCGCTGAATGGTCTGCTGGTCACTGGGAGAAGCTGTAAGGAGAGAGGCATGCAAGGCATCCAACACTTCTGCAAAGCAATGGCGTAAAACATTCATGCCTAATATTACAACTGCAAACCTATCATCCTCTACATCAGTGACAATTACACCCTGTCTAGGCAGTTTCAAGTCCCCAATCTGGATAGTGGGTTCCCAATAACCCTGCTGTGGTATGGGCTGTCCATTGCTGGCACACAGATTTATCCATGTGTCAGGTGTTCTATTCAACACACCTAAGTCCCAATGTTCAAGGAACACCTGCTTGCGCAGGGTTGTTACCTGAGATCCAGTGTCCACCAACGCTGTCAGAGGGACGCCGTTCACCCGGATTGTGATGTGTGGGCAGGCTGAGACGAAGCGTGACAATGGCACTGAAGATTCACCTGGGCCCTTCTTCTTTCCTCCTGAGGGGCGGCCCGCTGCCTCGGGGGTGGCCCGTTTAACTGAAAACACTGAGGCCTGGTGTGTCCATATCTATGGCAATAGGTACAGTATGGCCTCTCACTCTGCGGAGGTTTCACTGAAGACGGACGTCTGGGTGGCGACTCAGGTGAGATGTTGAGACTTCGCAAAGGATCACTGGACGATGAAGACGGCTGGGTCAGACGATCTAGACGGACGGTGATCTGTTCCATGGCACGGGTCAGATGATCCACTCGGGCCAGAAGGTCATCTCTGGTGTCTGCTGGTGTAGTCTGCGCAGTTTGGGCAGCAGGTGAGGTACCCAGAGGTAGTGGCAGGACAACTGGAGCGATGCTTGTTGAGGGTCCAGGTGAGGGAACACAGATGACTGGGCTCGGCTGGGGCTGCTCCTGTCCCAAGACCTGGATGGCAAGGGCCTTGAAGTCAGCAAACGTGATGCTGGGATGTTGTGCAGCAAGCATTCGCAACTGACTCTGGAGCAATGTGGTACCCGCCCCTTCTATGAAGCGGTCAAGCAAGATTTTATCAGAGTCCACATTTTCACGTGGATCCACTTGCACCACAGCTCTGAACGCCTCTTGGAGGGATAAAGCATAGTCCCGCAGGGTCTCACCAGGTAGTTGTCGTCTGGAAAAGAAGCGCATCTTTACCTCGGAGACAGATCGCACGTCAAAGTTCACCTGGAGTTTGTCCAGAATTTGCCCAGGGGTTCTTTTGTCAGAGGCAGGCCAGGATTTGACCTCCCTAGCTGCAGCACCCTCAAGCTGGCCCAGCAGGATCTGTATCTGCTGTTCTGTATTCAGAGGATAGAACTGGAAGAGAGACAGCATCTTCTCACGAAAGTCCCTGAGGGTATGCGCCTCCCCTTTGTAGCGCGGCAGCCATGGTGCGCCAGGGTAAAATGGCATGGAGAATGGTAGGCTGCTCGCCATAGGCACTGCTGGATCACTAGAAACAGATGGCACAATGTCACTTTGCTCAGTCATGTTGTTTGCAGGTATGACTGGAATTAGGTCGCCGTCTCTTTAAGAAACTCAACTGCTTGCTGGCAGGGAATGGAGACTACAACTTGGAATGCTGTCCCTTTAAGAATGCTGTAGCTATTAACAGAGTCACTGTGATGCAGGCTGAAGGTGTGCTCCCCCTCTTTAATGGTGGCACTCCCCACGGACACTGTACACGGAAAACACTCGCTGGGGCCGTGGGAGGACTGAAGACAAGGACAGGGAGGCACAGTACTCACTGACAGCAACTGCAGCGTGGACCAGAGATCAGCGGTGCACAGCAGGGACGGTGATGCGGCACCGGAGAGTCAGAAATGGCGCTGGCACGTTCGCCTTTCACTTTCTTGTATGGGTGCGCTGGAGCATTGCGCTCAGCATTCTGGGCTCTCCTAAGATGGCGGCAGATGGGTCTCCTGGCCTCATGGGCAGTGCTAAAAATCTCCCGCACTTTTGCAAGGTACAGTTAACCCTTTGTGGGCGTTCTTACACAGCGATGTGGCGCAGCAAACAAGTCCTGGGCGTTTTAACTCTTCCAGGGCTGTAACACACTGAGAGGACAGTCTTTAGGGCTTACTTCAGGGGTATAGGGCTCCCCCCTCTTTGTGGCAAGCACTCTCAGGGAATAAACTTGATCTTAGCAAAGTCCACAATAAAGACCGATGCTCTGGAGACAATTTGACGCACTTTTCGTGGCGACTTTCTCAAAATGGCACACACCCGTATCCTGTTCGTGACGCCAGTTTTTCTTGCGGTGACCAGATGGAAGGTAACGCTGCAGTTGGGATTGCGGGGGTGCAAACAGCGCAGACTTGTCACGGTCTCTGGGCACGAGGGCGCAGCGCTGGTGCTGTCCCACGTTACCACCACTGGTACCGGTGATGAGGGGGCTGCACAAATGTTGGTGGTGATTGTTCCCCCGGGGCGCTTCCCCTATACTGTGCCGACTGGTGGTGTTTGGGGCGCCCTGATGTTGTCGGTGCAGAGTCAGACACAGAAACGGTTGTAAAGTTGAACTTTTACTTCCATGGGTGTGGAGGCACAAATGCTTAACCAGTTTCTTCAATACAAAACAACGGGGTACGCCTGGTGACACAGCAAAGTCCTGGGGTGCAGGGTAGACTTGATGAAAGGTGTTCCTAGCCCCTTATACTTCAGTGTTACAGCCCTAAGGTGCGTCTGGGCTCCTATTTGGCACATAGGAGGATGCCCACCACGATACTAGTACATAATATTCCCCACTCACGTTATGTGGTCCTGATAGCTCAGAGTTTCGGGGTGCAATAGTCAGGGTGGCAGGATATTCCACAGGTCTGGCCTTGGCCCCTGGATCCTGTGATACTTGCTATGGAGCACGTGTTCCAGAATGTTCTCTCCACAGTCTCATGCTGACAAGATGATGATGCTTGACTTCCTTCAGGGCGATGGCTAGGCAGACAGGGGACAGGATCTTCTGAATAGCTGGAGTATGTCAGCTCTCCAACCTTCCTGGGCCTGTCTAGGACTTGAGATTCCTGCACTAAACTCACTGCTTTCTTCACAGGACATCACACTTCTCTCCTCACCTCCTCCTCCTAACACTCCACACTTCTAACTCCTCACACGCAGGACCTTCCTGCAGGGGTGTTACCATGGGGACCCAGTGATCAGCTGACTCCTCCCCTTTTCCCAGGCGATGTCCTCCCATTGGACATTTGGTTACTATTCAATCCTATGGGAGGTGTAATGCATGTGTGAGGCTCACTAGGTGGCGCTGTGTTGTGTGACACTCAGGACCCCCTGCTATGTCACACAGGCTATGAAGCAACAGGAAATAATACAATGCACAGAGATCACCCTCAGCCCAGCCATAGCCAGCTCTGGGATGCCACATATGCATCACTTTATCAATGTTGCCCTGTTTGCCTGCTATGTGAAATTATACCTCCCATTGTATAAACATCGTTTCCATAGAGCACGGCCTATGTGATAAGACAGGATGGGTGACGTGAGTTACTGCTCTCTTCTGGTTGTGTATTTTTATTGGTTTTCACTAAGCTAATGATAATTTCAATGATAAATGCAATATCCAAAAATGTATCCAATAATAATAGAATGTAAATGTAACAACTTATACGGTCAATGTAAAGATTAGGGCGTCAATAGGAAAGTGTCTACGTTCAGGCTAGTCCTTTCCTCCTTCACTATAAACTCTACGACCCTACAGAGGGGTTTCCTCCCAAAATTACAGCAACATGGAGAAATAGTGAGAGGCTAAAGGCACAAGAAGAACAAAGACTGACTTTACTGAAAATGTCTGAACTGTGCCTACTACAGAGGATGTGGCTTAAGCTTTGATGGGAGCAATTATCTCTCTTGAGCACTCCGGGTCTGGACTATGAGCTATAAAATACAGTATAAAATTTCCTAAAACGCATATAAAAATAAAAAAATATTGTGAAACACATACACATTAGGTATCCCTGTGTCTATAAACTTTTCTCGTACGGTGAAAAAAGCAAAAGAGTCTTTTTTTGGCTGTTTCGCCTCTGATAAAAATAATAAGTGATCAAAGCAACAGACATTCCCCAAAATGGCATAACTAAAATGTGTATCTGGTCCCTCAAAAAAAAGACGCCCTCTGACCCATACACAGAAAAATAAAAAAGTTAAACATTTTTTTTTGCAAGGCTGTGGATTTTTTATAAGGGGTTAAAACGTAATAACTATATAAATTTGGTGTCCCCGAAATCGCACCAACCCACAAAATACAGGTGACATGTCAATTTGGCTGCACAGTAAACAATGTCAGAAAGTTACACAAATGCACTTTTTCTCCAATTCCACCCCATTCTGAATTTTTTTTCCAGCTTCCCAGTACATTGTACGGAATATAAATGTAACAATTTGTCCCACAAACATTAAGCTCCATATGGCTCTGAGAACGGAAAAATAAAAAAAGTTATGGGGTTTGGAAGGCGGGGAGTCAAAAATCTATATATATAGACGCATCTCAATAAATTAGAATAGCTTTGAAACGTTTATTTACTACAGTAATTAAATTAAAAAAGTGACCTCCTATATTTTCTAGATTCTTTACACACAGAGTCTTCTATTTCAAGTGTTTTATTTCTGTAAATGTTGATTATGGATTACAGGTAATGAAAACCAAAATCTAAGAAAATTTGAATATTGTAAAAAAGTTCAGTATTGTAAATTCAGTGTCACCTGCCAAGGTTTCCTAAGCCTTTAAATGGTCCCTCAGTCTGGTTCAGTAGGACACACAATCATGGAAGACGCTGGTTATGGATTGTATCACTGAATTACTGAAATGAATGAACGTTTCAAAAATATTCTAATTTATTGAGATGCACCTGTAGATTTGGTATTACCACAATCGTGCCGACCTGCAGAATACAAGCGACATGTCTTTTTGGATGCACAGAACAAAGCCTATAAGAAAATTGCACAAACACAGTTTTTCTCAAATTCTACTGCATTCTGATTTTTTTTGGGTTTCCCAGTATATCGCATGAAATATTTAATAGTAACAATAGTGTTTACAATATGTCCTGAAAAATATTAAACCCTTGTATGGCTCTGAGAACATAAAAATCTAAAAGATATGGCATTTGGAAGATAGATATTAAAAAACAAAAATGGATATACTGATCAGATCAGTACAGGATAAGTAATGTAATGTATGTACACAGAGACTGTACCAGCAGAATAGTGAGCGCAGCTCTGGAGTATAATACTGGATGTAACTCAGGATCAGTGCAGGATAACTAATGTAATGTATGTACACAGTGACTGCACCAGCAGAATAGTGAGCGCAGCTCTGGAGTATAATACAGGATGTAACTCAGGATCAGTACAGGATAAGTAATGTAATGTATGTACACAGTGACTGTACCAGCAGAATAGTGAGCGCAGCTCTGGAGTATAATACAGGATGTAACTCAGGATCAGTACAGGATAAGTAATGTAATGTATGTACACAGTGACTGTACCAGCAGAATAGTGAGCGCAGCTCTGGAGTATAATACAGGATGTAACTCAGGATCAGTACAGGATAAGTAATGTAATGTATGTACACAGTGACTGTACCAGCAGAATAGTGAGCGCAGCTCTGGAGTATAATACAGGATGTAACTCAGGATCAGTACAGGATAAGTAATGTAATTTATGTACACAGTGACTGTACCAGCAGAATAGTGAGCGCAGCTCTGGAGTATAATACAGGATGTAACTCAGGATCAGTACAGGATAAGTAATGTAATATATGTACACAGTGACTGCACCAACAGAATAGTGAGCGCAGCTCTGGAGTATAATACAGGATGTAACTCAGGATCAGTACAGGATAAGTAATGTAATGTATGTACACAGTGACTGCACCAGCAGAATAGTGAGCGCAGCTCTGGAGTATAATACAGGATGTAACTCAGGATCAGTACAGGATAAGTAATGTAATGTATGTACACAGTGACTGCACCAGCAGAATAGTGAGTGCAGCTCTGGAGTATAATACAGGATGTAACTCAGGATCAGTACAGGATAAGTAATGTAATGTATGTACACAATGACTGTACCAGCAGAATAGTGAGCGCAGCTCTGCAGTATAATACAGGATGTAACTCAGGATCAGTACAAGATAAGTAATGTAATGTATGTACACAGTGACTGCACCAGCAGAATAGTGAGCGCAGCTCTGGAGTATAATACAGGATGTAACTCAGGATCAGTGCAGGATAACTAATGTAATGTATGTACACAGTGACTGTACCAGCAGAATAGTGAGCGCAGCTCTGGAGTATAATACAGGATGTAACTCAGGATCAGTACAGGATAAGTAATGTAATGTATGTACACAGTGACTGCACCAGCAGAATAGTGAGCGCAGCTCTGGAATATAATACAGGATGTAACTCAGGATCAGTACAGGATAAGAAATGTAATGTATGTACACAGTGACTGCACCAGAAGAATAGTGAGCGCAGCTCTGGAGTATAATACAGGATGTAACTCAGGATCAGTACAGGATAAGTAATGTAATTTATGCACACAGTGACTGTACCAGCAGAATAGTGATCGCAGCTCTGGAGTATAATACAGGATGTAACTCAGGATCAGTACAGGATAAGTAATGTAATGTATGCACACAGTGACTGTACCAGCAGAATAGTGAGCGCAGCTCTGGAGTATAATACAGGATGTAACTCAGGATCAGTACAAGATAAGTAATGTAATGTATGTACACAGTGACTGTACCAGCAGAATAGTGAGCGCAGCTCTGGAGTATAATACAGGATGTAACTCAGGATCAGTACAGGATAAGTAATGTAATGTATGTACACAGTGACTGCACCAGCAGAATAGTGAGCGCAGCTCTGGAGTATAATACAGGATGTAACTCAGGATCAGTACAGGATAAGTAATGTAATGTATGTACACAGTGACTGCACCAGCAGAATAGTGAGCGCAGCTCTGGAGTATAATACAGGATATAACTCAGGATCAGTACAGGATAAGTAATGTAATGTATGTACACAGTGACTGCACCAGCAGAATAGTGAGCGCAGCTCTGGAGTATAATACAGGATGTAACTCAGGATCAGTATGGTTTACGGAATTCTATGTAATAAAGCACAAATGAACACATTTTAACACAGGAAATATGACCATGTGACTTACCTGTGTGTATGGATATATCCCCAGGAGCTGAGCTATAGGTAAAGTGGATGATGAGAAATGATCTCCAATAAAACCAACAACCTTCTTCTTAGTACAGGAGTAATTGGGGACAACATTTCCAGGCCCAGATAATATCTGTAAAATACTCTTTATTGCCTTCCTGGGATCTGCACATGAGTCATATATGTGATATCCCAGGGTCATGTTCGGTAACACAGGAGGAGATTCATTGATTTCTTTGACAGCATAAAATAAAGCCAATAGATTCTTGTATTGAGAAATGACTGGACTGTAAAATTAAGGAATTGAGTGATTATAATGCAAATATCTGATAAGTTATATTACAATTACCAAAAAAAGCAAAACCTACTAAAATAAAAGGGATTGTCCACTTTCAAACCAATAATGAGAGACAAATGTTATTGTTTGTATAATAAAAAGTTGCACAATTTTCCAATATACTTTCTGTATTGATTCCTCTCGGATTTCTACAGTAGATCTCTGCTTGCTGTCGTTTTGTTACTCCCAGTGGATAAAAATCAGTCCATGGTCATGTGATGAACACACAGGTGCATGATATGTCCATGGACTGATTTTTATCTGCTGGTACAATGATATGGATCTGAAGGTGGACAATCCCTTTAAACTTAGAACGCTGCAGAGCAAACAGTGAATTCCATAAAAGTTCCATCACATTGCCGATAAGGCAGTGAAATTACTTCCCATGCTGGTGGTCACTCGCAGATTCTTATAGCCTTGCCTGTCAGTGTCAGTTCCTCTCATGTGCTTTTAATATAAAGCTTTTTCACATTTTTATACACCTTTCCTATCCTAGGACCACTATTTTAGTATAAATACCATTATCTAGGACAATATCACAGCAAGAAGCCATGTGTGTTACATGGACAACAATAATCCATAATTCCATGTCTGCTCACAGGACGATGCTGCAGTTTTCTGTAGGGTTTCATCACTTATACTGCAGAACCTGAAGCAGCTCCTGGTTCACATTCTGCAGTTCTTAGACAATAATAATGTGATACATGACAGTCCCCTCCAGCAGATTCAGCCCTGGTACCTGATATCATCTTCTGACACTTACCTAAAACAGAGCAAGTCAGCTGGAGGTTTCTCATAATGTGTAAAACTGAAGACACTGACAACTCCTCCGATCATAATGTCGCCATCCTGTACATATTCATATTCTTGCACCATTCCTTGAATCTTTAGCCTACAGGCTGGTGCTGGAGTCTGACTTGTGAATATACAAGGTGTCACACACAGGAATAACACACAGAGCAGAGTTTTCATGGAAAAAGATTTTTTTGAAGATGAATATAATATTATGAAATATAAAGTAAGACATTCTACAATAAGGAGGAAGAACCCCGGACTCTCAGCATTCAGTAATATAGTGACAGGCAGTAACTTCTGCAGCATCTTAATGTCAGTGCCGACTGAGCAAATCCACCCAGCTTATATATACAGTCCTGCTTACTATAATACAAGGTCTCATATGTGCCTGGCAGTAAATTTATTCTTCACTTATACAAAATTAGCTTAATAGAAAAAAAGAAAACTCATTTTCACCTTGCCATTTATTTCATGGTATCTAAATACATTACTAGTGATAGAGACAACTGTTTCAGATTGAACCAGATTCAACTCAAATTTTTAAAAGTTTCAGGCTTGAGCTAAACCCCAAACATTTGTGTTTTGTCACCCATAAAACACTATGATACTCTATAATAAGTATAAAAAGTGGAGGCCCAGGAAAGGTGAGTAAACATAACAAACTGAGCTGTAAAATGTCTTTAAAAAGACAGGACTGAGGACAGGGTAATGGGGGAGGAGGAAACACCCCTGTGACTATCACAACATCCACCACTGCAAGTAACAATAAGAATGTGGTTGACAACAGCAATTCTACTTCTGGTGTTGGCTCCTCCAGTAGCCACAGGGTTGTTGTAGAATGACAATTAAATGTTTGATTACTTGGCTTGCTCAACTCAGTCAAAGCATTATATACATTTGTGCTAAAAAGTTTACATACCCTGGTGGATTTTTTGCTTTTTTTGGCCTTTTTTCAGAGAATATGAATGATAACACAAAAACTTTTTCTCCACTCATGGTTAGTGGTTGGTTGAAGGCTCATCAGGTAAGAATGTCCTTCTGAAGCACTTTGAGGAGGCCACCAAATTTTCTCTACAGTGACAACTGCAGCATCAGTTAAGTCATCCCTTTAATATATATTTTACAGAAGCACTTACACTCAGACAATAAAGGATGGAAGAAGAAGAACATCTTCTGCTTCTTGGTCACCATGACCACTATGTAATTGTTGGGGAATCACAAAAACCATCTTACATGCAATAAAAACTTGAGATGATGAACAACTGGGTCTGGGACATAGTGAAGGACCTGAGACTCCAAGACTTGAGGACAAAGAAGAGGAGGAAGAGTTTTCTTTGGATGCAGAGGGTGCACTGTAATTTCACAGCAAGGGTATGAGGCTGACCCTACCTTGTTAGGCCAAGACCAACCTTGGCCCCTGAGTTATTGATTATATAGTGACCAGCATATCGATAAAATTGGCCTATAATCTGGATAGTCTGTATTCCCAGCTTGTCATAGCTTTTAGGGAGACCATTGCCAGCGCTAGCCACATTGTCTGCCAGGAGGCCTCCGTGCGCTCCTATTGCTCCTCCTCTTTCAGTCTGCCCCCCACCAACTCAGCCAGCATCACGATTACAATTGGCAAAGGTACAGTTCCGCAGCCCAGATGGAGGGAACTGGAGGATGGGAGCAGTAGTGGTGTATGACGTGCCACCAGCTAGGCTGAGCACACTCAACCACATTCCCCAGCTCTACTCCTAAGCTGGACACCGATGAAGGGGGTCCTGGAGCACTACCTGATGGTGGTAGTAGTTTCCCCCTGGGCGCTTCCAGTTGGAGAGGGGACCTCTCTACTCTGAGCTGGTGTGATGGAAGTCAGAAGGGCCCTGAGGGTAAGGCAGGAACAACTCAGGAAGGAAGTGGTACAGTTGAAACAGGGTGGTACTTTACTCAGCAACTGAATAGCAATAAAACAAGCAGCTTCCAAATGGGGGTTGAAGTCCTCCAGTATTCAACTTCCCAGCATTGGTCTTGGGAGGATGCCCAGCGATGTTAAGGCTCTAGTGCTGTACTTTACTCCAACTCTAACTCCTCGCCTCTGCCTCCTCCAACAACAGATACTGAGGGCTGTAATCCAGGGTAGTCATGACAGGGGTCTGGAGATTTCAACCATGTCTCTCCATCATCTACACTGCCCAGCTTCACACAGTATGTAACCTGCCACACAAGAGACAACAAAAAATTGGGCTTGTTCTTTGCCAATGCGAGGGAGGCATATAACTCATCAGCCCTACCTCCCCTGGAAAGATCGGATCACAACCTGGTGCATCTTCGACCTGTGTAAAAGCCACTTGTACGTAGAGAACCAGCTGTCATCCGTACAGTGAGAATATGGTCCGAGGAGAGTGATGAGGCTCTGAGGAATTGCTTTGACACAACCACTTGGGAAGTGCTGCAGGATTCCTATGGTGAAGACATGGAAAGACTCACACACCACAGTACCGGGAGGGTAAATCCAATTATAAGAGAAAAATGGAACAGCAAATGAAAAGCAAAAACATAAGGGCAGTCTGGAAAGGTCTTAAGTCAATTTCTGGTCACAGACAGCCTGTCTCAAAGGTTAAAGGAGATGCTAATTGGCTTAACGAACTAAATCTATTCTTCAATAGATTTGATCACACACCAGCTCCTCCCACCCCAGCATGTCATTCAATCCTCTCTCCCACACTGACCTCACCTCCTACTGTTAATTCTCACTAGACCAGTAAATCCAGTCTGACCTTCACACGTGCCCAGATGAGAAAGCAAATAAAAAAAAATCAAGGCTGGGAAAGCCTCAGGACCAGATGGCATCAGTGCAAGGCTAATTAAGACTTGTGGGTACCAGCTGTGTGGTATAATACATATATGTTTAATATGAGCCTGAAGCTGGGAATGGTACCACAACTGTGGAAATCATCTTGTGTGGTACCAGTTCCAAAGACACCTCATCCGATGGACCTTAACGACTACAGACCAGTAGCATTGACATCCCAACTGATGAATATCTTAGAGAAATTGGTTCTCACACATCTGTGCCCTCTAATGGGCTCGGCTATGGGCCCTCTCCAGTTTTCTTATAGGCCAGGCATTGGGGTGGATGATGCCATCATCCACCTTCTGCAAAGAGCTCTTTCTCACCTGGAGAAACCAGGGAACACTGAGAGAATAATGTTCTTTGATTTCTCCAGCGCTTTTAACACCATACAGCTGGGGTTACTGAGAGACAAGCTGGCCCTTGTTGGAGTGGACCACCACCTCTCCAACCGGATCCTAGAATACATCACAAACTGACCTCAGTATGCGAGAGCCCAGGTTTTGTTAGACACCATGATCTATAATACGGGGGCACCTCTTGCCCCTTTCCTTTTAACACTGTACACTGCAGATTTTAGGTGCACTCATCTAGCTGCTACCTACAGAAGTATTCTGATGACTCTGCAATAGTAGGTCTCATCACAGATGATGATGACAGGGAGTACAGAGAATTGAACTGGGATTTTGTGGACTGGTGCCAGCGGAACCACCTTAAGATTAATGCTGGGAAGACCAAGGAGATGGTGGTGGACTTTGGTAAGTGCAGATACCCTCCTAAACCAGTGGACATTCAGTAGACCGGCATCAAGATTGTCAAGACCTATAAGTACCTGGGGGTGCTCCTCAATAATAAGTTGGACTAGGCAGATCACCTGGATGCACTGTACAGGAAGGGCCACAGCAGGCTCTACCTGCTTAGGAGGCTGAGAGCCTTTGGAGTCCAGGGGCACTTCTTAGGGCCTTTTTCAACTCTGTAGTGGCATCAGCTATCTTCGGAGTGGGGAGCAGTATATCAACCAGGGATAGGAATAGACTCGACAAGCTGATTAGAAGGGCCAGCTCTGTCATTGGGAGCCCCCTGGACCCACTGCAGGTGGTGGGTGACAGAAGGATACTGTCCATGGTGAGCTCCATGCTGGAGAATAAGTCCCATCCCATGCATGAGACTGTGATAGCGCTGGGCAGTACTGTCAGTGACTGACTGCTTCACCCTAAGTGTGAGAAGGAGCGCTATCGGAAGTCTTTCCTCCCCGCTGCGGTTAGGCTGTACAACCAACACGGAGCTAAGTGGAGATCATTCCATACAGAGAACTGAAAGATCTTTAAAGAGGACCTTTCACGTCCTCATGTATATGCGGTTTTACATACCACTAGAAAGCCGACAGCGCGCTGAATTCAGCGCACTGTCGGCTTTCCCGTTATGTGCCCTAGGGCTGGAGCTATCGGTGATCTTAGTTTCACCATTCATCATCAGAAGGGCGTTCCTGACAGTCTATCTGGGCTGTGAGGAACGCCCTCCCTGACTGTGCTCGCCCATAGCCCTGTACTGGGGGGGGTGTTCCTCACAGCTCAGTGTCATCGTCGGGCTGTAAGGAACGCCCCATCTGACAGTACAGGGCTATGGGACGAGTACAGTCGGGGGGGCGTTCCTAACAGCCCAGTGATGACACTGAGCTGTGAGGAACGCCCCCTCAGTACAGGGCTATGGACGAGAACTGTCAGGGAGGGCGTTCCTCACAGCCCAGATAGACTGTCAGGAATGCCCTTGTGACAGTGAATGGTGAAACTAAGACCCCGGATATCTATAGCCCCAGGGCACATAACGGAAACCATTTATGTAACCACAGAAACGTACCAATGTGGTTACATAAATGGGTAAGGGGCAGAGTTTAGAGAGTCTATTCATTTACACTAAACAACATCGTCATCTTTCCTGGGCACCTGAAAAGAGAAGACCTAATGCTGACAAGGTTGGAAGAGCATGGTCTGACGATAAAGCAATAAAAACATTGAGAAGATGGGTCATATCATCACCTGAGACGGGGTCTAGTGCATGAGTCAAAGTAGTGCAGCTGTGACCCACCTTGAACACAGTCAAAGAGCTCTGAGCTCCTCTGGGCCTGGTGGGCTACTAAAGAAAGTTCATAAAGGATTTTGCCCTAGTAAATATACCAATAGGTGTTTTGTTCAATGGAAGCAGGTCTGAGGAAACTAAAAAAAGATCCTTAAAGAGGTTTAATGCCCTAAAAATAAAATTACTAGAGGGCATGGAAGGGGTTAAAATAAAGTCTTACCTGTCCTAGGCCATTGTCATCCCAACCACAACTCCCAACTCCTTAGCAAGGGTATTTGCTGGCACCACAGAACCAAAGACCAGCATTGAGAACGGGCTCCTGATTCTGGGGTGAAGTGACCTAGGACAAGTGAGTATGACTTTTTTTTTACTTAGATCCCTTTCCTCTTTTAATTTTGGTTTGGGGGGTGTAAAACCCTTTTATAGGGGCCTTGAAGAGGAAGAAGCATTCCAAGGTTGCTGACCTGGAATCACATCATGGCTCATGTAGACCTTATGTAGACTTATGTGTGTAAGGATCCTTACTGGCACAGCATTAACAACAAACACTTGACCTGTTTGGACACTGCCTAAGCTTGGGTCAGCAGTCTGGTTGGTCAAGTTGAAGAACAAGGTCTTAGACTGACTGGAGAAGAGCTATCGAAGCAGGTGTCTTGTCATATAACACAATAGTACCAGTGACAGGTCACTGAAGGTCCAGAAGGGAAATTAAATTTCCCAGAACAAGTTGTGGTCTACAAGCCAAAAGATCAGGTAGAAAGCTAACAATTGGTATAGCAAAAAAAAAAAAAAAAAAACATCTCTTAGCAGTCAAGTGGTGGCTTGAGGTTGGTTTCTAGAAAAGCCAAAAGGAAAGACAAAAATTGTCACCAACAGGCAACATACTACTCTACCATGATTTGTAAGGGTTACACTATACTGACAGACAAGATTACCCACTGAGATAGGGCCTAGTTGCCCTTCATAAAGCATATGTGTAACAGAACTACAAGAGGGACAGGAATGCTCAGGTGGAAATTGAAGACTATACCCTATGAAGAGGTGGAACAGCCTAATTTCCAGCTGATGGTGTTTGATGTGACACCGGAAAGAGCATGGGGACCTATTCAATCTCTACACAGAAATAGGTTTCGGCCTTGCCCAATTGTAACTCAACCTCCTGAGCCATTGCCAGATTTCCTGCTCCAGAACAGTGGGAGAGTGCGGAGCAGCCGACATTGACTGTGGACATTAGGGTGTCTGAAACCCTGTCTTTGGATGACCAGCCATATCAGTTACAGTGGCCTATGTTTGGTAGATTCCCCCAAGATATATATAGGATGAATGGACAAATGTACCAAGACATTCTTCATAAAAATGTGACCCTTGCCCTCTGGTGAGCAGTAATGAGAAGATTTATGATAGATAGATAGATAGATAGATAGATAGATAGATAGATAGATAGATAGATAATGTTCATATTTTCATGTAACTAATTAAAAAAAAAAAAACTTTTCATTTATATCACTATACAATATATCTGTATTTTATACATTTTTATCTTTAAATGCTTCATAGTCCCATATATGAACATAAATTAGCAAAATTCTCCACGGCCACCATGTATATTGCCTCTCGAGCTCAGATAATCCAAGATCAATTATGTAACACAGTATTTTTAGCTTTTAGTATATTTTTTCTTGTATTTAGTTCAGATCTGAAGAGAATAATATAACATTTAGGGAAAAATATACAGCCCAACAGTCCAACATTAGAGGTCAATATGGCAAATATCTCCACGGCCACCATGTATTTGCCTTTGGTGCTGAGATAAGCCGGGATCATGGCTATCCAGACACTGCAGAACACCAGCATGCTGAAGGTGATGTACTTGGCCTCATTAAAACTGTCCGGTAATGTCCTGGCTAAGAAAGCTATAATAAAACTAAAAGCGGCCAGAATCCCCATATAACCCAGGACAGAGTAGAACCAAAGATCTGACCCTTCATTACACTGGACAACGATCTTCTCCTTATAAGAGTGTGTGTCCAGCTCCTGGAAGGGGGGAGAGAGGGTCACCCAACTCATACAGATGACAACCTGGACAGAGGAGCAGATCAGGAGCACACTATTAGGGAGTTTTACCCCAGTCCATGTTCTCCACACACTTTCAGGCTTGGTGGCTTTGAATGCAATGCAAACCATTATAGTCTTAGCCAACAATGAAGAGATGGAATTTGAGAATAATATTCCAGTAGAGATCTGACGTAACATGCAGGTTATATCCACAGGACGACCAAGGAACAAGAAGACACAGAGGAAGCTCAGCATGATGGAGACCAGGAGGACAAAGCTCAGGGTCTTGTTATTCGCTCTCACAATCGGGGTGTCACGTTTGGAATAGAAAAGTGCAAAAATTAAAATAGTCAGAATACAGAAGAAAGATGATAAAGAATAAAAAGCTATTGACATGATGTCCTCAGTATAAGACAAATATTCCATCACCTTCAAGACACAAAATGTTCTGTTCTCATTTGACCACGTGTCTTCTGGACATTTCTTGCACTTTTTGCTATCTGTAAGATAAAGTAATAAAGAGTGTCTAAGAACCGCTCATTACTTGTGGTTACATTTGCTGCTTGTTTCTTATGTCTTCTGCTTTATCTATAAAATCTTTGATATGGTCTTAAACACTCAAATACAAAGAATGATTAATATGAAGAGCATCTTGTACAAGGTGTTTGTCAGTCCACATGTTTTTACAGAAACAAACTGGAATCTGCAGAGTATATTGGATTCTATTTCCTATTTACCTCTTCTATTATTCGAGGGGGATGTTCTATTACATAGCAGTGGGGGAGGCTCCTGCAGCAGCCAATTGTCTTACAGGGACACATTTGAAAAATATGGTTATATGGATTTTTCTCTTCCTCTTTCTCCTCAGTTCTACACTGTTAGGTTTTTGTTATTTGTGCTATTATTTATGCTATTTTGGTTAATAGACAAGCGAACCTGTCCCTGTAACATCCCTGTAACAAGTTGCTATTATATACGTCAGAATATTCAGGTGACAAATCCTCTTTAACAAGGAGAGAGTGTTTTATTACTTATATAGACTTATCTTAGAGTCTACCTGATCTATTAGATACTTCTCCATCTGAACATGGGGCACAATCATAACAGCACAAGTGTATACTAGAAGTTGCCACTTTCTTGTGTCCAGGTGAACAGGGTGCTGAGCATCGAGACCAAGGGATCTGCAGAGATCAGACAAGTTTTTATTGTCATACTACATTTTACTAGGCAGGGGGATTTCAATGAAAATGTACTGAAACATTTTTGTGTCTTGCACATAAATGAACTTGATGATCCAAGAATTTGAGCAGATTTCTATTAGATGGGACTGAATGTTCTTAATACAACATGTAACAATTATTAATAATGATTATAAAATCGATCATATCCTCTACAAAAACAATTATTACATTTATGGCTTATTAAATGTCGGGTCGTGCCAAAAATTCTGAGAGTTCATCAGTTAAGTAGTCAAATAAAAACTGGAGGATAGAGTTGCTCTGCCGGCCAGTTCAAGTAGGTGGAATCCAGGTAGAAGGAAACAAAGAGCTTTTATTGGACAATGTATCATCAGGTCCAAATGTAAGTCTACTATATGACTAGACATGACATAACAAAGGGGACGAGCTCATTGTCCCATTCTACCTGGACTCCGTCTACTTGATCTGGCTGACAGGGATTCCTCCAGTTTTTGTGATCTTCTATGATCTCTGACTTTCTTTTACTTCTATGATCTGCCCAGTCAATTGAAAGCCTTGTGTAGTAGAGGACGCAGAGTTCTTCCTATACTTTACTTGTGTCTAATCTCACCCAAAAAAACAAGGGGAGCAGCTTATGCTTCACTTTTCTCAATCCTCACCCTTGGTGTGCAGACATTACTACACTATGGTTACCCTATTTTTATACTGCATCATTAGACTTAGGATACAAATATATATCCAAGTTAAAACACCCCTAAACCTCTGTTTTGCAGGACATTGCCAAGGTTGGAAAGTCCGAGGACAAGAAGATCACCTACAGCTCTGTTAGTGGCATCTCCAGGACTATGATATTGATTGCTGTGGCCTCTTCACTACTTACCAAGTACAGCGCCGTACCTTGTATAGTGGTTGTGCTTGGAACTGCAGCTCAGCCCTACTTATACAAATGGGACTGAGCTGCAAGATGGTCATGTAACCAAAGGATTTGATGTCACTGGACTAAAAAGATGACAAGGATTTCAATATCATATTTCCGGACAATACCTTTGTTTTAATAGTGGTGCGGTTATTGTCACTTCGATTGCCGTCCGGCATGTGTTTGTAAAGCAAATAAAGCTTAAGGTGAAGTTAACAGACTTAGAAATATAAAGAGGCAGTGTTAGTTTATAATGAAGTCTGGGGGGAAATAGAAGAGAAACAGAGATATGAGGCCGTCTACAGCTTTAAATATGGCGCCTGCTCAGCAGCAGACCAATCTCCATAACCACCAGGTCTCCACTGTTTCACACAGCAGAGACCTGGAGCTAATGTCCCGTGATCAGGGTTAAGGCATTTAGCTGTAATATGGTAATATTTTAGTTTGTTTGAGACAAATCTTCATTTGTTCGGTTTCGTAAAAACCCATGGCCCATCTCTAGTGCTTATCTAATATTTTGACTAATATTTCCAAAATACAAACCTTCAACCAAGGTTTCTGGACTTGGTAGGTTCTAAGTATTTAGATCATAAATAAACATTCTTGAAAGTAACATAGTAACAAAAGACTCAGTAAATTAGCAGTATACTGTATATATCATTAGAATACAATATATTAACAATTGATTATTAGTAAAGACTATAATGATTATTACTATTTATCTTTATCATTAAAGAGATTTCCTCACTGTAAGAAATTTGCCAATTTTAGCGCTTAGAGGGTTGACCTTTGGACTCCAATGATCCTCAGTTGTGTTGTTCCTTCACACAGTTTCCCCAGACAGTAATGGTCCAGGCCAGATATTGTACAGGAAACTGCAAGACAGTTATTAGTTATTTATATGCCAAAGAGACCTCTGTCCCTTTGCTGTCAAGATTGGAGGGGGCTCAGAATTTGGACCTCCATTGATCATAATATCATAGCATATCCTAACAAAATGACATAGTATTAGAAGATGAGAATTTCTCTTTAACATACATTCTGTATAACCAAGCATGAAAATAATCCAAGAACTCACTTCATTTTTATCATTTTTCCATGTTATGTTTTGTCCACGAAGCCAAAAGTCCACGTCATCTGTAGAGTTTAGCTTGTATGATCCCACTCTGTTCCATCTCGGGCGTTTTTTACGATATACAATAGGATTATTAAGAACATAGTGGCTTTCTCTATCTCCTCTCTCCGTGAAACATTCACGTTGTGTCCCGGATTCATCTGGACACTTCAGTTCTTCTATATATTTGTGCACCTCCATAAAGAGATGGAGATTACATTAAATACGATATATGATAGAATAAAAATAAGAGACCCAGTAATGCAGGTTACATACAGGCAGCCATGAAAGGGGGGCCAGGGATCTAAGCTGAACTTTGGCACTAAGGCCCATGAGCCTTTAGCTTACACTACTGTTGCTAAAATCCATTACAGAGATGTTAAGTAATAACAACAATTTTTTAAAGTTGTCCTCTGTTAGGTCGTATTGTCACCCATACCGGAGATGTACAAGCAAATTGCCAGATTGGAGAAGCTGTAAATCCCCACAGGGGGGTTTTCTTATCTCATATAATGTTGACATATCAATAAAATACACTATCGCTCTCTGATCAGTGGGGGGGTCCAACATCCAGGAAAATAAAGGAGTCAAAGCTCCAATTTAACTTTATTTAAATGAAGGGACCACGTGCCCACCGATCATAAAGACCCCAGAGTATAAAAGGTGGAGACCCAGGGAAAGTGTGGAAGCATAATAAACCATTATACTCACCTTGCCTCACCTCTCCTGGGCATACTCTTGGCATTCGACAGTCACTTGGCATTCTCTTCCAGTCTATTCCATCCTACTGACTGACGTCAAGAGGCCAGGAGAGGATGCCAAATATCTGCTGGACGCAAAGAGGGTGCCCTGGAGAGGGGAAGCAAGGTGAAAATGGTTGGAGCCCCACGTGGCGTAAACCTCAGGAATATTGGTTGAAACCAATCTTGTGAGATTTTCCCATCTATAATTCTGACAGTCAATTTCATTGTAAAAATCAATATGCAGCCTCGAAACAATATGAAACATATAAAATAAAATATAGCTATAAATATATGTTAGAAAACATGGATAAACACAATGGATATTCATGATATACAACTATCAATATACATTATTCATCTGCTTTGTAGACAAATGTCTTAAAATTTTATCTCCATAGATTCACCTTGTGTCTATGTTGATATATCTGGTCTGTAGATTGATGGCCATGAGACATGTACATTTTGTGTAAAACAACAGCCAGGGACAATACAGCGAAATTCATTTGGAAAGTGTTTACTTGACAATACATTTGTAAAAAAATCCCTAATGGTTCCATTCCATTACATTTAGGAAGAGATATCTTATACACTCTTTCGTACAGTTCATCAATTCGCTCTATTCCAGAGGAACACCCGAAGTATGCAACCACAAGTTCTTTATATATTAAATCTTTAGGATTTTTGAAGAGGTGAAAATTCTTGAAGTATTTTTCCATGGATAGATTTTTTACTGGGAAAAGGGCAAAAGACAGACTAAGATTGAAAATCCATAAATTACTACCTAAAAAATAACAAAGTTCTGGAGAGAAAGCGGGATTGAAGATTAAGGTCCTGTCATGTATTGCATGTCTAAGCCCATAAATAAAGGCATACATTATGTGAGAATACGGTCCACATATTATAATAATCTGGGCAGATGACTTCTTTATCTTATTATAGCTTCTTTCAGTGTTATCCTTGTGGCCCTCCCTACTACTTTTCAAGAGAAATTCCACACAGATATCATGAATGGTGAGCAGCTCTATCAGCAGGTTTGTCTCTTTGTCTCCATTGTCATCATCAGGGGCTATGATTCCAACCCAAGTCCATCCAAAGTGGTTCAGAAAATGAGATATGATGGAATAAGTTGTGTAGTCATCGGGGACAGTCCGGAAAACAGATGGGAACAGCTCTCGGTCACTTAGTGATATGTCTGAAGCTCCATAACTAATCTGTAGTATTAAAAAAAAATGGATCATTTGGAAAATATTGAGAACATGAAGATATATTTTTTTGGTTGTGTATTTTTATTGGTTTTCACTAAGCTTAAAATGATAATTTCAATGGTAAATGCAATATCCAAAAATGTATCCAATAATAATGCAATGTAAATGTAACAATGAAGACGGTCAATGTAAAGATTAGGGCGTCAATAGGAAAGTGTCTACGCTCAGGCTAGTCCTTTCCTCCTTCACTATAAACTCTACGACCCTACAGAGGGGTTTCCTCCCAAAATTACAGCAACCAGGAGAAATAGTGAGAGGGTAAAGGCACAAGAAGAACAAAAACTGACAGTACTGAAAAAGTGTGAACTGTGCCTATTAGAGAGGATGTGGCTTAAGCTTTGAAGGAAGCAGATGTCTCTCTGGAGCACTCCGGCTCTAGACTAACTACTCCATACAAAGTAATTGATTCTCCTTCCCCCACCAACCCCCTCCACATATCACACAGAACAATCTGAGGAGTCTATTGTCCATGTTTATCTAGTTTGCTACTTGTGGTCTACCAAGTTCTACCCTACAGCTGGTGGCTCGGTCTTTCCTACTCAACGGTACTTGGTGGAAGCATAAGAGGAGTAACAGGAGTCACTCAATAAGGGCCTCTTCATTCTATCCAACCACACCAGAGAATAATTGCCGCACTCCTGACTTGTAGACCTCATGTCATGTAATATTTTACTTCATCATTCCACTCTCACAACTACAACTGGAATGCACTGCAAAGAAGATCAGCACCATTTGTTGTACTCTCCCACTGTTGTACTTAGTGGTCTGTTTTCCATTTTCTATAGTTCACGCTCACCATATGCTTTAAGGGTTGTAGCCCAATACATTTATAAGGATCACCTTATCTAATGGTCCATTTTTAAATCCATTAAGGGCAAAGTAGCAGAGTCTATTTAAGGTGTAGTTATATAGTGACTACATTGTGTCCCCCTAGTTTCTCAATAACTGTCTGTATCACCTGTATGATTAAACTTGGCAAAAATAAACCCATTTGCACTTAGAATATGATGTGGACAAGGCTCTCAAAGACAGATCTCCTACTAGACTGAGTGGACCAAATAAAATGATACCACTTCCTACTGCATCATTAGAAATGGTAGGGACTTCTGAGACTAAATGCTCTGGAGATGAGGAGTCTGCTCCATCACTGATCGAGGGCATCAAAGCTGACCAAGACACCATGTTCCCGGCGGCTCATGGGCGCCTACATTTTGAAGAGTATCGCCTGTTCTCGATCGGCGATCTTTTGCCATGACAGCCGGAAGCCTATTGAAGGCTCCCAGGCTTGTCTCATCTTGCTGGTATTTTACAATGCATTAGTGATCAGACCCCCTGGGGTCCAAGACACCCTAGGAGGTCTGAGAAATGCAATATAAAATTTCCTAGATATAAAATTAAAAAATACTGTGAAACACATACACATTAGGTATCCCTGTGTCCGAAAATGCCCGGTCAAAAAACATATAAAAATATTTTTCCCATACAGTGAATGCCGTAGCAGGAAAAAAAAATCCAAAGAGTCGAACTGCTTATTTTTCGCAGTTTCGCCTCTGATAAAAATTTGAATAAAAAATGATCAAAGCAATAAAATTCCCCAAAATGGTATAACTAAAATGTGCATCTTGTCCTGCAACAAAAAAGACGCCCTATGCCCCGTACATGGAAAAATAAAAAAGTTACTTGTGTCAGAATGTGGCAACTATAAGAGAAAAATTTTTTTTTTGCAAGGCTTTGAATTTTTTTAAGGGGTTAAAACGTATTAACAATATAAATTTGGTAACCCCGGAATCGTACCAACCCACTCAGAATCAGTACAGGATAAGTAATGTAATGTATGTACACAGTGACTGTACCAGCAGAATAGTGAGCGCAGCTCTGGAGTATAATACAGGATGTAACTCAGGATCAGTACAGGATAAGTAATGTAATGTATGTACACAGTGACTGCACCAGCAGAATAGTGAGCGCAGCTCTGGAGTATAATACAGGATGTAACTCAGGATCAGTACAGGATAAGTAATGTAATGTATGTACATAGTGACTGCACCAGCAGAATAGTGAGCGCAGCTCTGGAGTATAATACAGGATGTAACTCAGGATCAGTACAGGATAAGTAATGTAATGTATGTACACAGTGACTGTACCAGCAGAATAGTGAGTGCAGCTCTGGAGTATAATACAGGATGTAACTCAGGATCAGTACAGGATAAGTAATGTAATGTATGTGCACAGTGACTGCATCAGCAGAATAGTGAGTGCAGCTCTGGAGTATAATACAGGATGTAACTCAGTATCTGTACAGGATAAGTAATGTAATGTATGTACACAGTGACTGCACCAGCAGAATAGTGAGTGCAGCTCTGGAGTATAATACAGGATGTAACTCAGGATCAGTACAGGATAAGTAATGTAATGTATGTACACAGTGACTGCACCAGCAGAATAGTGAGTGCAGCTCTGGAGTATAATACAGGATGTAACTCAGGATCAGTACAGGATAAGTAATGTAATGTATGTGCACAGTGACTGCACCAGCAGAATAGTGAGCGCAGCTCTGGAGTATAATAATGGCTATTGCTAATGAACAATATATTATAAGTAATGCTTTGTATTATAGCTTAAATGTAGACATTTTAACACAGGAAATATGACCATGTGACTAACCTGTGTGTATGGATATATCCCCAGGAGCTGAGCTATAGGTAAAGTGGTTGATGAGAAATGATCCCCAATAAAACCAACAACCTTCTTCTTAGTACAGGAGTAATTGGGGACAACATTTCCAGGCCCAGATAAAATCTGTAAAATGCTCTTTATTGCCTTCCTGGGATCTACACACGAGTCATATATGTGATATCCCAGGGTCGCATTTGGTAGAATCAGAGGAGATTTATTGATTTCGTTGACAGTATAAAATAAAGCCAATAAATTCTTGTAGTGATACAAGACTGGGCTGTAAAATAAGGGATTTGAGGGATTATGATGCAAATATATGATATGTTACATTACAAAATATTGACCATGTACAAAAACTATTGCAGTATAAATACCATTATCTATGACAATATCACAGCAAGAAGCCATGTGTGTTACATGGACAACAATAATCCATAATTCCATGTCTGCTCACAGGACGATGCTGCAGTTTTCTGTAGGGTTTCATCACTTATACTGCAGAACCTGAAGCAGCTCCTGGTTCACATTCTGCAGTTCTTAGACAATAATAATGTGATACATGACAGTCCCCTCCAGCAGATTCAGCCCTGGTACCTGATATTATCTTCTGACACTTACCTAAAACAGAGCAAGTCAGCTGGAGGTTTCTCATAATGTGTAAAACTGAAGACACTGACAACTCCTCCGATCATAATGTCTCCATCCTGTACATATTCATATTCTTGCACCATTCCTTGAATCTTTAGCCTACAGGCTGGTGCCGGAGTCTGACTTGTGAATATACAAGGTGTCGCACACAGGAATAACACACAGAGCAGAGTTTTCATGGAAAAAGATTTTTTTGAAGATGAATATAATATTATGAAATATAAAGTAAGACATTCTACAATAAGGAGGAAGAACCCCGGACTCTCAGCATTCAGTAATATAGTGACAGGCAGTAACTTGTGCAGCATCTTAGTGTCAGTGCCGACTGAGTAAATCCACCCAGCCTATATATACAGTCCTGCTTACTATAATACAAGGTCTCATATGTGTCTGGCAGCAAATTTATTCTTCACTTATCAAAAATTAGCTTAATAGAAAAAAAGAAAACTCATTTTCACCTTGCCATTTATTTCATGGTATCTAAATACATTACTAGTGATAGAGACAACTGTTTCAGATTGAACCAGATTCAACCAAAATTTTCCTAGTTTTAGGCTTGACACAAACCCAAAACTTTTGGGGTTTGTCACCCATAAAACACTATTATACTCTATAATAAGTATATTAAGGGGAGGCCCAGGGAAGGTGAGTAAACATAATAAACTGAGATGTAAAATGTCTGGGAAAAGACAGGACAGAGGACAGATTAATGGGGGAGGAGGAATAGCCATGTGACTGTCACAACATCCACCATTGCAAGTAACAATAAGAATGTGGTTGGCAACAGCAACTCTACTTCTGGTCATGGCAATGCCTCCAGTAGCCACAGGGTTGTTGTAGTACCTGAGAATGAAGATTAAATGTTTAATTACTTGGCCTGCTAATCTCAGTCACAGCATTATATCACATCTGACAGTGATACAGTGACTTTGAGCCAGGGTTCTGTGAGATCCTCCTCCTGCTTTGTTGTTATAACACTTAATTTATTGCACAGCCTTTCTGCTCTGTCAGTCTGTAGGGGAGGTAGCTCGGTAGCAGCAAAGGTGTGGACCCAACCAGTCAGAGACAGGGACACAAAGCTCTGGTGCAAATAGGTTTATTAAAAAAAAAAAAAAAACAGCAAAATAAATAAACCTTCACATCAGGTACAAAAAAAATTAGCAAAATAAAATACAACCTTAACTTCAGGCAAAAGAGAAAACAAAATTCATGCTCATCCGAGCACTAACTAGTACAGAATGCAGCTAACTATACGTGTGGCTTACTTCCGGCCACACAGACAATAAAAAAATTGAAGAGTTAGGTCTCACCAGACTCAGTACAGCAGGACAGACCCAGATGCCTCCTCTCATTCCCAGGATCTGCCCTGAAGTGCAAGCTCTGTAGGCCTTTATGAGCCAGTAACGAGCCTGGGACCTACACCTGGGGCTGAAGCCTACTCAATACCCACCCTGGACCACACCTAAGTGAGAAATCTGGGGCTGATATAGCGGGACTCCAGCACTCTGCCTGTCACCTTCTCGCACAGCCCTATCTAGTAGTTACATGGCGCCTACTGGGAAAGATTCCTCTTAGTCGAAGCTTCCACTTTTTCATGAGTTGGATGTGAGAAGTCAGTAATTTTTGGATGTGGAGGAAGCAGTGGTGGAAGACATGACTGTTTATGGTGGAGATAGTAGTGACAGAGGGTGGGGTAACCTTGTAGGGGCACTAATGGGAAATCTGATGGTAATTATGAGGGTGTGCATGAATTCCACGGCCATGATGAATGGGGGGGGACAATGAGATTGCCGATGATGTTTTTTTTGCAGCCAGGACATGGCAACTGGATCAGGGTAACAGAAAGATGACATCAGAGGAAGAGGTTGCTGGCAGTGGTGATAGTAGTGATCTGAGACTATGCACAGCCTCAACATTAAAAAAAAAAAAAAAATCTGTCAGGGTCATACATAAGGCAATCTCAGGTGGTGGTTGCACTGGCAGACATGTTTCCCAGACTGACGGCCATCTCCCACGTGGGAATTTATTACACATTACAAAATCACAAATCCATCACATTAAAAGATATCACCAGCTCATTTGGAAAAATAGAATTGGCAGTGGCCGACACACTGAGCAAGACTGTACTACTCTTGTGATCTTTGTTGCAGCCAGGCGAAATTCACACCGAGCATCTCCTCTTCATCCATTCTAAAGTTGTTTGTCCAGCAAATAGCAATTTAAGTCTAGTTGTCTCCTTAACTTGTGCCTGATCAAGTAGCTGGTGAGTCAGTCACTTCTGTACCACTTCTTGGACTCCACTGGAGTTGTCCAGCTGATGGCATGGGTTCAGAGTTGAAGGAGGAAATCTAGCCTCCATTATTTTTTTAGGAAAGCTGGCCTTGCCTTATAGTGCCATATGTCAGAGAATGAGGCCTGCTCCTTGAATAAGTCAATGGGGAAAGGTGCATGCTGCCTTCCACAAATGTATCAGCAATTCTGAGCAGGGACAATACATGGTTTTTATGGCTCATAGGTTTTTAAGCAGCAATAGTACTAGGGCTAGTACTGACACCACCACATTTGTGAAGGCCCAGTACGAGGCAAGGACTATTCGTCTCCTCTGGTGCTTCTTCACTGGAACACTTCACATCCACAACTTCACCAAGAAAAGCCATTACTTCCATTCCCCATCTCTCATTTCATGGGTTTAGGGTGAAGTGCTGCCATGCACTTTTGCAGCTGATGAGTTTCGATCAGAGGAACCAAACAGCACAGGAGCTGTTCCACTGTAACCTGCAGTAAGTATCACACTGGATGGCTCCCCATCAACAACAACTGGGGAGGTTTGCCAACAACAATGGTATGAATATTGAGGCTGCACTGTTGTTGGGTAGAATAACACATTGTCCCTGTATGGTACATATGCTAAATTTGGTGGTCTTTCACTTTATAAACGCATTTAGTATTTTCCCATGTAGATAAGACTATGCTGTTGGACTTGCCACACTCATCTGCATATTCTATACTGCATATGATGGTGCATCTGTGACAGCAGCATAAGCTGGTGAGTGATTATTACATGCAGCAGACCACAGAGACAATGTGTTCTTTTGAGGTCCACTACTGGAGGTTCATGAAGGAAGTGTGTCCTTCTGAAGCCCTTTGAGGAGGACACCAACTGCAGTATCAGTGATGTCCCTTTAATATATATTTTACAGAAATACTTACACTCAGACAATGAAGGATGGAAGAAAAATAACCTCTTCCACCTCTTGGTCACCATTACCACTCTGGAGCTGTTGTGGATTCACAAAAATTTGTGTGTAATAAAAACTGGGGAGGATGAAGAAATAGGTCTGGGACATGGTGAAGGACCTGAGATTCCAAGACTTGAGGGCACAGAAGAAAACGAAGAGTTTCCTTTGGATACAGCGGGAGACATTGCTATTTCACAGCCAGAGTATGAGGCTGATCCTTACTTGTTTTGAAATGCTGATAATGATGATGATGATGATGGCGATCACTTTGGCCAAGACTAACCACTGCCCCTAATTTTGTGCATACATATAATGACCAACATTATCGAGAACATGAAGCAAAAGGATGACCACATGATCACTGTGCTTTCAGATCTTTGTTATAAACCAGAAATAGGTGAATTTTTCTCTGCCTCCCAAGGAGAAGAAAAATTGGCATATAATCCGGATAGTCTGTATACCCAGCCTTCCACAGCTTTTAAGGTGGGTAGGATGAACTCCAAAAAATTGAGTTATGGAGACCGCGCTTCACCAAGGATACTTTATTATGCTCAATAAATACAACGCGTTTCGGTAATATAAGGTCCCCTTTATCAATTGTATATGAGACTAAATGAAAAATAATTGGATACAGCTATAAAGAACAATAACATGAAATAATAAAATCATAACTCATTAAAAATAAAAAACGTGTCTTTTAAAAGCATATTGTCATAAATAAATGAATGCACTAAGAAGCTACTACAAAACAAATGACATGAAATCTTCAATCATGTGTAGGGGGGTGGAGCTAAGATAAAGACGTTCGGACGAAATCTGATTATGTGACTGGATACATAATAGTTATGCAGATAAAAACATGAATTAGTGATATTTTGAACTTGTAAGCTTAAGTAAAAAAAGGCTCATTGTAGTGGTTGTGACTTAGCACAACCCCATAGTGTCACTATTCACGGGTCACATCCACGTGAGCCCAAGAATCGAAAGGGATTTTGTTTCCCACCATAACTGGTGGGAGTACTAACCCCTACACTCAGTCGATTGGACACTCACCGTGCCATGGACCTTCCACCACTTGTTGCCCATCAGCTCCTCACCCTATAGTTTTGTACATTTCTAGATCCCTAGTGATTATACGTACTCTATTCTTAAATCGCTTGACTAGTTTCTTCCTTGCGCACGACTACTCAATTATCTTTTTATCTTAGCAATATTACACTATGTGCCGTTCGGCATTGTTGTTTTTATTTTTTTACTAAAGCATAGCTTCCACAGATTTTAGGGAGACCACTGCCAGCACTAGCCACATGTCTGCCCAGGAGGCCCCTGCCCACTCGCATTGTTCCTCCTCATTCAGTCAGCGCTCCACCACCTCAGCCAGCATCACGATTACAAATGGCAAAAGGTGTCTGAAAGATGATGAAGCAGAATTATTTTACTTTGCAGCACCAACCGAACACACAGCAGGAAACTGATGCTGAGCAGGTGCACAACCAGGCACAGCCATATCTAGACTGTTGGTGTACACGAGCAGATAACTTTGATCCCATACACTGCTGACCCAGCAGATTAGACCGGTGGCAGGAGCTGGACTAGGTGGCCATGGGTGTGTTGTCTTGTCCAACCTCAAGTGTAATGGCAGAGAGAGTTTTCAGTGCTGCCGGCGGTGTTATAACACTTAGGTGGACCAAACCATTCACCACATTAGTGAAAAACATTACTTTTGTGAAAATGAATCAGGCATGGGTCCATGAGGATTTTCACACTCCTCCGGCTGATGCCACAGAATAGGTCTGCCACTGTATCTGTCTCCTTACTTGTATCTGTCTTACCTGTCCTAGGCCTTGGCTTCCCAAAAACAGCTCTCAGCTCCTCATCAGCAGCCTATGCTGGTGCCACAAAACCAAAGACCAGCTTTGAGAACTGGGATCCCGATTCTAAGATGAAGTAGCCTAGGACAAGTGAGTATGACTTTTTTTTTATTTAGATCCCTTCCCTCCTTTAATTTAGATTGCGGGGTGTCTGTAAAGCACCTTTAAGTGGAGCCTTAAAGAGGAAGAAGAATTCCAGGAGCTCAAGACGCTTACCTGGAACCCCATTATGGCTTATGTAGACCTCACTAAGAAGTTCTTATTGTACACGGATGGAAGTCTGAAGGGGCAGAGGAGGTTAAGCCCAGGTTCAGGATGGAAGAGCGAGAGAGTTATGCCGAGGAAACTGACCCCACGAATTACAGCTCCTTCAAGATAGAGATACGGGCAGTTATGTTGGCAGTCACATAAATGTCTGTAAGGTTCCTTATTGGCGCAGTATTCAAGCTAAAGATTAACAACAAGCTCTTGACTTGTTTGGACACTGCCTAAGCTTGGGTCAGCAGTCAGGTTGGTCAAGACAAAGAACAAGGTCTTAGGTTGACTGGGGCAGAGCTATCGGACCAGAAGCTTTGTCATATAACACAATAGTACCAGTGACAGGTCATTGAAGGTCCATGTCCAGAAGGGAAATGAAATTGTCCTAACCAAGTTGTGGGTTACAAGGCAAGAGATCAGGTAGAAAGCTAACAATTGGCATAGATAAAAAAAAACAAAAACATTTCTTAGCAGTCAAGTGGTGGCTTGAGGCTTGTTGCTAGAAAAGCCATAAGGGGAGAGAAAAGTTGTCACCAACAGGGAACATACTACTCTACCATGATTTTGTAAGGGTTACTCTATACTTCCAGGCAAGATTACCCACTGAGAAAGGGCCTAGTTGCCCTTCAGAAAGCTTGTGTGCAACAGAACTACAAGAGGGACAGGAATGCTCAGTTAGAAATGGAAGACTATACGCTATGAAGAGGTGGAAGAGCCTAATTTCCAGCTGATGGTGTTTGATGTAGCCCCGGAGAGAGCATGGGGACCTATTCAATCTCTACACAGAAATAGGTTTCGGCCTTGCCCCTTTGTAACTCAACCTCCTGAGCCAGTGCCAGATTTCCTGCTCCAGAACAGTGGGAGAGTGCAGAGTATCCGACATTGACTGTGGACATTAGGGTGTCTGAAACCCTGTCTTTGGATGACCTACTATAGACAGTTACAGTGGCCTAAGTTTCGTAGATTCCCCCAAGATATATATAGGATGAATGGACAAATGTACTAAGACCTTCTTTATAAAAATGTGACTCTTGCCCTTTGGTAAGCTAGAATGAGAAGATTTATTATCTTCCATTCTCAGAAATGAGAAAATTAATCCTTTAATAGCAAAAAAAAAATAGCAGTTGGTCAGCAGCTTATAGTAAAGGAGAGATTCTATTTGGAAGGCTGTTGCACAAAGGGAGATATCATTACTATGTGGTGGACACTGACAGGGGATGGGAATGATGGGAGGCTTGGGTGCACAGATATGTTGTGAAGAAGTCATCATAGCGGTCTGGACTGGATAGAAAAGAAAAAGGAAATGTAAATGTTTCTAAAATGTATCAATGAGAAGTGGCTGCTGGTTGTGAGGAGAAGATACCCAGGGAGCCCAATTAGAGCTTTTCCATCAGAGCCCTTGAACCTTAAGTTATGCCCCTCTGTGTCACCTTTATACAGGATCACACTTCACCTTTAATTCTTATACTGATCGGATGTCATAACACCACTTTACTAGGGAATGAATTACAAAGTCAAGGTCTCTGAAATCTTATATTAAACCACAATTTATATTCGGGCATTGATATTGGAAATACACAGTGCACTGATAACAGCGACAGTCACAGCCTCAATAACTCCCAGGAAAACTTTCTATTTATATCACTATACAATATATCTGTACTTTACACTTTTTTATCTTTAAATGCTTCATAGTCCCATATATGAGCACAAAATAGCAAAATTTTCCACGGCCACCATGAATTTGCCTCTTGAGCTCAGATAATACAAGATCAATGATGTAACACAGTATTTTTAGCTTCTAGTATATGTTTTCTTGTATTTAGTTCAGATCTGAAGAGAATAATATAACATTTAGGGAAAAATATACAGCCCAACAGTCCAACATTAGAGGTCAGGATGGCAAATATCTCCACGGCCACCATGTATTTGCCTTTGGTGCTGAGATAAGCCGGGATCATGGCTATCCAGACACTGCAGAACACCAGCATGCTGAAGGTGATGTACTTGGCCTCATTAAAACTGTCCGGTAATATCCTGGCTAAGAAAGCTATAATAAAACTAACAGCGGCCAGAATCCCCATATAACCCAGGACAGAGTAGAACCAAAGAGCTGACCCTTCATTACACTGGACTATGATCTTCTCCTTATAAGAGTGTGTGTCCAGCTCCTGGAAGGGGGGAGAGAGGGTCACCCAACTCATACAGATGACAACCTGGACAGAGGAGCAGATCAGGAGCACACGATTAGGGAGTTTTACCCCAGTCCATGTTCTCCACACACTTCCAGGCTTGGTGGCTTTGAATGCAATGCAAACCATTATGATCTTAGCCAACAATGAAGAGATGGATACTGAGAGTAGTATTCCAGTAGAGATCTGACTTAACATGCAGGTTATTTCCACAGGACGACCAAGGAACAAAAAGACACAGAGGAAGCTCAGCATGATGGAGACCAGGAGGACAAAGCTCAGGTTCTTGTTATTCGCTCTCACAATCGGGGTGTCACGTTTGGAATAGAAAAGTACTAAAATTAAAATTGTCAGACTACAGAAGAAAGATGATAAAGAATAAAAGGCTATTGACATGATGTCCTCAGTATAAGATAAATATTCCATCTCCTTCAAGACACAAAATGTTCTGTTCTCATTTGACCACGTGTCTTCTGGACATTTCTTGCACTTTTTGCTATCTGTAAGATAAAGTAATAAAGAGTTTAATAAAGAGAACTGCTCATTACTTGTGGTTACATTTGCTGCTTGTTTTGCGTCTTCTGCTTTATCTACAAAATCTTTAATATGGTCTTAAACACTCAAATGGAATGATAGAAGATACTATGAAGAGCTTCTTGTACAAGGTGTTTGTCAGTCCACATATTTTTGCAGAAACAAACTGGAATCTGCTGAGTATATTGGATTCTATTTCCTATTTACCTCTTCTATTATTTGAGGGGAGAGACTTATCAAAGGGGTTGGTGCTCAGTTGTCCTGATGTTCTATTATATAGCAGTGGGGGAGTGTGAAGGATCTCGTCCTGCCAAACCCGCATTCAGCACAACTGAGATTGCTTCAATTACCTCACACCCACCTCCAGTGAGTGTTCCAGGCCGATCGGATAATACAAAGATGAGCTTTTTAAATTTTATATATTTATTAACCCGAGTGGGTCGGCACTAAGCATTAACATATACAGAAATATATATCAATGACTAAATAAGCAGATTATGGATAAAGTAAAATACAGCACACAAAATAAAAAGGGAAATAAGAGAAAAAATACCGGCACAGGCTTGTAGTTCGTTTCTCTAGGCCACAGCAGGTTCTTGAGCCTAGGTCACTTCTTTCAGTGAGTTACAGAAACATGTCCTCTACATGCTGTCCAGAACAAAGGAAAAGTCTTCAGGCCTCAATGCTAGGCCCATGCTGCATTCCACAGTAGGACAAGTTCTCCCATCTTCTCCCAGATCAGAGCTGCTTGCTGCCTCTTTGCTGAGTGACCAAGAATCTAGGTCTCCATTCAGCATATGGCTAGTGCCCCACCCACACCTCCTCCCCAGGCAGCCCCCCGTTGCAGAGCCCTTGGAGAGATGGGTACCTTCCTAGGTGCTGGGAGAGATGTGTGTCTATGGGTGAACTTAAGGTCACTGGCCTTCTCTCCCACATGGACATCTGTCCAGGGATAATAAAACTGGCCGGATAGAGCAGGCCATCTTCCATGATACACACATAAAACCACTGAAGCCTATCGTCCAGCAGTGTAAACCCAACTTAAGCACAACATTCCTACAAGTAGGAGGAGTACTGATATGAGCAAGTAAAAATACATTTCTAAGAAAGATGTACAACTGAGGGTCGGTTCATCACAGGGAGGCTTCTGCAGCAGCCAATTGCCTTAGAGGGACAGATATGAAAAATATCGTTATATGGATTTTCTCTTCCTCGTTGTCCTCAGTTCTACGCTATTAGGTTTTTGTTATTTGTGCTATTATTTATGCTAATGGACAAGCGGACCTGTCCCTGTAACATCCCTGTAACAAGTTACCATTATATAGAAGGAGAGAGGGTTTTATTACTTATATAGACTTATCTTAGAGTCTACCTGATCTATTAGATACTTCTCCATCTGAACATGGGGCACAATCATAACAGCACAAGTGTATACTAGAAGTTGCCACTTTCTTGTATCCAGGTGAACAGAGTGCTGAGCATCGAGACCAAGGGATCTGCAGAGATCAGACAAGTTTTTATTGTCATACTACTGTACATTTTACTAGGTAGGGGGATTTCAATGAAAATGTATTGAAACATTTTTTTGTGTCTTGCACATAAATGAACTTCATTCTAGAATCAAAGGAGGACTGACAAGTGATCCAAGAATTCGAGCAGATTTCTATTAGATGGGACTGAACATCCTTCATACAACATGCAACAATTATCAATAATGATTATAAAATTGATCATATCCTGTACAAAAACAATTATGGTTGGTTTTATACACAATATTAAATGCCTGGTAATGCCAAAAATTCTGAGAGTTCATCAGTTAAATAGTCAATAAAAATACTGGAGGATAGAGTCGCCAGCCAGTTCAAGTAGATGGAATCCAGGTAAAAAGAAACTAAGAGCTTTTATTGGACAATGTATTTCTGGTCAGTTTGCCCTTCATTATGTCCAAATGTAAGTCTATTGTATGACTAGACGTGACATAACAAAGGGGACGAGCCACATTGCCACTTAAAGCTCATTGTTCTATTCTACCTGGACTCCGTCTACTTGATCTGGCTGACAGGGATTCCTCCAGCTATTGTTTGACTTCTAAGATCTGCTCAGTCAATTGAAAAACTTGTGTAGTAGAGGACGCAGCAGTCTTCCCATACTCTACTTATGTCTAATCTTGCCCAACCAAACAAGGGGAACAGCTTAAGCTTCACTTTTCTCAATCCTCACCATTCGTTTGCAGACAGTACTATACTATGACATACAGGACAATGCCAAGGTAGGGAAGTCTGAGGACAAGAATATCACCTACAGCTCTGCTGGGGGCATCTCCAGGACTATGATATCAATTGCTGTGGCTTCTTCACTGCTTACCAAGTACAGCACCGTACATTATATAGTGGCTGTGCTTTGAGCTGCAGCTCAGCCTTATTTATATGAATGGGAATATGCTGCAAGATGGTCATGTGACCAAAGGATGTGATGTAACTGGTGTGAGAAGAGGATGTGGATTTAATATCATAGATTTGGACAATCCCTTTTCCTTATTAGTGGTGCGGATATTGTCACTTTCGATTGCCATCTGGCATGTGTTTGTAAAGCAAATGAAAAGTGTAAGTAAATTTTATTTACTTTTTCATAAATCGATAGTGCAGGTGAAGTTAACAGACTTTGAAATATACTTCACTAAGGCAAAATTTTAGTTTGTCCGAGACGAATCTTCATTTGTTCGGTTTCATAAAAACCCATGGCCCATCTCTAGTGCTTATCTAATATTTTGACTAAAATTTCCAAAATATAAACCTTCAACCAAAGTTTCTGGACTTGTTAGATTGTTTGTATTTAGATCATAAATGAACATTCTTGAAAGGAACATAGTAACAAAAGACTCAGTATATTAGCAGTACACATATATACCATTAGAATACAATATATTAACAATTGATTACTAGTAAAGACTATAATGATTATTACTATTTATCTTTATCATTAAATAGATTTCCTCACTGTAGGAAATTATAACATTTTGATAGACAATTTTAGCACTTTGAGGGTTGACTTTTGGAATTCCAATGATCTTCAATTGTGTTGCCCCTTCACACAGTTTCCCCAGACAGTAATGCTCCAGGTCAGACCTCTGTCCCTTTGCCCTCAAGATTGGAGGGGGCCCAAAAATTGGACTTCCATTGGTTATAATACCATAGCATATCCTAGCAAAATGACATAGTATTATAAAATGAGAATTCTGTAAAACCAAGCATGAAAATAATCCAAGAACTCACTTCATTGTTTTCATTTTTCCATGTTATGTTTTGTCCATGAAGCCAAAAGTCCACGTCACCTGTAGAGTTTAGCTTGTATGATCCCACTGTATTCCATCTCAGGGATTTATTATGAAATATAATGGGATTACTAATTAAATAGCGGCTTTCTCTATCTCCTCTCTCAGTGAAACATTCATGTTGTGTCCCAGATTCATCTGGACACTTCAGTTCTTCTATATATTTGCGCACCTTCCATAAGGAGATGGAGATTACATCAAATATGATATATGATAGAATAAAAATAAAAAATAGCACATGATAAGACAAGATAATTATAAAGCAGTTATATGATATGAAAATAAAGGAGTCAAAGCTCCAATTTAGCTTTATTTAAATGAAGGGGACGACGCTCCCACCGATCATAAAGACCCCAGAGTAAAATAGGTGGAGGCCCAGAGAAACATAATAAACCATTAAACTCACCTCTCTTGGGCATCCTCCTCGCATCCGAGGGTCCATTGGCATTCTCTTCCAGCCTACTGACGTCATGTTAGCCTAGAGACTGGAAGAAGATGCCGAAGAACTGCTGGATGCACAGAGGATGTCCTGGAGAGGTGAAGCAAGGTGAGTATAAGGGTTTGTTATGCTGCTGCACCTCCCCGGGCATAGAATAGACCCCAGGGTATAATAATAACCTCAGGAATATTGGTTGAGACCAATCTTGTGAGATATATATTATTTTACTTTGTAGGCAAATGTCTTAAAATGTTATCTCCATAGATTCACCTTGTGTCTATGTTGATATATCTGGTCTGTAGATTGATGGTCATGAGACATGTCCATATTATGTAAGGCAGCAGCCAAATACTGGACAGCGAGATACATTTGTAACGTGTATACTTGAGAAAACAATCGTAAAATATTCCCTAATGGTTCCGTTCCATCACATTCAGGAAGAGATATTTTAAGCACTCTTTCATATTTTTTATCAATTTTGTCCATTCCAGAGGAACATCGGAAGTTCATAACCACGAGTTCTTTATATATTAAATCTTTAGGATTCTTCAAGAGGTGGAAATTTTTGAAGTAATTTTCCATGTCTGGATTTTTTATTGGGAAATAGGCAAAAGATAAACTAAGATTGAATATCCATGAATTACTGCCTGATAAATAACACACTTCTGGAGAGAAAGCGGGATTGAAGATTAAGGTTCTGTCACGTATTACATGTCTAAGCCCATAAATAAAAGCATGCATTGTGTAAGAATATGGTCCACATATTATAATAATCTGGGCAGATGACTTCTTTATCTTCAAAGAACTTCTTTCAATGTTATCCTTATAGTTCTTCATACTACTTTTCAAGGCAAAGTCTACACAGATATCATGATAGGTAAGAAATTCTGTAAGTATTCTTGTCTCTTTCTCTCCATTGTCATCATCAGGGGCTATGATTCCAACCCAGGTCCATCCAAAGTGTCTCAGAAAATGAGATATGATAGAATAAGTTGTGTAGTCATCGGGGAGAGTACGGAAAACATATGGGAACAGATCTCGGTCACTTAGTGATATGTCTGTAGCTCCATAACTAATCTATAGTATTAAAAAAAAAAAAAGAAAAAAAATGAATCACTTCTTGAAAAATATTGAGAACATGAAGATATATTTTTTGGTTCCACATTTTTATAAATGTAATATCTAAAAATGTATCCTATAGTCATAGAATGTAAACAATTAAACACCAACCCCATCCACATATCACACAGAACAATCTGAGGAGTCTTTTGTTCATGTTTATCTAGTTTGCTATTTGTGGTCTACTAAGTTCTACCCTACAGCTGGTGGCTCGGTCTTTACTACTCAACGGTACTTGGTGGAAATGTAAGAGGAGTAGCAGAAGTCACCCAATAAGGTTTCCCTCTGTTCCTGTACCCATCTAGCCTATCAGGGCCTCTTCATTCTATCCAGAGAATAATGGCCGCACTCCTGACTTGTAGACCTCATATCATGCAATATTTAGCTTCAAAGATCATTCCACCCTCACAACTACAACTGGAATACACTGCAAAGAAGATCTCTATTTTTTGTACTCACACAATGGTCTGTTCTTCCATTTTTTATAGGGGTATTCCCATCTCAAGGATCCTATCTATACTGCTAACTTATGTAAATTTAAGAGCTTTCCTAAATACATTTAGCAATGCTGCTTTGTTTGCCTGCTATGTGAAATTATTCATCCCATTGTTTACACATCGTTTCCATGGAGAACGTCCTATGTGATAAGACAGGATGGATGAGGTGAGTCACTGCTCTCTGGGGGGGCTGAGTGCTCTCACTGTTGTCTACAGCTCTACCTGTAGGACAATCAGTTCAGCTAATTGCAGTTTGCTGATAAAGCCCTGTCTGTTATCTCTCCATATAAACACAAAGATAACACTGAGTCCATTTTCTAGAAGCATGGTAAGAGTTCAATACAAACCGTGTAATGTAATATACATTTACTATGCATGCAGGTGTCAGATAAGGCGACTCTAAGAAATATTTTTTTTTTCAAGGTTTTAGATTTTTTTAAGAGGATAAAATGTTAATAAAATTATATAAATTTGAAGTCCCTGGAATCATACTGACCCATAAAATGTCATTTTGGCTGCACAGAGAACGCCATAAAAACAAAGCTCAGCTTCCCAGTACATTTTACAGAATATTAAATTGTACCATTGTGAAGAACAATTTTCCCGTAAAAATTAAGCTCTGTATGGCTCATTAAATGAAAAAAAAAAGTTATGGGATTTGGAAGGCGAGGAGTCAAAAATCTATATTTAGATTTGCTAATAGCATAATAGTGCCGACCCGCAGAATACAGGTGACATGTCTTCTTGGCAGCACAGTGAACACCGCAAAAATAAAAACCGTAAGAAAATATTGCACAAACAAAGTTTTTCTCAAATTCTACTGCATTCTGAATTTTTTTTAGTTTCCCATGACATAGTATGGAATATTAAATAATATCATTAGGGATTGCAATATGTCCCACAAAAATTAAACCCTTGTATGGCTCTATGGAAGACAGAGATTAAAAAACGAAAATTGATATACTGATAAGATCAGTACAGGATAGGTAATGTAATGTATGTACACAGTGACTGCACCAGCAGAATAGTGAGTGCAGCTCTGGAGTATAATACAGGATGTAACTCAGGATCAGTACAGGATCAGTAATGTAATGTATGTACACAGTGACTGCACCAGCAGAATAGTGAGCGCAGCTCTGGAGTATAATACAGGATGTAACTCAGGATCAGTACAGGATAAGTAATGTAATGTATGTACACAGTGACTGCACCAGCAGAATAGTGAGCGCAGCTCTGGAGTATAATACAGGATATAACTCAGGGTCAGTACAGGATAAGTAATGTAATGTATGTACACAGTGACTGCACCAGCAGAATAGTGAGCGCAGCTCTGGAGTATAATACAGGATATAACTCAGGGTCAGTACAGGATAAGTAATGTAATGTATGTACACAGTGACTGCACCAGCAGAATAGTGAGCGCAGCTCTGGAGTATAATACAGGATATAACTCAGGATCAGTACAGGATAAGTAATGTAATGTATGTACACAGTGACTGCACCAGCAGAATAGTGAGCGCAGCTCTGGAGTATAATACAGGATGTAACTCAGGATCAGTATAGGATAAGTTATGTAATGTATGTACACAGTGACTGTACCAGCAGAATAGTGAGCGCAGCTCTGGAGTATAATACAGGATGTAACTCAGGATCAGTATGGCATGCGTATTGCTATGCAGTGTAGCACAAATTAACACATTTTAACACAGGAAATATGACCATGTGACTAACCTGTGTGTATGGATATATCCCCAGGAGCTGAGCTATAGGTAAAGTGGTTGATGAGAAATGATCTCCAATAAAACCAACAACCTTCTTCTTAGTACAGGAGTAATTGGGGACAACATTTCCAGGCCCAGATAATATCTGTAAAATGCTCTTTAATGCCTTCCTGGGATCTGCACATGAGTCATATATGTGATATCCCAGGGTCATGTTCGGTAGAATCAGAGGATATTTATTGATTTCATCCACAGCGTAAAATAATGTCAATAGATTCTTGTAGTAATAAATGAGTGGACTGTAAAATAAGGGCTTTGAATGATTATAATGCAAATATCTGATATGTTATATTACAAAATATTGACCATGTACAATAACTTTTGCAGTATAAATACCATTATCTAGGACAATATCACAGCAAGAAGCCATGTGTGTTACATGGACAACAATAATCCATAATTCCATGTCTGCTCACAGGACGATGCTGCAGTTTTCTGTAGGGTTTCATCACTTATACTGCAGAACCTGAAGCAGCTCCTGGTTCACATTCTGCAGTTCTTAGACAATAATAATGTGATACATGACAGTCCCCTCCAGCAGATTCAGCCCTGGTACCTGATATTATCTTCTGACACTTACCTAAAACAGAGCAAGTCAGCTGGAAGTTTCTCATAATGTGTAAAACTGAAGACACTGACAACTCCTCCGATCATAATGTCTCCATCCTGTACATATTCATATTCTTGCACCATTCCTTGAATCTTTAGCCTACAGGCTGGTGCTGGAGTCTGACTTGTGAATATACAAGGTGTCGCACACAGGAATAACACACAGAGCAGAGTTTTCATGGAAAAAGATTTTTTTGAACATAATATAATATTATTAAATAGAAAGTAAGACATTCTACAATAAGGAGGAAGAACCCCGGACTCTCAGCATTCAGTAATATAGTGGTGAGAAGAAACTTCTGCATCTTAATGTCAGTGCTGACTGAACAAATATACCCAGCTTATATAGACAGTCCTGCTTACTATTATACAAGGTGTCATAAATTTACACACAGGTCTCATAGGTGCCTGGCAGTAAATTTATTCTTCATAGAAAAAAAGAAGAGTATTTTTCACCTTGCCATTTATTGCATGATATCTAAAAAAAAATTACTAGTGATGAGCCGATAGTTTGAGATTGAACCAGATTCAATTTAAAAGTTTCAGGCTTGACCCAAACCCAAAACTTTTGGGTTTTCGACACCCATAAAACACTATGATACTCTATAATAAGTGGAGACCCAGGGAAGGTGAGTAAACATTACAAACTGAGCTGTAAAATGTCTGGAAAAAGACAGGACAGAGGACAGGGTAAAGGGCAAGGAGGAAACACCCCTGTGACTGTCACAACATCCACCACTGCAAGTAACAATAAGAATGTGGTTGGCAACAGCAACTCTACTTCTGGTCTTAGCAATGTCTCCAGTAGCCACAGGGTTGTAGTAGTATCCGAGAATGAAGATTAAATGTTTGATTACTTGGCTTGCTCATCTTAGTCACAGCATTATATTATATCCGACAGTGATACAGTGACTTTGAGTCAAGGTTCCGTGTGTTCCTCCTCATCCTATGTTGTCGTAATACTTAATTTTCCACACAGCCTTTCTGCTCAGTCAACCATATCTAATAATTATGTTGCATCTACTGAGAAAGATTCCTCCTAGTCCAAGCTTCCACTTTTTGATGAGTTGGATGTGAGAAGTCAGTATTTTTTGGATGTGGAGGAAGCAGTGTTGGAAGACATAACTGTTGATGGTGGAAATATTAGTGGCAGAGGGTGGGGTAATCTAGTAGTGGCATTTGTGGGAAATGTAGAGGTGATAATTATGAAGGTGTGCATGAATTCCACAGGGGGGAAGACAATGAGATTGCAGATGATGTTTTTATTGCAGTGAGGACCTGGAAACTGGATCAGGGTAACAAAAAGATGACATTAGAGGAAGAGGTTGCTGGCAGCATGTTAGAAGTCATCTGAGATGATGCACAGACAACATCAAAAAAATCTGTCAGGGTCATACATAAGGCAATCTCAGGTGGTGGTTGCATTGGCAGACATGTTTTCCAAGCTGATAGTCATCTCCCATGTGGTAATTTTTTAAACATTACAAAATCATAAACCCATGGTACTTTTTTTGTCCTTGCCTTAAGGCATATGTCAGAGAAAGTGTCCCGCTCCTGACACCACTCCATTTTTGAAGGCCCAGTTCCAACACCAGGCAGGCCCTATTCACATCCTCTGATGTCTCCTCACTGGAAATCTTCCTGCCCTCTATTTCACCAAGGAAAGTCATTGCTTCCATTCCTCCTCTCTCATTTCATGGGTTTAAGATTAAGTGCTGCCATGCAGTTTTACAGCTATTGAGTCTGGATCAGAGGAGCCACACAGCACAGGGGCTGCTGCACTGTATCCTGCAGCAAGTATCCCACTGGATGGCTCCCCATCAACTGCAACAGGGTAGTGCTGCCCATGACAATGGTATGAATATTGTGGCTGAACTGCAGTATGATACAATAACACATTGTCACTGCAATTTGGTGGTGCCTCACTTTATAAATGGATATAGTATATTCCTATGTAGATATGACTATCCTGTTGGAGTTGTCTGACTCATCTGCAGCATATGATGGAGCTTAAGCAGGTGAATGATTACTGCATACAGTAGGCCACAGGGACAATGTGTTCTTTTGAAATCCACTATTGGAGGTTCATGAGGTAAGTATGTCCTTCTGAAGCCCTTTGAGGAGGCCACCAAATTTAATCTACAGTGACATCTGCAGCATCAGTTAAGTCATCCCTTTACAATATATTTTATAGAAACACACTCAGACAATGAGGGATGGAAGAAGAAGAACATCTTCTACCTCTTGGTCATCATGACCACTATGTAATTGTTGGGGATTCAGAAAAACTATCTTACATGCAATAAAAACTGGAGATGATGAAGAACTGGGTCTGAGATATAGTGAAGGACCTGAGATGCCAAGACTTGAGGACAAAGAAGAGGAGGATGAGTTTTCTTTGGATACAGAGGGGTGCACTGATATTTCACAACAAGGATATGAGGCTGTCTCCTTCCTTGTTTGGCCAAGACCAACCAAGGCCCCTGAGTTAGTGCTTATATAGTGACCAGCATATCGATAACATGAAGCAAAGGGATGACCACATGATCACTGCGCTTTCAGGTGTTTGTTATTAACCCCAAATAAGGGAATTTTTCCCTGCCTCCCAAAGGGAAGCAAAATTCACCTAATATCAGGATAGTCTGTATACCCAGCTTGCCACAGCTTTTAGGGAGGCCACTGCCAGCACTAGCCACATTGGTTGCCCAAGAGGCTTCTGTGTGCTAGAGGGACAACTGGGGCAGTGTCCACCAATTCGCACTGGTGTGAAAAACTGGGGTAGTGTCCAAAAGATTGGCACCAATATGAAGGGGGCAAAAACTTAGTGGCTATATACATGCTTAGTAACTTCAGGGAGTCATTCCATGGGTCACCCTGGATGGCAAAACCTTAGAGGATCACTCAAGTTGGGTGGGCTGGAGGGCACAAATCTTAATCTTCCCAATCAGGTGTTTACTAGGGGGCCGAATGCTTAATGGTGGCAGCCTCCTCACTGCTCAGCCTATGCAGATGGTGGTCCGGATGTCTTGGAAGGTGACGCTGGCGTGGACGATGGTGTTGATGGCTCCAGCAATCCGGACATCTGTTGCAGTTCCTGGGCCAACTTCCTCTCTATGGCCCGGTAGAAGCCAGTAACGGTGGTCTGGTTCATTGTTCTCCTGTACATAGATGGATCGGCGTGCAGTGCAGTTGCTGGGGTTACAGCGTGACCTCCCACAGAGATATGATCACCCCCTGAGATTATGATGGTGGTCAGGACAGCAGGTGGTGATAAAGCAGGAGCAGGGCATGGCGGTGATACTGGTGCCACGGTTGCAGCCCCAGAGGGAAGTGGACTGTAAGCAAAGCCTGCAGCTGTTGGTAGCAGGTGACCTGGCATTGCTGTGGTTGACTCCTCCCACACCTCTTGCAGTAGCGGCGACACAGGGATCCAGTCAATGTCGGCTGCCCAGAACCCCTTAGGGCCAGTCTTTAGGGTGAACTCAACCTTTTCACCTGGGTGCAAGTTGTGCAGATGTTCCGGCAGCCCAGGCTTTTTCACCGACCGCCGGTTGACAAACACATTGAGGCGTTCAGAATTCTCCCATATAAAGCCACAGCCGTTTATCCAGTCAAAGTCCATGACTATAAATCTCCTCTGGTCAGGCACCTCGCCTTCAAAAGGTACAGTAGCTCTCGACCAGCCCGGAACAAGCCTTCTCCTCCTCTCCTCCTCCACTTTTAACTGTTGGCGCCTGGCTAGAGTAGTAGGCCTTCAGGCGCATACATCAGGTGGTGGGACAGCAGGTGATGTAACGGGGGCTCTGGCCAGAGTACCGGGAACACCTAGTACCACAACCACATGAATTTCCTCCATCATCTTCTCAACCTCATGATCCTTAATGCCCTATACTGGTGGGGATCGTGACATGTTGCTCAGCAGGATATGATAATTAGCATATGCTTGCAGGATACACTCTCCAAACTTCCACAGCTCTATCTCTCTCTCTGGAACTTTCCAGGGGGTACTCTTAATAACTGCTGGAGGGTGTTGCTAGCTATGCATAGGACAGTAGATGTTCTGGACTCACCCAAAATGGCGGCGTCCAGTAGGCTTCGCTGACGCTGTCCTGAACGAGGGGCTGTCCCACTGACGTCAATGGCTGATGATTTGGCGCTTTTGAACTTGTGAGAGGAGCTTATCCGTTGCTAGGCAGATTCCAGGTCTTCCCGTCTGACTGCTGTTTTGGCGGGCTGGCGGTTTAACCTCCGCGGAGTTGTAGACTTTTTTAAATGTCGCACTTGTAAGTCGGAGACTTGTGGTAACCTTTTGCAGGCTGGGCTCTTGTGTACAGTAGATGTCACAGCGATGACTACAAAGTCCAACAATGGCTGACAGTCTCTGGCTTGCAAACATGGTTCAAACTTGGATGGGAGCAGTAGTGGTGCATGACGTGCCACCAGCTAGGCCGAGCACACTCAACCATGCTCCCCAGCTCTGATCCTAGGCCGGACACCAATGAGGGGGGGTCCTGCAGCACTACCCGATAGTGGTGGTAGTAGTTTCCCCCGGGGCACTTCCAGTTGGAGAGGGGACCTCTCTACTCTGAGCCAGTGTGATGGAAGTCGGAAGGGCCCTGATGGTAAGGCAGGAACGACTCAGGAAGGCAGATGTGCAGTTGAAACAGGGTGATACTTTACTCAGCAACTGAACAGCAATAAAACAAGCAGCTTCCAAATAGGGTTGTAGTCCTCCAGTATTCAACTCCCCAGCCTTGGTCTTTGGAGGATACCCAGAGATGTTAAGGATCTAGTGCTGTACTTTACGCCGACTCTAACTCCTCTCCTCAGCCTCCTACAGCAGCAAATACTTGGAGCTGTACTTCAGGGTAGTCCTGACAGACAGTGGCGTAAATACCGGGGTAGCCACGGTAGCGGCTGCCACAGGGCCAGGTACCTTAGAGGGACTGACAGGCCCCTGATGCAGGTAACGAACCCTATATACTTACCAATACCCACCCTTGCTCACGGCTGCTTCTACGTCCCTTTCTGCATCCCATATCATGTCGCTGGGGCCCCCTGGAGAGCAGAAGAAGAAGGTGGCTGTTAGCAGAAGCAGGGATCGGTAAGTGAGGCTGCAGGCCCGTGAACCCCAATAAATACTACTATTATTATACTCAGAGGCCCAGGGGAGGTGAGAAAACATAAAAACCAGTGTTACTCACTTCTCCTGCACTCCGGCATTCTCCGGCAGTCCTTGGGCCTCTTTGGTGACATCCCAGACATCACGTGGGCCAGACCGGCGTCATTTATGCGTCACGATGGCAGCCTGGCCCACGTGATGTCTGTACTGACATTGAAGAGGGCCGAAAGTAACATTAGTTTTTATGTTTGTATCCTACCCTGGGTCTCTGAAAAGACCCCAGAGTATAATAATAGTTCATGGATGGTCCACTATGGGACACAATACTGTGTACAGGGGCCACTGTGGGACATAATACTGTGTGCAGGGATCACTGTGGGACATAATACTGTGTGCAACGGTCACTATTGGGCATAATACTGTGTGCAGGGGCCACTGTGGGACATAATACTGTGTGCAGAGACCACTATTGGGCATAATACTGTGTTCAGGGGCCGCTATGGGATATTATACTGTGTAGAGGGGCCACTATGGGACATTACACCGTGTAGAGAGGCCAACGTTGGACATTATTCTGTTTGGAGGCTACTTTGGGACATTATAGTGTGTGTAAATGGGGGCGTTATACTGTGTGGGGCCCAGGACAGGGGGCATTATGCTGTGGGGGGGCCCCCAAGTCAAAAGTTTCCTGGGGGTCCAGTCTTTGCTAGTTACACCCCTGGGGACAGGGGTCTGATTAACTTATATTAGGTGCCAGGACAACACCTCCTGTCTATGGACTCCACTGCTCCTCTGGGCACAATGTCCAAAATGTAGACAGCTAGAATTCACCTGTCTCAGTACTGTTGTTACTTGAGCCTTGGGCTGAATTTGTCCTCCTCAGGGCCTCTAGGGACTGCTAGGCCTCAGTCGTGCTGGCATGCACTAGACCAAACTAGACTAGACTGAGCTCTAACGGTCTCCAGGGAGACCTAAGTCTCCGATCGGGGGCCCAGAGGAGGTGAGCGAACATAAAAAAAAACACTGTAACTTACATCTCCTGCGCTCCGGCAGGCTTTGGTCCCTGTTTGGTGACGTCCCAGACATCAGCCGATGTCATTATACGCCGTGACGCCGGCCTGGATCACGCGAGATCCAGTCCAACATTGAAGATGGCCGAAGTAACGCACGGGAGTGCACTGGAGCGAGGAAGAGGTAAGTAGCATTGGTTTTTTACGTTTGTTTCCTCTCCTGGGTCTCCAATCATTATACTCTGGGGTCTGAAAAGACCCCAGAGTATAATAATCGTTCATGGGTGGTCCACTATGAGGCATAATACTGTGTGCAGGGGCCACTATGGGGCAAACTACTGTGTTTAGGGGCCACTATGGGGCATAATACCGTATGCAGGGGCCACTATGGGGCATAATAGTGTGCGCAGGAATGCGTTTTGTGTGGGTGGGTTGGGGGCGGCGGTTCAGGGGGGGGCCCCCATGTCAAATGTTCGCCTTGGGGCCCAGCCATTCCTAGTTATGCCACTGGCTGGCACATATAGCTTAACTCAAAGTCCTGTACATTTGTAGCATCGAGATCCAGCACGTTCCGGAGCTGAATTCATACCATAAACTGTAACCACTGGAAGTGTCTAGAACCAGGTTAGGATTCAGTGAGCTCCAGAGAATGAGCCACTCCTCCTCAAATGTTCGAGGCCACGGCAGGGCGAGGGGCTGGATGTTATTTACCGGGGGCAATGGGTATATATATATATATATATATATATATATATATATAGCTACAAGCCTAGTGTAGTTTTCGATGCAGACGCACAACCCGGTGAAGGGTGCTCCTGATTTATGAAGAGGTGCACCCTCCACCAGTGCAGGGGTTATGAAGACTGGTTTTGGATACATCAGTCTTGATAAATCTGCCCCCATGCATTGTATATGTCTCCTTTGTATATGTACTGTACTCCTCTATATGGTCATATTATTAGAGGTGAACCACACTGGATACAATGTATCACACCGTATAGAACATTGTAGAAGCTTCACGTCTGTCCCTACCCTGCGGCCGACTCCTGTGGAAAACCCGTGGGGACGTTACAGCTCAATGTGGAAACTCGCTGCACGGCAATTACATATGGCATCAGGCTCAGCCGCTATGATTGTTTTCCACAACCTCGAGAGACGTCACGTAATTATCAGTTACCGGATCGGATAAACTCACCAAAGGCAACAAAAAATAAAAAAATTGTGCGAGGCAGATTAACCCACTCCTAACCAAATGTAATTTTTTTTTGCCAGGCCTGCATTGGGATGTAATTCACCCCCACTAAACCCAGGTGGACACTACTGAGTCTATTCCTGATGGGGTTGTCTTCTACTAGAATTTTCGAGCCCTCCTGTATTAGGGACCTATGACTATTTGAGAACATCATAGGTTTCCCTGGTTCTTTGGTCAATGTAAGAACAGAACCTTTTAGTATCTGATACAGAACGATAAAAAAGGTGACCGTGACCGAAAATTTACCATAAACCACAAAAGAAATAAAACATCAGAATTTTTTGTATAAATGACACTTTATGGAGGAGACTATGACAGATCAGATTCCGCAAAATGTAACAAATTCCGGAGATTTATCACAATTGGATTTCATTTTATATTCCAGTTTAAAATTAAAAAAAAAAAAATAAAGCAAAGATGAACGTGATAATGGAGACAAGGTCGTCACGTCAGCTAATCTACAGTGAGACAGGGTTAAATACTGACGCCATCCCATCCTGTCCTGGAGAAAGTCTTACAAGTTCCAGTTTAGAGACCAAACGGGGTTGATCTGAGAGTTACATGACTCCAGGTGGAGCTTTAGATGGTCCCGGTTGGGCAGATGATGCAATTGAGCAGATTGGACAGATGATCCAGTTGGATCCATGATGGGGTTACACAAAGGATTCAGTTCCGCAGATGATCCCATTGGACACAAGAGATGGATGGCCAGGCGATCCAGGTGGACAGGCGATGGGATTAAAAAGATGACATATTTTGGCAGACATTCTGGTTGGGTAGATCTTGAGGTTGGACATACGATTGCAGTTGGGCAGGAGATAGGGATGGTCAAATCATGTCATCTACTGATCTACACAATGTTACACGTGTCCCTTTTTTTAAATTAGAAAAACTTGGAAATTTTAAGACAAGTTAAAATTCTAAAGCCACAAAGTTCTCCTGGAGCTTCGGGTTGTCTAGTTTCTAACCCGGTGCTGTCCTCTGCTCCTTGCATCATGTGCTCAGCCGGCTTCTACTCCAAACTGGTGGTATTCTTCTTCTCCTGCCAGTTCTTCTCTCGCTCCTGGAGTTCTCCTTGGGTGAAGGACGCTGGGCCCCAGTTTGTGATGAGCCCAGGATTTTTAGCACCTGAAAGAGACATTAAGATTTTAGTCACAGAAGGCTTAGAGTCATCAAGGAGATATTATCAGAAAAGCTGGAGCAGTCAATAGTTTAGCAGAAGAGAAAAAATTATCATCATACCCCCATACATGGTGAACTAGCTCAGTTAGTCTAATACATGGGTGCCACGACACTATGGCGGGAAGATGGCTGAATCTCTTCATTCATCCTTAGGATGCAGAAATAGTTGAGTACAATGGTGGAGCAGGAAGCCTTTAACTTCTAGCTCCACCATTCAGGCAACTACTAGTGATGTCTACTCAGACCTGCTGCATCGAGCTGCAGACAAATAGAAGAATGCAGGAAAGTGCTGCGGGGGAATGAGGATGGTAAATATTACTGGGGATCCTGGTGATGCGAAATGATGAATTTTTGTATGTGCTGGGTGGGGGAGGTTGGATGGTGAATTAGGATAGAATAGGGTAACTTTGAAGATGTATTTACACAGTACAGTTGGGTGCATTGTAAAAATGGCATGCAGTTTTTATGTGATTTTTGGAGAGGTTTTACAAGCGAAACATATTTATTTATTTAACTTCCCTCTGTAAATTCAAAAACTGACACTAAAAACTGCACCAAAACTGACGTTTCTGTATTTTGGCCAAACAAGTTTATTTTTATTTTTTTTTAGGGGTGCGCCGGGTCTGAAAAGGTTGGGAAACCATGGTCTAATATATATATATATATATATATATATATATATATAGACAGCTTCAGACCTGACTATCCTTCCCCCCCGTATACGCTCACCTGGCTGTATTAATCGGATTAACCCTTCATGTTGTGCCACCTTGTCCTTCCAGCTCCTCGTCTTACTGGTTGCCATTTCCAGGTTACTTTTCACTTGCTGCAATGAAAGATGAGAGGACATACGGATGAAAACTGCATGACGTTACCAATGGAATGATGGAGCTTTATGGCATCATATTGGCAATGAGCTGGGTTGGCCTTAAAGGAGCATTACCTCATATTGCTCCAGAGCTGCAATCCGCTCATTCTCCAGCTGCTCCAGCTGCTGCATGGCCTCCTGCAGGGCTTTCTCCTTCATCTCCTGCATGGTCTCAAGTTCCTTCTTCTCGGCCTCGGTCATCTTGATTGTCATCTCCTGTTCCCGGTGAAGATTTTCCAGCATCGCTCGCTTTGCAGCTTCCTCTTCCAGTAGCCTAAAAAGATCAGGAGTAACCAAATGTATCCAGCTCAACAGCGGCCACTACAGGACAAATGTAGTATTACATCTAGCAATTAAACAAATGGCCACCTATGTAATACATAGATGTATTGTTAGTGTTAGGGGCCCCCATGATGCTCATAGCAGCGTCTCCCTCTTTTTCTGCAGGACCTGCCCTGTCCTGCATTACACAGACAACCTACTGATGTAAATGGACATTGTGTAATGCTTCATTATCCCTGTGGTGGCGCTGCAATAATTTAACACTTCATGTCCCTCGCATTATAACTGATCACTTGGACCTCAGGTGATGGCATCAGTAGTGATCACTTTGACCTCAGGGGCATCAGTAGTGATGTCATCAGCATCTGATCGTAGAGGTCCAGCACCCGAACCCTGCACTGATCAGCTGACCTGGCGCTACCATAAAGGACAGAGACAGTCCAGCCCCCCTTCTCTATGGGCCCCAATGTAGCGGTCTCTGAAGTGTAAGCACCCCGACTCCTTCCCCAAGCCAAAAACAGAGGACACAATCTGTTCCCTTCCCTATCAGATTTGGCTATGTTATGTGTCGGTCAATTGACCCCTTACCGTGTCTGCAGCAGCCGGGCTCTCTCCTCCTCCATCCGCGCCTGTTTCTCATCATCCAGCGCCTCCTGCAGGCGGTGGTACATTTCCTCCAGCTCTCGCACTCGCTTTAAATATTGTTCCAATTCGGAGGACTTCTGCGCCACCTTCTCTTCCATCTGTTGTCGGATCTATAAGGAGTGATCTATAAGTTACTGCCAGGACATGTGGCTCAGATACCGGGATCTCTCACTGATCCTATACTGCCATAGCAAGGTACCGGGTGGTCCCCTATAGACAGTGCATTAGATTTATTACAGGAGAAGTTTCCGGGCAGAGGGCAGGGAGGGGGTTAAAATAAGTAACAGGTGACATTCGCCTCTCCTTTGCGTTAGGACCCTGGCCCTCTCCGTCCGTCTCCAGTTCCAGCGATCCGTCGATGATGTTAACGTCCCCAGATCACCGGTCTCAGCACATGTGGTGATCGGGTACATCATCGTTGCAGAGGTTCTGGCACTATAGCGTTGACGTAGGCCAGGCGTTGGTTGCAGTGACCACATCGGGGGACATGGAGGTCATCGATGGAGTGCCAAAACCAGACATGGACGGAGAAATCCGGGGTTTTGGAGCAGGGAGAAGAAGAGGTGAGTAACACAAATTACCCCCTCACTAAACAATAAGGAGTAACTGGCTTATGGGGGGTGGGGTCCGACTATTAGGAACTCCATTAATCCAGAGAACTGGGCTGCCTTGACCATAGGTTTGAATGGAGTGACAGGTTGGGCGTCCATTTCAATGGGGTTACCTGGGGTATGGCCTAACCACGAGACTCTGCCATCTCGGGCGGTCTCAAAGTGCTGCTCATTTCTTATGGTCGATAGGGGTCCCAGCAGTTGAATGCCCACCCATCAGCATGTTACCCGCTAGAGCTCAGATAGGGGGTAACTTTGTGTTTCCGGAATACCCCTATAATCCTTGTGCAATGAAAAATTTCGCAACTTTCTACTGTTTCAATGTCCCAGCATTTTCAAGATCTCTGCTTACTGAAAATCCATCCTGATCTAGAACAGCTGCAGAGTTGTTACAATGTATCAGTGTAGGTAAGTCAAATCATCTTGGAGTCAAGGAAAGACATTTGCGCTGCTTCAGCATTTAGCTCACAGAGGATACATTGTAACCAAATCGTCAGCTGTGGCAGCAGGACCAGGACAGGACAAGATTTCAGAATATATACCGCCACATCATTACCGTCTGCTCCCGCTCAAGCTCCTCTCTGAACCGGTCCTGTAGCTCAATGTGGGTGTCATGGCGCTTCTTCTCCTCCAGCGCAGCCCGGGCCGCCGCCTCCCTCAGTTGCTGCAAAAAAATATAAAAAAATCATTTTTTACAAATTTACAGAAAGGTTTTAAAGGAACATCGACCCTACAACAAAGCAGATCTGTATAAGACAGACACCGGTGAAAAATGTGACCCACGAGGTGGTGAAGGTCACGTCAACGTCCACGCAGCCAGTTCTTACTTTTATTAGGAGACAACCAATATGGCCGCCATTAAAGGGGTAATGGAGAATGTGATAAGGAGATGTCTCTACAATACTGGGCAGATCTGCCTTTCAGGAATTTGGGAAAGCTGAGTCACTTATGTATATAGTCATTCAGGGGTTTTGGAAAGCTGGGTGATAACTCTTGGGGTTGCCAGAAAGGTGGCCATATTGATCATAACCCAACTTTCCCAGAAGCAGAATAGAGAATTGTGCTATAAAGACCCAGACATTACACAGCACAGTGCCCTGCGGCCTCATTGCTCTCACCATGCGCACTTGCTCCAGTTCCACTTGTTTCATCTCATTCGACGTCTGCAGGTCCTTCATCTTCCTCTCCAGCTCCTCTTGCTCGGCCTGTAGCTTCTGCCGCAGCGCTTTTCTCTTCTGTCGAGCGTCTCTGTGCGGCGAGGCGATGCCCATCCTTCTCAGATTGACAACTGTCTGGATATCTGGAGAGAGGACATTGCATGTAGTCACTGACTGTGCTCCGAGACATCATGGCCACCAAGCCCAAAGAAGCCCCGAGCTGAGCTAAAGGGGTCTTCAGGTGTCACCATTTTCAATATCTCTGCTCACTGTCACTGAATGGCTACAGTCTTGCTTACACGTGCTGAAAATCTCTGCAGATCTAATACTTCTCACTGCTGAGGGTTTGTTACATACAGTCTAGACAATCCTCTATGAGCTAAACAGACTGGACTCCAAACTGATACATTGTAACAAAGCGATCATTCAACAGAGAGGGATCTGAGCTGCAGTAAGTAGGGGCGTGGGGTCTCCAATGTCCATCAACCATATATTAGTATTTTATCCTAATAAAATGTCATCAATATCTATAACCCAGAAAACCCCTTTAACCACTTGTTGACCACCCATTGAGCTGTAAATCCTTGCAGAGTGGGCAGCTGCAGTAGCAGGGAGACGGCTGGCAGTCCAACCCTAACCCTAATGTATCAGCCTAACCCCAATGTATCAGCCTAACCCCAATGTATCAGCCTAACCCTAATGTATCAGCCTAACCCCAATGTATCAGCCTAACCCCAATGTATCAGCCTAACCCTAATGCATCAGCCTAACCCTAATGTATCAGCCTAACCCCAATGTATCAGCCTAACCCTAATGTATCAGCCTAACCCTAATGTATCAGCCTAACCCCAATGTATCAGCCTAACCCCAATGTATCAGCCTAACCCTAATGTATCAGCCTAACCCCAATGTATCAGCCAAACCCCAATGCTAATGTATCAGCCTAATCCCAACCCTAAAATACAGTTGAAACCAGAAGCTTCCATACACTATATAAAAAGACACATATGGATGTTTGGGCGGCCTACAAACATTGCTCAGTGACACCAGTTCTGTCAGGAGGAATGGGCCCAAATTCCTACCAACTATTGTGAGAAGCTTGTGGAAGGAGATCCAAAATGTTTCACCCAAGTCATACAGTGTAAGGGCAAAGGGTCCAAATACTAATGAAATATATGGAAAAGAAAGTAATAAAAATGCCTTATAAATTTCTCTCTCTCTCATTATTCTGGCATTTGGCAAATATAAATAATTTTGGTAATCCTAATTGACCTAAAACGGGAAAGGTTTATTCTGATTACATGTCAGATAGTGAGAAAAACATCCATATGTGTCTTTTTATATAGTGGATGGAAACTTCTGGTTTCAACTGTATCAACCTAATCCTAATGTATCAGCCCCAGTTACAGTGGAAATCAGTAAGAAACATGTAATGATGAAGTACTCCACAAATGGCCATTATAACCTTATGGGGAGCACAAATAAGACAAAAAAAAAAAAATTAAAAGAGTGCCACTACCCCACACACATCACAGGTCCTAGCCCAATTTCTGTAATGGAAAAGGAAAAGTAATTTAAAATAAAGTTTGGAGCAAAAAAAAAAAAAAGTTTTCTTCCCTTTATTTAAGAAAACATGCAAAAATAAAAATGATATAAAAATAAAAAGCTGTGTATCACAAATAAATCAAGGAAAACAGCCCGCTCATGAAGTGGTTAAGGTACAGAAGGGGCCCCCACTATTAGCTAAGGTTTAGAGCCACTTATACAACCCTTTAACTCTTGAGCGCCCCTCCTCACCTTGTATCCACTCCTGCTTCTTCTTCTTGTCGGAGGCGCTGATCTCGTAGCTTTTTTCGACACATTTCACAAGGAACAGACACTTTTTCCCTTCCCTGTCTGGCAACGACTGAAAAACAACAATAATGTAGTCAATATAAAGGGGGTCACCAAACGTCCACATACTCACAGGGCAGATAATGTGAAGAAGCAGCTACTTTCCTCCATTGCTGTGTCAGTCTTTACTGTAGATCTAGAATGCTATTCATTCTAGATGCTAGGGCAGATATAGTAATAGTAGAGCAGTTATGGACATGTTACCTCCACGCAGCAGTTCCCATCCAGGATGATGTCTCCCTTCTTGTCCTTCAGATCCTCGCTGACATAATACGACATGACGTTGGGTTTCAGAACAAACCAGCGCTCCGTCCAGTTCTTCCGCTTGTGTCCTTTCTTCCACAAATAACCCTATGGCGAGGAATAAGATGTTTTATTAATGCACGGGGAAACTTCTAAATTTTTGGGGGGACTTTGGAATTAATTTAATGACATTTGGATTTTTTGAGTAAAAAATATCCAATAGAGAAACTCATTATCAGAAGGTTATTGAATCTGGTTGTAGTTATTCAATTCAGCCAGCAGATGGCAGCAGAGTCTAACAGAAAGAAATACTGGGCGAGCAGTCTGCGCAGCGCCTGCAGGCTGGTCACTAACTCCACTGGTTTTTACACACCACATGGCCAAGACACTTCATAGCAGGACTTCACTATGGATGGCGGGGTCAGATCTCCATTTTTACCACCATACAAACAACCTTCCTATTATGAAGACAAATCCCCTAATCCCTGTCTCTTGTCCACAGGACCAATAAACCTCTACTGTTATGGTCTGTGTAGTATTTAGCAATATCACCGCCACTACAGCATTATATGACCCAGCTTTAACAAAGCCCTGAACAGCAAATCTGTACCAATACATCCATCCCTCCTGCTTCTCACCCAGCTTTCCCAGTAACTTATATGAACAGCAACTGAAAGAATATTCACCAATTTTACAAATAATGTAATGAAAAGGTTTTTGTATTTCACAGGGAAATGTTCTGGAATCTGCAGGAGACAGTCCGGAGTTTCCCTTTAAGATGGAGTACATTCTCCACTTCTCACCTGCTTCAGGACGTCCAGGACAAGCTCATTGAACACTTCATTGATGGCCATGGACACGGTGGTGGAGTCTGTGCCCTTACTGAACTGACCGCTACCGATCAGCTCGATCAACTCCCACACCGACAGTCCCTTCTGTTTATCGTGGAGACTGATCTTATAGTCCTCAAACAAGGCCTGCTGCCACCCGCTGCCCATCGCCTCCGTCAGCTTCCTCAGTAGATACTCAATCTGCAAAGGAGTAACTTCTTGTTACTTATCATTGTACAATACATAATCACTGTGTACATATATAACATTACTTATCCTGTAATATACTCCAGAGCTGCGCTCACTATTCTGCTGGTGCAGTCACTGTGTACATACATTACATTACTTATCCTGTACTGATCCTGAGTTACATCCTGTATTATACTCCAGAGCTGCACTCACTATTCTGCTGGTGCAGTCACTGTGTACATACATTACATTACTTATTCTGTACTGATCCTGAGTTACATCCTGTATTATACTCCAGAGCTGCACTCACTGTTCTGCTGGTAACATTTAAAACATATATAACAATGTATAATTCACACCTGCCACACCACTTTTTTTTTGTATATTAAGCCCTCACACCCCTAAAATGCTAAAACCACATAAGAAGAAAACAGCAAAAATGATACATAATAAGTAAGTAACCTCCCACTTGACCAAGCTCACACTGTAGACCCGAGTCCTGAGAGTCAAACACTCCCCAAGTAGAGGCCCCACCCCTGCTGAGCACACTTAGGGGGCCGCCATATTGCAAGCTGTAGTAACAAAACCCAATTATTTAAGAAAAAAAGATAGTTCAAGGAACACTCCAGGAAAACTGACACAAAGAATCTGAAGGGGCGGAGCATGGCACAGGGACCCTCTCATTAGTGTGTCATGCCCCGCCCCCCTCAGGCCCTGCACTAGGCATAACACAAGATATCAGATGTGACTGGAGAAGATGACGAAACTGCACGACAGATAAAACTCCTCAGTCAGAACATTTCCTCATAGAGATAAAAATCCCCACATTGTTAAAGCTGCTAATTATCCATTCATTAGTGATATCTGTTCCTGGAAAAGGTGAATGATGGCCACTATGGCTGCCAGTACTGTAGTCACTGAGGTTATCCCCCAACTTTCCCATACTCCAGCATGCCAAAATGTACAGTTGTGATCCTTCCTGCACCACAATTGTTTAACTGTACAATGCTGATAACTGTATATTGGTTGTCACCCATCTTTCCCAGGCTCCTGTATGGCAAATCTGCTTAGATTTGTAGTGATTTGTTCCTTCTCCACTTTATAACTATTATTACTTACCATTCAGTAATGATGGATGTGGCCCATATAGATTATTATTATTATTAGATTTTTAATCCAGCTTTCCATAAATCCTGAATGGCAAATCTGTATTCATGTACCAGTATGTGAAACATTACAGAACGATGAAGTGTAGGATACAGAGTGGCAAAATTAACTTAACCCGGAAATGTTTATCCTATGGTCGGTTAGTTGTGATCATTACCCAGAACCCTCTACTTCAGTTAAAACTGGTGACATCTTAACCATGGAAATAGAAGCATCGTACGTCACTGCTATGCTAGGCAGGAATGAGGATGGGGTCACTGTCTGTTCTGCCTCACTTTGCAGATCGGTAAAGCTGTCCATGCCTTATACAATACTAAAACGAAAGTTTTTACAGTGCTGAGATCCTCAGGGGAGGAGCTATGAACTGCCGGGGAGGAGCTATGAACTGCCGGGGAGGAGCTACTAAACTGCCGGGGAGGAGCTACTAAACTGCCGGGGAGGAGCTACTAAACTGCCGGGGAGGAGCTACTAAACTGCCGGGGAGGAGCTACTAAACTGCCGGGGAGGAGCTACCAAACTGCCGGGGAGGAGCTACCAAACTGCCGGGGAGGAGCTACCAAACTGCCGGGGAGGAGCTACCAAACTGCCGGGGAGGAGCTACCAAACTGCCGGGGAGGAGCTACCAAACTGCCGGGGAGGAGCTACCAAACTGCCGGGGAGGAGCTACCAAACTGCCGGGGAGGAGCTACCAAACTGCCGGGGAGGAGCTACCAACTCTATTTACATCCCTGAGTAACATGGCAGTTGTAATAGCAGACTGTACGGCATAAAAGTAACAGCAATGGAAAACGGTAATACTCTTTGTGTCCTTTACACTACTAATATTGCATTGATTTCAGTGATGAGAACCTCAGGGGAGGAGCTACTAAACTGAAAGGGAGGAGCTACTGAACTGAAGGGGAGGAGCTACCAATCCTCTGTTTACACCCCTGAGTAACACAACAGTTCTAACAGCAGATTGTAAGTCATGTGGATAAACAGTAGCAAAAGGAAACATGTTCTAAAAAGTTCACCAATTCAGACTTGGTTATTTCTATACTGGATTATTGGAATTTCATTGTAACACAACATGGGACGAGGGGCCGCGGAGCCCATTGATGTAACAATGTATCTGCAAACCTTCATTTAAGTATCAAAGCAAAACTTTGTATCAGTTTCCAATTCATAAATCTGATTCTAGGGGTAAAGGCCCAGAGACACCCAAAAATGAATGCAGCCCCATCTACTAGTGCTCGCTGGGTGTGAGCACGTGCAAGTAATGTGTGTTGGTGAACAGGAAGGCCGCAGGATCTTGCCTGTGATAAGAATTCTGGTTTCCTGTCTGAGACTTCTAGGACTTTAGAAGCCAGTATAATCGATGGAAATGACGGCAGCACTATAGCCCGGGCCGATGACACCTCGGGGACGGTGAGTCAGCAGAGCTGTAAGTGAGTGTGGTGATAGGTTGGTCACAGTGGCCGTGGTCTATGCCTTATTAGGTATAGGATCATAGGCTGACCCTGGTGACCTTTTGTGGTCCATCTATACGGAGATGAATGGAGGTCACAATAACAGTCTGGTGGCCATAGACGGGGCCACCTCTACATAACCGAATGGTGCCCTCCTGATTCTTGATATTGATGGGGGTTTGTTTTTTTTTATATTTATATAATATGACAAATACCCCTTTAGGTTTTGCATTGTGAGATCCAAATAACAGTGTTCATCATTGTAACAAACCCTCAGCTGTGAGAAGTCACAAAGTCAATTATATATCAGGGCCATATTACACATGAGCCAAATGCACCGTCATGTATCTAACTATAATAAAGATATCACCGCTATAAAGCTCAGTCATCTGTTATATGTCTAGTCCTACTCTAATTATATATTACACAACGAGATATTAATAACCAGGAAATCCCCAGAATACAAAGTACTGATACACAAAGAGAAAGAAACCATTAACTGTATAGGAGGCCCATATACCAGCCGTAATACAATTATATACAGGAGATACCCAGGTTATACCAGCTGTACATATATAATTATATGCAGGAGATACCCAGGTTATACCAGCTGTACATATATAATTATATACAGGAGATACCCAGGTTATACCAGCTGTACATATATAATTATATACAGGAGATACCCAGGTTATACCAGCTGTACATATATAATTATATGCAGGAGATACCCAGGTTATACCAGCTGTACATATATAATTATATACAGGAGATACCCAGGTTATACCAGCTGTACATATATAATTATATACAGGAGATACCCAGGTTATACCAGCTGTACATATATAATTATATACAGGAGATACCCAGGTTATACCAACTGTACATATATAATTATATACAGGAGATACCCAGGTTATACCAGCTGTACATATATAATGATATACAGGAAATACCCAGGTTATACCAGCTGTACATATATAATTATATATAGGAGATACCCAGGTTATACCAGCCGTAAGATAATTATATACAGGAGATACCCAGGTTATACCAGCTGTACATATATAATGATATACAGGAGATACCCAGGTTATACCAGCTGTACATATATAATTATATATAGGAGATACCCAGGTTATACCAGCCATAAGATAATTATATACAGGCGATACCCAGGTTATACCAGCCGTACATATATAATTATATACAGGAGATACCCAGGTTATACCAGCTGTACATATATAATTATATATAGGAGATACCCAGGTTATACCAGCCGTAAGATAATTATGTACAGGAGATACCCAGGTTATACCAGCTGTACATATATAATGATATACAGGAGATACCCAGGTTATACCAGCTGTACATATATAATTATATATAGGAGATACCCAGGTTATACCAGCCGTAAGATAATTATATACAGGAGATACCCAGGTTATACCAGCCGTAAGATAATTATATACAGGCGATACCCAGGTTATACCAGCCGTACATATATAATTATATACAGGAGATACCCAGGTTATACCAGCATGGTCCATATCACTATATACAAGAAGATGTATAACTTATACCAGCTGTACATATATAATTATATATAGGAGATACCCAGGTTATACCAGCCGTAAGATAATTATGTACAGGAGATACCCAGGTTATACCAGCTGTACATATATAATTATATACAGGAGATACCCAGGTTATACCAGCTGTACATATATAATTATATACAGGAGATACCCAGGTTATACCAGCTGTACATATATAATTATATACAGGAGATACCCAGGTTATACCAGCCGTAAGATAATTATATACAGGAGATACCCAGGTTATACCAGCCGTAAGATAATTATATACAGGCAATACCCAGGTTATACCAGCCGTACATATATAATTATATACAGGAGATACCCAGGTTATACCAGCATGGTCCATATCACTATATACAAGAAGATGTATAACTTATACCAGCTGTACATATATAATTATATACAGGAGATACCCAGGTTATACCAGCATGGTCCATATCACTATATCCATGTATTATGTGGCTGACACTTTCCTCATTATATCTACACAGGGATTATTATTTATCTCCAGGAGAATATTCCGGATTCTTCCCGCCTCGTTGTGATTTCCTGACTTTTCACTTCTCTCGGACTTTGACACGTTGGTGATTTTCACGACTATTCACTTTGGGTCACTCCTTGTGATTCAGGTACAAGGTCCTCAGGTTTCTGCCTCCTTTTTGCTTTGCTTCTGGTTTTTGTGTTTTTTGTTGCAACATTTTCACTGTTTTTAATACACTTTGTGTGTTTTTTTTTCTACTTTCTATGATTGTACATCCAGAGCCGTCTGTCAATCACTGATAGGACCGCCCCCATGACTAGAGGACCAGATCTCAGGGATAATGCGGCATGTTACAAATATAATGGTTCAAATGTGAACACAGACCTAGCGCAGCTAACCCGGCGGCGAGCCAACCTGTAAGATTTCCTGTTTTGTACTCAGAGTTGAAGGGTACAAAGAAGCTGAAAATTCCAAGTAATAAAACATCCTGGGAAACGAGCGGTGACCCCGGCGCACCCTGCACCTGAGCGCCGTATACCTCTATGTACATGTCTGGTGTGTGATACACAGAGCTGTAAATAATCTATACATAGAAGGTGGACAATATATCACAGGCCATAAACTGGCGACAACCCCGTATCTGGTGGTGATAAAGGGAAAAACAAAGATAACATATAACCAGCGTACAGCCAGGAAAATCCAGAGACCCGCTCAAATCTCTAAGCGCCATATTTACAGCAGGCAAATAGGGACACAAGTCAGATGTACACACTCCTTAATGGGGCCCCTCCCCTCTGTCTACAGACTACAGAGCTTCCTCTCACGCTCGCTGTAATGTAGCCATCTGTCCTGATAATGATTTCCTGCTACACTTATTTTACAACATAACAAACCAATTGCAACAAACAGAGCTGCAGGGTCTGCAGTGCAAGCACTGGGGACAGAGCGGCAGCAACAGAGGGCGGAGTCCGGACTACTGAAGGCTCTAATAAACAATGCAGCTAAGATGGAATCATTGATTATAGGTGAAGTTTAGCAGAACAGTCTGAGTGTCTCATGAGACAGAGGGCAGAGTTCAGACTACCACAGGCTGTAATAGACAATGCAGCTAAGTCAGAGTCAATGATTATAGGTGGGTTTTAGCAGAGCAGACATTAGGGTAAACTATAGGGCAGAGCAGCATTCTAAGCCTCTAAAGAGACAGAGGGCGGAGTCCAGACTACCACAGGTTCTCATTGACAATGCAGCTAAGGTGGAGTCATTGATTATAGCGGTGTTCTATGAGAGCAGACAGTAGTGTAGAACATAGGAGAGGGACAGAGCAGCAGCCAGAGACTCTAAAGAGACAGAGGGAGGAGTTCAGACTACCACAGGCTCTAACACACAATGCAGCTAAGGTGGAGTCATTGATTATAGTTGGGTTTTAGCAGAGCAGAGAGTAGTATAGAATATAGGAGAGGGACAGAGCAGCAGCCTGAGCTTGTAAAGAGACAGAGGGCGGAGTCCAGACTACCACAGGCTCTCAGACAATGCAGCTAAGGAGAAGTCATTGATTATAGCCATGTTCTAGCAGAGCAGACAACAGTGTAGATCACAGAGAAGAGACACAGCAGCAGTCTGAGCTTGTAAAGAGACAGGGGGAGGAGTCCAGACTACCACAGGCTCTCATAGACAATGCAGCTAAGGAGAAGTCATTGACCACAGTGAGTAAAGCAGACATCAGTGTAGAACATAGGGAAGGGACGAGCATCAGACTGAGCCTCTCTCGAGAAATAGAGTCCAAACCACTACACTCCAGTAACTAGGCAATAGCAGAACTGTGAACGCAGCTCTAGATGTGACTAGAGCATACCAAGTGATAGCACAAGAGACCCCGATCAGTCTAATTAGTAAATGCAACCTGTGAAATCTTAAATCAGAGTCCTGTAAATCTGCACAAGAAAATGTATCCGTATGGTTGTATAAATGTGCCATCCCTTGGGTCAGATCACCGCTGGTGAACCAATGTCGTAAAACGGCGATGACTTCATAAAATATTGACAGATGGAGCATAAAACTTTATAGAGTCATAACTGTGAACAAACAGCAAACAGACCATAAACATAAACCGATAGAAAGAAACATGGAGGAGCCCGGCGGGCGCTTACAACAATCAGGTCATCGGACTTTAGAATAGTCGGATTTATTGTAATTTTTATAAAAAAATTTTAGATGAAAAAAACCCAATAATATGAAAGAAACAAAAAACATGAAATTTTAAGTGTAATTTGGCCTATTTTACAACCTTTGGACAGTTTTCCAATCTGTTGTGTTAAGGGTTAATTTATGACGGAATTGTTTCCCTATTGAGCTGATACATTGTTACAATATTACACATTACTCTTTGTCAGTATTTGGGGTTATCGCAGGTTAATGGGGTATTTTGGGCAACATTGTTGCACCATTCTGACACCTAAGCCTCAAAATCTATGACTTTTAGTCAATGTGTCCTGACGTATTCGATATTCAAATATACATCTGCTGCTGTTTTAATTATATCTCTATCTGCTGCTATGTTATTTTCCACTTTGTTAATGTATTAACTTTGAAACCACTGTCTCCTTCCCCCTGCTGATTTCTCACCTATTCCTTCCTGATATCTCTGATTAGTATAAATTTGCGGCCAGTGGTCAGCTATGACCTTGGTCAGTGCATTTTCCAAGTGCAGTTTCTAAGTGTACAGACCAGAATTAGGCCAGAAAGGAACAGAAGGTAACAAGCCACTAAAAGGAAACTTAGTTATAAACTATAGAAATGCTTCTTACTTTAATCACTGTTGTTCTTCCCATTCTTGTAAAAACCACTCTACCACCCAAACCAGACATGTCACTAAGAATATCTTTATCTCTCCATCTATCCTACCCCACCATCTCACCTACTCTGCGCAGCTACTCACACCCCTACAAGCTATCCGCCCCAGACACACACAACCTCCCCACACTCTCTCCTCCTTACACCTGCTATCCCTCTCCCTGCTACTCCTCACTTCTGGCGACATCTCCTAATCCTGAACCGCCCCAGCACCTCCCTGCTGTCAGATCTTTCCGCACAACCGGCATCAGCGCACGGAACCCCCTAAATCTTACCCCTATCTCCCCCGCTCCTGCCCCTTCCCGGCGCACTATGGAACGCTCGCTCAACAAACTTGACTACATCCACAACCTCTTCATTTCTCATAAATTATTATTTCTTGGTATCATAGAATCATATTCACTCGCCTCTGCTCTCTAGTCAACCTCTCTAACTCTCTGTCCACGCTCTCTGACATTCTCTGCGCTCTCCTCTGTAATAGACCCTCCAACCCTTAAACCAACATGCCCCCACAGGAACCTTAATCGCCTTGACATCCGCATGCTCTCAGACTTTCTCCTACCACTCGCTGACATATCCTCACTCCAGGATATAGATACCGCCGCTGACTTCTACAATACTGCCATTACTTCAGCCCTAGATTCTGTGGCCCCCTTCACTAACACCAGAGCCCGACCGATCAATAGGCAACCCTGGAACACTCACCTGACTAAAATACTGAGACGTGCCTCACGGGTTGCAGAACGCCTCTGGAAGAAAAGCCGCTCCCAGGAGGACTTCCTTAGGTATAAAGAGGCAGTACTCACACTCAAGAACGCACTCACCTCTGCAAAGCAGGTCTACTTCACCACACTAATATCTGCCCTATCCCGCAACCCCAAACAGCTATTTACTACCTTCAATTCCCTTCTCCGTCCTCCTGCGCCCCCTCCGACATCACTTATCACAGCTGATGACTTTGCCTCTTATTTCAAAAGCAAAATTGACACCATCAGAGACAGTCTCACCGTACACCCCCGACAACCACTCTACCCAACTGCTCGGTGCTCTTCATCTTTAACCTGTTTCTCCACCATCACTGATGAAAAGCTCTCCACCCTAATCTCTAAATCCCACCTCACCTCCTGTGCACTTGACCCAATCTAGTCACATCTCATCCCAAAACTCTCCGAAGACATTACTCTTGCCCTAACCCATCTCTTCAACCTATCCCTAACCAATGGATCCTTCCCTTCAGCCTTCAAACATGTCACACCTATACTTAAGAAACCCTCCCTGGACCCGTCCTCTCCAGCCAACTATCGCCCTATCTCACTGCTCCCGTACGCCTCTAAACTGCTGGAGCAACACGTCCACTCCGAACTGTCCTCCTATCTCTCGTCCAATGTGCTCTTTGACAGACTACAGTCAGGCTTCAGACCCCATCACTCCACAGAAACTGCCCTAACCAAGGTCACTAATGACCTTCTAACCGCCAAAGCCAAACGTCACTATTCTGTCCAACTCCTCCTCAACCTCTCCTCTGCCTTTGACACAGTCGACCATTCCCTCCTGTTACAAACACTCTCATCCCTTGGCATCTCAGACCTGGCCCTTTGCTGGATCTCCTCATACCTCACCAACCACACATTCAGCGTCTCCCACTCGCACACCACCTCCCCGCCACGCTCTCTTTCTGTAGGTGTCCCCCAAGGCTCCGTCCTAGGACCCCCTCCTGTTCTCAATCTACACCCTAGGCCTTGGCCAACTCATAGAATCCCATGGTTTCCATTACCATTGCTATGCTGACGACACCCAAATATATCTCTCTGGACCAGACATTACCTCTCTGTTGTCCAGAGTCTCAGAGTGTCTAGCAGCCGTAGCCTCCTTTCTCTTCTCCCGCTTTCTCAAACTCAACATGGAGAAAACGGAGTTCATAATCTTCACCCCTCAACACACGACCCCCCTATCAGACCCATCTATCAAAATTAATGGAACCACTCACCCCAGCCCCACAAGCCCGCTGCCTTGGGATAACCTTAGACTCTGACCTATCCTTCAAGCCTCATATTCAAACCCTCAATTCCTCCTGCCGCCTCCAACTCAAGAACATCCATTGAATCCGTTCCTTCCTCACCCCTGAAACTACAAAGAGGCTAGTCCACACCCTCATAATCTCCCACCTAGACTACTTTAACACCCTTCTCCATGGCCTCCGAGCTAACACTCTCGCCCCCCTCCAGTCCACCTTAAACTGTGCTGTTCGCCTAATACACCTCTCCCCCCGTTCTTCATTGGTCGCTCCCCACTGCCAATCCCTCCACTGGCTACCCATCGCCCAACGAATAGAGTTCAAACTACTAACGCTGACATACAAAGCCATCCACAGCCTGTCCCCTCCATATATCTCCGACCTAATCTCCCGCTACCTGCCCGCAAGTAACCTCCGATCCCCCAAAGACCTCCTACTCCGCTCCACTCTTCACACAAACGTCTCCAGGACTTCTCCTGTGCTTCCCCCATACTCTGGAACTCATTACCAAGACACACAAGACTGACCCCCACAATCACAAGCTTCAAGAAGGCCCTGAAGACTCACCTATTCAGGAAGGCCTACAGCCTCCAATAACACTACTGTCACCGCACCACCCTCTGTACAGCCTCTACCCCCACCTTCTGTCTCTATCCCTCTTTCCTCATAGATTGTAAGCCCTTGCGGGCAGGGCCCTCTATCCCGCTGTGCCAGTGATCACTGTTAGTATTATCTGTTTTGTATATCTTGTGTACCGTATGTAAATCCGCAAATGTAAAGCACCATGGAATTAATATAATAATGTACAGCACCATGGAATTATTATAATAATGTACAGCACCATGGAATTACTATAATAATATACAGCACCATGGAATTAATGATGCTATATATATATATAAATAAACAATAATAATAATAAAGATAATAATAATTGTGGGATCAAATACAAAGTTATAGAAATGAACCGTAAGAACCAGACGTCACTTACCTCCTCTGGGACAATGGTGAGCGGATACTTGTCGTCTGACAGGAAGTTGAAGATGGTCCACACCTTGAAGGCGCTGTCATCACTGATACACAGGGGGCTCTTACCCAGGTATTTCTTAGCGCAGAGTGTCCAGCACATCCTATAGAACTCCACCTTGTCGAAATCTCCTTGTACCTAATAAAACAGAAAGGGGAGGCTGTGAATCCTGCACCGGCATGTCAGGAGTAACAAAAGTTCTCCAAGAGGTTTGGAATAACCTCCCAAGTTCCTTCAAAAAATGATGTGCCTGCAGCCACCACTAGGGGGAGCTAAGGAGAAAAGTGGGGACAGATTTATTATTGGGCTCAATATAACCTGTGCACAATGAGCTCCCTCTAGTGGGGACTTCAGGCGGATAAACTTTTATCAGGTAACACTAAGGGCCCATTCACATGGTGGAATTTGGCACTGAAGATCAGTAGTCCACAAAACCCTAGCCACATCTGTAAGTGATTCGTAATCGCCGATCCACAAAAAAAAAAAGGCAGAAGGACCCAACTTTGTCACAACTGCAAAAACGGACAATAGGACACATCCTGAGTTTTTGCAGCACACAATGCAAACATAGCCATGTGCATGGGGCCATAGATATGAAGGGGCCCGTACGCTGTGAATTGCGGATTATATACATGTCCATGGGCCTTAGTCTGAGCTGGGGATTTGGAGCTCTGTATAAGAAAAACTAAACTCTGACCACTATAAAAACACAGGGGCGGATTTGTCATTTTGCCCCATAATCAGAAATGTTAAGGCTGCGCCCCATCTTTACTGAAAGTGCCCACCTATTTGCATCCTCTATTATCCCCCCACACAGTATAATGCACCCTTCTTTGGCCCCCACAGTATATTGCCCTCTTTTACGGCCCCCACCCAATACATTGCCCCCTTTTATGACCCCTACATAGTACATTGCCCCCTTTACTGACCCCCACACAATATAATGCCCCCTTTATTGGCTCCTACACAGTATAATGCCCCATTTTATGGCCCCCACAAGGTTCATTGCCCTTTTATGCCCCCCACATAGTACATCCCCCCTTGTATGGACTGACTTTAGACCATTACCTGTTTGATTATTCCACACTAACCCACAATACACTCACCCATCCCCGCTCCTGTTCAGAGTCAGTTCTGCTTTGGCCTCCAGGGGGCGCTGTGCACTATGTGCAGATGCCATACAACGTGAGGGCGTGACGTCCAAATGCTGACATAGTGCGCTGCGCTCCCTGGAGGCCGAAATGGAAAAGGCCTGGGCAGGGACAAGGATGACTGAGTAAAGTAGTGGCCGCTACCTGTTGGAACAGTCCGTTAGGTAGTGGCCCTGACCTCCGGGGCCCCTCACAATTGGGATACGTTATGGCCAAGCATGCCCCTATACAAACAAACATATTAAGAAATGAATTTGTTACATGTTGCATCTGTCTAGATTAGGAAGAGAAAATGGCGTTCGGCGAGAGCCGTGACGTTCTGCTTATTGTAGTCACTGATACAAAGGAGCAAAAACTCTGCAGGTTTCACGGATGACAATTTTTTGGTGAAGGGTTAAGTGTCCAGCACATGAGACGTGACATTGGCCCTATTGAGGCGGACTGTGGGGCCCATTCATCATCCCTGGGAGATAGATGCCATAAGATGGAGCGGTCCCTCTGGGCTCGGGGCCAGCCCCCCGGCTCACAATGAGCCCCCTGTTCACTCGCCTCATTTACTTTTCTGCAAGATCAATAATTCATTTGCATATGTGAAAAGCAAGAACTTTCTTCAAAATCTGGGCCGACTGCCCCCCCGTCCACCTATAAAAGGGGCGCTCAGAACTGGCCGGGGACTGTTCACAACATCTCCTCGCTTTTATCATGGTAATCGGGGGACGGGGGCGGTGGTTACGGCAACCAGAGGCAGAAATGTAAGCCGAGATCTAAGCCAAAAATACCAAAAACTGTCAAAAACACACAAATAGGATCACAGACAGAAAGACGGACTCCCAAAAAGAGCTATTCTGCTTAGTATAGTTTCTCCTCTGTTCACATCCAAAGCTGAACTCTGCTGGTTTCCTGCTGCCAGGCTGCAATGCATTATGGGAGCCCAGGTGCAAGTTAAGTGTAAATAAACAGCTGCCTGTTCCCAAAGCTACTTGCGGAACATTCGCAGCAGCTCTGGATGTGACTAGAGAGACGATGCGCCTTCAAAGCCGTCGCCTTTTGAAAACATTTGACTTAGAATTTTCAGCAACTTGACAGATATTTTGTTACTTGTCTTATACGAATTGTACACGTTGTTTTTCTTCTCCATTTACATCCAAATCTAAACTTATGCGGAGAAATTTGAATGCAGCTTTGGATGTGACTAGGGAAGACAAAATGTGGTGAGCGATTTTAGATGAACATTTTACAATATTTCACAATATAAATTCACGTATAATTTTTTTTTTGCATCTACTGCTGGTGAATCACATGACATTTATTCTCCGGTTATACCCAAAGCTGACTTAGATTGTGAGCCCTGTATGGGACAGTGACTGACAATGTCTGTAAAGCGCTGCGGAATAGGTTGGCGCTATATAAGTAAGAGAAATAAATAAAGCTCAGAATTCTGCTGCATCATAGGAGCCTACGTACCAAAGCTACTAACAAAATACTGACTGCAGCTCTGGATGTGACTGGAGAGACTGCCTTCAAATCTGTCACCGTTTGAGAACATTTTACAATTCCGATCTACTTAGAATTTTCAGCAGCTTTACAAATATTCTGATATTTCTTCTCCTGTATTGATTTTGAGTTTCTTAAAACTTTCTTCTCTATTCACATCCAAAGCTAAACACTTGCAGGTTTCCTGGAATAAGAGCAATGCATTGTGGGAGCTCGGACAATACTTGCAGAGTTGATGTTGCGTTTTAGTTGCATATCTGACACCAATGTTGGATCTCATCCTATTTCTAGGTTTGAATGCAGCTCTGGAGGTGACTAGAGAGACAATGTGTCGCCTTTGTAAACATTTTACAATTCCAATCTACTTAAACTATTCAGCAACTTTGCAAATATTCTGTTATTCCTTTTTTGTACTGATTTTGAGTGGCCCAAGTTTTCTTCTCTATTTACATCCAAAGCTAAACCCCTGCAAGTTTCCTAAAACAAGAGCAATGCATTGTGGGAGCTTGGATAATAGTTGCATCGTTGACACTGCTTTTAGTTGCATATCTGACACTAATGTTAGACCCCATCCTACCAGGAAAGGTTTGAATGCAGCTCTGGATGTGACTAGTGCAGACCAAATATAATAACTGATTTTGAACGATTATATAATACAATATAATCGTATTTGCTAAAATTTTTTGCAAAATTATTAGCACCCATCTTCTACTGCTGTGGCGTCACATGACATTTATTCTCCGTTCACACCCAAAGCTTAACTCAGACTTCTGCTGCTTTCCTGCTACCATAGCGCAGTGCATTATGGGAGCCCAGGTGCCAATTGAATTTGTGAGTAGTACCAATAAACCACCGCCTGTTCCCAAAGCTACTAGCAGAACATTCGCAGCAGCTCTGGATGTGACTAGAGAGACAATGTGTCGCCTTTGTAAACATTTTTGCACTTCCAAGCTTCTTAGAATTTTCAGCAATTTTACAGATATTCTGTTATTCCTTCTCTTGTACTGATTTTCAGCTGCCTAACCTTTTCTACTCTAGTTACATCCAAAGCTAACTCCCTCCTGGTTTCCTAGAACAAGAGCAATGCATTGTGGGAGCTCGGATAATACTTGCCTAGTTGATGTTGTATTTTAGCTGCATATCTGACACTAAAGTTAGAGCTTGTCCTATTTCTAAAGCTTACCAGGAAAGGTTTGAATGCAGCTCTGGATGTGACTAGTGCAGAAAAAATGTAATAACTGGTTTTACACCAATATTTCACAGTATAAATTCCTTTCAAGTGTTTGCTAACATTTTTTGCTAAAATATTCAGGTCTTATCGTCCGCTGCTGAGGAGCCACATGACATTTATTCTCCATTTATACCCAAAGCTAAAATCTGAATTCTGTTATATTAAGTAATACTGCCCCGTGGCCACCATGAGGTCAATGATGGGAGTGCGGCTTGTTCTGCTGAGGGAGCAACTTCTAAAAATATTCTGAAATCTTGGAGACACAACACTATCTCAGAATCCACAATAAAGAAGTGACGGCGTGCGAGGTCACGGCGGTGTTAGCCTGCGTGTCTTCCAAGACATATTGTGGGCTCTTGCGACACTTAGGATACTAGACACAAGGAACTAGATCAGGATTTTGCAAGCTGAGGCTCTCAACATCCAAACTACAGCCAATCTGACCAAGCAGAGCTGCAGTGTAAAGCATGGAGGACAGAAAGAATGTATCATAGCTTAAAAGAGGAGTCTGGGAAAGCTGGGTGTCCTGCAGGAAGTGTCATGATGTCCCGATCAGCACCAGTGGGCGCAACCACTCAGAAGTCTGGACGGTTTATGAGACACTAAATAAAGTGTTTGTGCAGATTGTACTTTTGTACTTTTGTATTTATACAGAATGGAGAACGTCTCCGAAAACTGTGCAAACATCTCCATGGCTGAGCGAACACCGGCCCATCGTATCACGTACCCAACTCTCCAGCACTGACTCATTCCATTATATCACTGCACGTGTTATGGAGCAATGTAACCGAAAGTGGCATAACTGCAAACCCATGGAGGGGAACGAAGAAGTAATGTACTGAGCCGGGTCACACAGGATCACTACTAGAGTTATACAGGGGACACATAGTGAATATACATTACATTACTGATCCTGTGTTATACTCCAGAGCTGCACTCACTATTCTGCTGGTAGAGCTTATGCTTGTTGCTGCTTCTTCTGCTCTGAGCACTTGGTCTTTCCGATCTGTGATTCTGACTCATTCATTTACAGACAATTTCCTTGAGCTATTTCTGGGTTTCTGGAAATCCTTTATAATGCAGGAACCTCTGACTTGTTCAGTCAGCAACATGGTCAGGCAGAAGTCACAATAACACCCAGGTGGCGCCCATCAACTTCAACCTTCCTCTGAGATACCACATCATCATATTCATTGTAATTCTACTTTTGCCCTGTGGTGGCGCTGCAGGATTACTGCACTGATCACAGGTGATCGCTGGAGGTCTCAGCAGCAGAACGCCCAGTGATCAACATTTACAAGGTGTGGACAGCAGGTCAGGAAGTGTAATCTCCTATTCATCATGAAGCAACTATAAGATTACAGAAGAGTTTTACATCATTACTGAAGATTTACACAACCAGCAGCTCACAGATAACGTGATGTGTCCTCTATAGGCTCCTCTACTGCTCCAGACATGTATTTATAAGGCTTGTTCTGCTTGCTGTTAGTGAAAGGAAATATCCATTGTCTACATAAAGATACTCAGTCTGATGTAGTCCTGCTCACAAAACTGAGGTGTTGTCACAATGTATCAGTGCACACTGAGCTAAACAGAACAGTGACAAATGTATTTCCTGTCCTGTCCTCTCTCCTCCATTTCATATCCTGTCCTGACCTCTGTCTCCCGTCTCCTCTGTCGAGCCTCCTTGTCTCTTTTTCGCAGCTCCCTTGTGTCCCTTGCTTAGCCTCCTCGTCTCCCCTGCTCAGCCTCCTTGTCTCACCTTCACAGCCTCATCTCCCCTGCTCAGCCCCATCTCCCCTGCTCAGCCTCCTTGTCTCCCCTGCTCAGCCCCTTTGTCTCTTCTTCACAGCCTCATCTCCCCTGCTCAGCCCCCTTGTCTCTTCTTCCCTGCTCACCCTTCTCGTATCCCCTGCTCAGCCCCCTTGTCTCTTCTTCCCTGCTCACCCTTCTCGTATCCCCTGCTCAGCCCCCTTGTCTCTTTTTCTCAGCCTCCCCATCTCCCTATCAGCCCCCTTGTCTCTTTTCCCCGCTCATCCTCCTTGTCTCCTCTTCTCAGCCTCCTCATCTCCCCTGCTCAGCCTCCTCGTCTCCCCTGCTCAGCCCCCTTGTCTCTTCTTCACAGCCTCATCTCCCCAGCTCAGCCCCTTTGTCTCTTCTACCCAGCCTCCTCATCTTCCCTGCTCAGCCCCCTTGTCTGTTTTTCTCAGCCTCACCGTATCCCTATCATCCCCCTTGTCTCTTTCCCCCGCTCATCCTCCTTGTCTCTTCTTCCCAGCCTCCTCGTGTCCCTGCTCAGCCTCCTTGTTTCCTGGATCGATCACTGCTGCCTGGCATTGCCGTATCCCATGTAAAAGACACACTGACAATTTATTATACTAAATGTATTTATATGGAAAGTTGCCCAAAGACTAAGGACGATGAATATCAGGGAGGCCACCAGTACAGATGTGAGGACTTCCTCCGCACAGTCCACCGATCTCCTCTAATCGTGTCTGGTGTGGCCTCCATTCTTCAGGATAAGACTCATAACACATCCCAAGAGGAACAACATAATCCCGGGTACTAGTGTCTGTAGTCTGGGATATTAAAGGATATGGGGCAATTATTTCTCATATATCCTAATACCGCCCACCTCCCTTCTAATACCCTCAAACTTCAGAGGGCCTCAGGGGGCAGAATCCCCTGGAGAAAGGAGCTCACCTTATCCAGGATGAATTTATTCAGGTACGGCATGTATCCCTGGTTAGATACCGGTCCCTCATCATCATCTCTGAAATGTTCCTCCAAGGCCACCGGATCATGCGGGACATGTAACAGCGTGCAGAGATTGTGAGAGAGAACCTGAGGAGGAAACAGAGAAGAAATCAGAGGAAGCGACTCCAGGTCATAGAGAATCTGCAACATTATAATATACATTTACATCCAGAGTCACTGTGTACATACATTACTTTTCCTGTATTATACTCCAGAGCTGCACTCACTATTCTGCTGGTGCAGTCACTGTGTACATACATTACATTACTTATCCTGTACTGATCCTGAGTTACATCCTGTATTATACTCCAGAGCTGCACTCACTATTCTGCTGGTGCAGTCACTGAGTACATGCTGTATTATACTCCAGAGCTGCACTCAGCACTCAGCTTATAGGACACTATTATTACTCTGTTATAGCAGACGTTGTGTAATCAGGGTTTTGTGGATTCTGCAGATTTTACGGCTGTGCTTCCCCTTCCCTCTACTACTGGGTTTACAGTTTCTCCTCTTACACAACTATTAGAGAGTTCCCATGAAAATCAACCCGGCTTAAAGTTTTAGATTTCACATTTGGCAGCGAGAAACAATCTACAAAAACACAGCGACAAAGTGAATGCAAACACTGGAGCCAGATGGTGCCTCATGGTGAGATCCAGGACACCTATAGGGGGTCTGCAGAGGCTGCACCAGGGATTTGGCAATTGCACCAACAATCTCACCTAACCCTTTAACTTACACCAGGTGTTCCGGCAGATCTCCATAGATGAAGGTTTGTATATCTGGCCTCCCACAATTCCATTTCTTTGCAAAAACTGTTCTACTTGGGCTGCACTTCTTGTGCTGTTCATGAATAGAATTTGAGAACTACAGTGAAGACTGACACACATGCAGTGTGGAAGGGAAGGAAGTGTAAGAATGTAACTATAACAGGATGGAAGATTTATACTCTGCAACTTTATTACTTGCTTTGTGTGTTATCTTCAATATCTGAGTTTCCATTCACTGACTTCTTCAGTATTTTACAGTAATCCCCCATGTACTGCGGGATAATGATCATAGAAGCAGCACATCACTGAGGACGGAGGAAGGGTCCAGGAGCAGCCTGGAAGGGGCGCCACACAGCGAGGGCAAATATATAGAGGAAAGAGGAAACAGGAGGAGAATAATAATATAAAAGAAACAATAAAGATGTAAAAGTAACAGATAAAAAGCCGAGAACAGAGGAACAAAGTAACTAATATCCAGAAACTACTCCAATGATATAACATGGCTGATAACAGATAGTAATAGATTGTATTCCCCTGTCCTACAGTCGGCCTCTCCTCTCCTGACATGGCTGATAACAGATAGTAATAGATTGTATTCCCCTGTCCTACAGTCGGCCTCTCCACTCCTGACATGGCTGATAACAGATAGTAATAGATTGTATTCACCTGTCCTACAGTCGGCCTCTCCCCTCCTGACGTGGCTGATAACAGATAGTAATAGATTGTATTCCCCTGTCCTACAGTCGGCCTCTCCTCTCCTGACATGGCTGATAACAGATAGTAATAGATTGTATTCCCCTGTCCTACAGTCGGCCTCTCCCCTCTTGACATGGCTGATAACAGATAGTAATAGATTGTATTCCTGTCCTACAGTCGGCCTCTCCCCTCCTGACATGGCTGATAACAGGGAGCAATAGATTGTAGTCAGTTCACATTTTGTTACAATTGTGAGCTAAACACATCAGTTATTATTATAGTCAATGTGGTCTGCGGGTAGCCCAAGCAGACCCAAACAACGAAAAGCCCGGCACTAGTGTGAATGTAGCTGCACAAATCTCTCAACTAGTTTGCTACAATGTATCAGCCTGGACTCTGGGTTGTTGAGCTCACAGAGCATTATCTAGACTGGATACAATTGTAACAAACCTCAGCTGAGAGCAGGACAAGCTTTGTACAGGTGGAATTTCTCATTTATACAGAAAGTAACATATAAAGTAAATGATGAGGGATCCTTTAGATGCCATAGCGCCCCCTCCTCCATCCTCGAGTGGGGAGTCTCCTCCACACTCTCTTCCTCCAGGATGGACACGTTTGCTGGGACTAGTAGTGACAATGCTGGAAAACCAGGAGATGGTATCTCCCCTTACAGTAAATGTGGGTCACAGGACCGGGTGACGTCGCCCATTCATTTTCTCTGGAGGAAGCGGGTCCCACCTTGTCTGTCTCAGCCGAGGGACGAAGAATAATAGAGAGTGACGGAAAACGGTAAAAATATCTCACAAGAGTTAACCCTTCGTGTCTCTGTCCATGAAGGATGACCGATGCGCACTGCACTGAAGTTGTTATATAGGAACTTTCGGAAACAGCGCCACAGCTGCATATAGGTTGTGTCTGGTATTGCAGCTCAGATCTATCATGTCATTGAGGCTAAACTAATACTGCACACGACCTGTGAACAGGAGTGGCGCTGGTGTGGTTTTCTAATCCTGGAAACCCCTATTAGAAAGTCGTCTCAAAAATTTCCAATATATCCCAAGGCTAGGGCTACACGGTGACGTGTCACGCGGAAAAAATTTAAGGTATCTCTATGGTGTTGCGTTGCAATGCACACTTGGCCGATGCACACTTGGGCATGTGCATTATGCCTCAGTCACAGGCAAGTCGCACAACGTATGTTGCCGTATAGCCCTTGCTCTATATGGGGGCCCGTGATCATACACGGGCATGTGTATAGGGCCATTACAATATAATGGGTCAGTGGGCTAGCCGTGAAAGACATGGTGACAGTGCACACAGAGCCTGGCTCAAGATCAGTGTAAAGAACAGACTTCCTGTCTAAGTGATGACGTCATAAGGAAGTGATGAGGTGATTTCCTCCAGGAATTTGTCACCTTGTCTTCTCCAATGGATAGCGGAGCAGGAGCATAAACGGAGGTGCAAAGACCCCCGGGCTGAGCGCAGAGCTGCAGGAGCGTGTCTGTGTCATGCGATGTATATGTAGAAGAGTTGGACGTCCTCCAATAACACACAAAGCAAATATGGCCGCAACAATAAGCACTTGTGCTTCGGAGAGAGGAAGAGTATGGGAAAGTCCAGAGCCTGAGGCAGGAGGAAGAACGAGGGCCGGTCTGTCAGCCTCAGCCTCTGACCAACATGGAGGGTCCAAAGCAAAAAAAATGGGACTGTATGAGGGCTTAGTTTTTGCAGGAAGACCTGATGTTTTTATCAATGCCTTTTTGGGGAAAAGTAACACTTTTTGATTGACTTTTTTTCGGTGGATTCAAATAATTTTTGCATAATTTTTGGTGACATAAAAGGCTTTATTTTTATGGTATTTTTATTTTTGTATTATATATAATTTTTTTTTTTTTTTTTTTTTTAATCCGGAAAAATGTAAACAAAAAAGGAGGGAAACGTTTTTAATAGCATAAAGTGCTACTAAAAAACACTTTTTAAGGCCGGGGCCCCACATTGCGTAAACGCCACGGCAGAAAAATAAAAAAGCCGCTTTTTAAAGTACCTGCAAAGTGGATGAAATTCTGGCACATCCCATCCATACATTGCAGAAAAAAATCTGCAGTGGAAATGGTATGATTTCAAAAACAGCATATCGATTATACCTACGGAAACGCCGGAAGTTTCCCTATATGTATAATAGAAGCAGAAAGGAAAACTCTGCGGACTGTCTGTGAAAAGCGGATGTAATAAATATGATCTGAATGGAGCCCAACATTGATTTAGAAACAAGAAAACTTTGAGGCTAAGGCCCCACGTTGTGGTAACACATTGGAAAAAAGCTGAGCAGTAGATTCAGCCCCTGACATACTCTGTGCTGCTGTGGACCTTGCTCTTTCCACCTTCCTGTCTCCATTCCCTGCCTCTCTATCGTTGTGTTCAGTCACATGAGTGGACAAGTCACTGCCCGCCTGCATAATGGGCCGGTCAGGCCAGCGGTATGATCCCGCAGCAGGTTATTCTGGTTCTTAACCATGAGAAATGCCAGCGGTAAAATCAGCCGTGTCCTACAGTGACTACAACCCCCAGCAATTCACTACATCCCCATCATCTACAGGTATAAAGAGAAGACACTGCAACAATGTAACAGATCTGATATTGAGAAGGAAGGGGGGGCGTGACATGATAAGGGTTAATCCATGCATGTAATAAAACTAGTTTATACAATGTCTCAATATCGCCATAGAGTACTGTCTGCAGAGCCTATATAACAATACGGTACATTACAGTGACTATGTAGTACCGTCATATAGTGCTTATATAACAGCACTGCCTACAAAACCTATATAATTGTACTGTACATTACAGTATCCATGTAATACCATCATATAGTGTTTATATAACAGCACTGTCTGCAGAGCCTATATAATAGTACTGTACATTACAGTGTCCATGTAGTACCGTCATATAGTGCTTATATCACAGCACTGTCTACAGAGCCTATATAATAGTACTGTACATCACAGTGTCCATGTAGTACCGTCATATAGTGCTTATATAATTTTACAGTCTCAAATAGCCGTATCGTACAGCACATACATATTACTGTCTACAGGGCCCATATGATAGTACTATACATTACAGTGCTCATATAATGGGCACAAGGAAAGTTAACCCTTAAATTATAGACAAGGGTCTATGTCCCCCTACTAAGTAAAGGGGTTGGGGCCTAGAGGACACTACAGATCTATACTGAACTGTCTCAGGGGATCGCGCTATTTGCACTGAAACACTACACAATGAGACTACAGAAGTTTGTGCCCCCTCCATCTTCTACACTCCTCAGTTTGTTCTGTCTACAATTGCTGTGCACATGAAAGGCGCTGGTACAATGTAACGACGCACAGCTATATATAATGCATGCTGCCTCCTGACAGTCGTATTGTCAGTGATAATAGGGAGGATATTATATGTCAATAGTCGCACAGGCGCCATTATTTCCAGCGCCATGGGAGGTAGAAAACGTATCCTGTGCAGCTTTGTCTTTGGGAAAGTTTGTTTTCCAGCTCAGTCTAATGGTATTGGGGGTAATAAAAGGGGCAACTGTTCTGGGGCAATCGTTGCATTTAGAGAGGTTGTCACTTTAATCAGGGGGAGGGAACTTCACTAGACCCACCCAAGAGGGGGTGCACACTGTAGAGGTGGGAGGGAGCTTTACCAGACCCACCCAAGAGGGGGCGCACACTGTGGAGGTGGGAGGGAACTTCACTAGACCCACCCAAGAGGGGCGCACACTGTGGAGGTGGGAGGGACCTTTACTAGACCCACCCAAGAGGGGGCGCACACTGTGGAGGTGGGAGGGAGCTTTACTAGACCCACCCAAGAGGGGGCGCACACTGTGGAGGTGGGAGGGAACTTCACTAGACCCACCCAAGAGGGGGTGCACACTGTGGAGGTGGGAGGGAGCTTTACTAGACCCACCCAAGAGGGGGCACACACTGTAGAGGTGGGAGGGAGCTTTACCAGACCCACCCAAGAGGGGGCGCACACTGTGGAGGTGGGAGGGACCTTTACTAGACCCACCCAAGAGGGGGCGCACACTGTGGAGGTGGGAGGGAGCTTTACTAGACCCACCCAAGAGGGGGCGCACACTGTGGAGGTGGGAGGGAGCTTTACTAGACCCACCCAAGAGGGGGTGCACACTGTGGAGGTGGGAGGGAGCTTTACTAGACCCACCCAAGAGGGGGCACACACTGTAGAGGTGGGAGGGAGCTTTACCAGACCCACCCAAGAGGGGGCGCACACTGTGGAGGTGGGAGGGACCTTTACTAGACCCACCCAAGAGGGGGCGCACACTGTGGTGGTGGGAGGGAGCTTTACTAGACCCACCCAAGAGGGGGCGCACACTGTGGCGGTGGGAGGGAGCTTTACTAGACCCACCCAAGAGGGGGTGCACACTGTGGAGGTGGGAGGGAGCTTTACTAGACCCACCCAAGAGGGGGCGCACACTGTGGAGGTGGGAGGGAACTTCACTAGACCCACCCAAGAGGGGGCGCACACTGTGGAGGTGGGAGGGAACTTCACTAGACCCACCCAAGAGGGGGTGCACACTGTGGAGGGCAGATCCTTTAGTTGCATGGAGAGTCTCATAGTACATTTTACCCTTCAATTCCTTTTTTAACCTGCACCCTCAGCAATCTGAATTCTTTCCCTGCTCCCTTCCCCAATTGCCCACCCCCATGATGAATTATTCCAACCCGTTGGAGCCTAGTGATCACATGACTGTGGCAAATTGATATAAGGGCGCACACGGGCAGGTGAGGGCTCATATAAAACCCCACAGTGAAGTGAAAGTGACGAGAGCCGGGGCCATTATCGCCCCTTGCCCTGGGTGAAGGAGTTACTGATCCCATTATATTCTGGACAGACGTCCTTCATCCCACACCACTGATCACTAGCAAGCATCATTACTTCCCCTGAAAACACTACAGTTCTTAAAGCAACTGACACCCAGCTTTTCCAGTGCCCTGAATGGCAAATCCATCTTGTCATACAGTAACACATACCCTGTACCCATATTGATACAAAATTAGGACCATCTGACATTCAGGACACCAGGAAAGCTGGGTGACAACCCATGAGGGAGTGATATAACTATATCACCCAGCTTTCCCACAAACAGATACTGTCAAATAGGGTTTTTAACAACATAACTAAAACGGAGGATTCTGGGAGGTTTTGGAGAGGAAATGTTCTCTGTGAGTTCTCGCCACGTGGGCTTCCCTGTAAACGCCGCGTCTTTCACAACTTCCTCCGCAGGTGGACAGAAAACCCTTCACGATTCCTCGTCCTCTTGTGACACCATCAGTGGAAATTACAGGTCGTCAACCTATGACGAAATGGGGAAGACCAGCCGAGTCTCCAGGGGGCGCAATTCTGAGCATGCACCACTTGTTGAGCAGATCAGGCCTGATGGGAAATATGGGGCCACAATAGGGTGCGGGGTGAAAGCCACCGATAATTATCCTTCCTGCCGCCCGCCATTTCTGCACAGTCTGATAGTGCTGGCGGTGGGCACAGTTATAGGGCCACAGTTATAGGGTCACAGTTATAGGGCCACAGTTATAGGGTCACAGTTATAGGGCCATATCTACCCATCACCAAACCTTATTATGGGCCACACAAAAATGGTGGAGAAGTGGACAAAGTGTCAGCAGAGACCAAAAGAACAAGGGGAGACCTCACCCCAATAATCCGATGACCGATCCACTTCCATATACATAGTGAAACCTCTGTGAGAAGAGCGCCCCCTTATCCAGACCAGGTTCTCAGCGCCACTACATACTATGTACTCTCGGAGCAGACCACCCCCCAGATCACTCCTCCTCGGGAGTCACTGTATATACTGATGCATATACTGGTGGTGAGTCCCCAAACTTTTGTAACACTACAATGCCCAGCAATTCCCTGGCGGTGGAGGACCACGGATTAAAGTAAGACAAGTAAGACGACAGCGCCTGGAGCTGAAGCCTGAAGATTTTCTCAGATTTTACTTCCTGGAGAGCAGAGATTGTAGGAGGAAATAAAAATCACCTGGCTGGGGGCCTGGTTTAGGACTACAAGTCCCAACATCCGCCTGGTATAGAGGCTTCTACTACATATACAGGGACAAGCTCCAGGACTGCAACTCCCAACATCCGCCTGGTATAGAGGCTTCTACTACGTATACAAGCTCCAGGACTACAAGTCCCAACATCCACCTGGTTTGCACTGCAGGAATGTCGTCATTGATTGGTCTACCCGTTCCGCCTGTTTAGAGAATGACCCCCATATAAAGTATTGGCGGAGGGGGTGTCCTTATCACCCAGTCCTATTTTTGGGGTAAAAACAATCAACTACGGGGTAAGAAGCCAAAAATCTGAGGAAGGGGCGAGTGACCTGTATAGGGAGCAGAAGAAAATAGCACCCCCCAGTTTCCCACTGTTACCATGTTGTCCCCCAGGGGGCACACTGCATTATATATCTATATTAGGCGGATACAGCAATCCCCATTAGGTCCGGTAATAGCTAAAGAATTCATTGTGAAAAGGACAATGGGAGTTGTAGTTACAGAATTAAATGGGACTGAGAATCACGCGACCCCCCCCACCAACTTATCTCACATAAGAATGAGGGACTGCAGACCCCCAGACACTGCTTGGATACACTGGCCACAGCTGCAGGGGCGTCACTGTGTAGCAGAACTCACAATGTAAAGCATTGTACCTATGTAATGAACAGTCGGAGGGAGTCGTAGTCCAACTAAAGTTACTAACAACAGCTTGGAGGTGGACGTTGGGTGTTATAGTTACGGTGTGTTAGGTAAAGGGACAGACAAGTTGTTGTGCGGTAATGATTGATGATGGGGGTTGTTATACAGTTTGGAGAGGACATTGGGAGCTGTAGTTGTAAAAGTGGAGTAACAAGTTCTCATAGAGGTGCGGGGGTGAGGATTAACGGTATTATTAGCATGTCAGAGGGGAATGATAGGAGTTGTAGGCTGCAGTCCAGGGGCAGGGATGAGGATTATCAGGATTCTTATTTATGCCATGATAGGAGTTGTAGTTGAAGCAGCAGGTTCTACAGGTGGATCTATGTACAGTATACAGTGTATGTTGGGAGTTGTAGTTGAATGGTGCCAGGTATGACGGCCTGTATACTTGGCGTTGCAGTATAACCCTCAACAGCACATTAACCCTTTGGTGCCCCTTTACCTTTAGCTGAGACTTGGAGACTTTGCCACTCTTGTCCACGTCCAGGGCGGTGAAGGCGTGCCAGATGGGTTTCAGTAAATCTTCCTTTAGGGCCATTGTGGCCCCTTTAAGAGCGAAGAAACAAACAAACAGAGAACAAAAGGCACAAAGTTCCTGCTCCCAGCGTGCCCAGAACCTAGTGCAGCCCCGGGCTACAGGCGACTGTCAGGTTGTTCTCCTCCCTGTCATGTGATCTCCTTCCTACTGAGGCCAATCACAGCCGCCTCCTACTTCCCCATAATCTGACTGTAGCCCAAACACCCCTGCTCTACTACTCAGATTGTAAGCTCTGGGGCCCAGGAACATACCGGACATGTCTGTATATCTGTATCCAAGCAATGGTCATCACCTCTTCAGGCTGTAAACACATAATACACAGCTGCTGCAGAACCTCATAATACACACCTCAGCTGCTGCAGAACATCATAATGCACACCTCAGCTGCTGCAGAACAGCATAATACACACCTCAGCTACTGCAGAACCTCATAATACACACCTCAGCTGCTGCAGAACCTCATAATACACACCTCAGCTACTGCAGAACCTCATAATACACACCTCAGCTGCTGCAGAACATCATAATACACACCTCAGCTGCTGCAGAACCTCATAATACACACCTCAGCTACTGCAGAACCTCATAATACACACCTCAGCTGCTGCAGGACCTCATAATACACACCTCAGCTACTGCAGAGACCTCATAATACACACCTCAGCTGCTGCAGAACATCATAATACACACCTCAGCTGCTGCAGAACCTCATAATACACACCTCAGCTGCTGCAGGATATCATAATACACACCTCAGCTACTGCAGAGACCTCATAATACACACCTCAGCTGCTGCAGGACCTCATAATGCACCCCTCAGGTGCTGCAGAACCTCATAATACACACCTCAGCTGCTGCAGAACCTCATGATACATGCAGTCTTCCATGAGGATATAAATGTGTCGTCCTCTGGATCAAGCAGAGCTTCAGTGTAAAGCATGGAGATTGGACACAGCAGCGCTCTATGGCTCTAAAAAGGACATATAAAGGATTTCTGTTGACCTCAGACTCCAATAGACAGTGCAGCTGAGCTGGAGTCACTGACCATGGAGGTGATGAAGACACAATGTACAGTATATAGTGATGTGTGACATCTGGGGACATCCCAAAAAACTGGCACAGAAATCACACACCTCTGGTGCGACCCAGTCCGGCTCCACTTATTGAGATGGCCGCACTAAAATGTTTCCTGATTGACCACTGGACCCCAGACCTGATGTGGACCCGGCTCGGCTCATTTTCGGGGCCCAGATTGTAGGTTTCCGGCATTTTCCATTTTATGTTTTTATTTATTTCTGTATAATTTTCTTTTGGGGGAATTTACAGACTCCTCAGACTCGCCCACTTGTCGCCCACCTGCTGCCACATGTGTGGGGACTACTGCGTTCTCAGGGGCTCAGCAGGGGTTGCCCACCACCTCACCCCGCCCTGGGCCTGCTATCCGGATTTGGTGCCAGAGAGGGAAGTGAAAGCCGCTCTGTTACCGAACATCTGCAGAAAGCAAATTATACAGAAACCCATGGACCAGTGACTGCGAGAGAGCCAGAAAAAGAGAGCGCGAAGACAGAGCGAGAAAGGGAGAGAGAGAAAGAGAGCGCGCCAAGAGAGAAGGGAGAGAGAGAGAGAGAGAGAAGGGAGAGAGAGAGGGAGAGCGCCCCCGCCATCAGCCCGACTGCAAGGTGTCACAGCTGAGGGGTCACACACACACACGACTACTACTATGTACCCAAAGTCCGAGCCATCACATGATGGGGGGTGTAGTACTTTGCTCCTAGAACACTGTATCACATGTGCTAAGATACACAGTTTAGCAGACAGTATCGCAGAGTATAGGGTTAGATACAATGTTCAGCAGACAATATTACACATGATGAAATTAGATACACAGCTCAGCAGACAGTATCACACATGATAGGATTAGATACACAGCTCAGCAGACAGTATCACACATGATAGGATTAGATACGCAGCTCAGCAGACAGTATCACACATGATAGGATTAGATACGCAGCTCAGCAGACAGTATCGCACATGATAGGATTAGATACGCAGCTCAGAAGACTGTATCACACATGATAGGATTAGATCCGCAGCTCAGCAGACTGTATCACACATGACAGGATTAGATACGCAGCTCAGCAGACAGTATTGCACATTTTAGTATTAGATACACAGCTCAGCAGACTGTATCACACATGATAGTATTAGGTACACAGCTCTGCAGACAGTATCACACATGATAGGATTAGATACAGCAGTTCAGCAGACAGTATCACACATAGGAGGATTAGATACAGCACCTCAGCAGACAGTATCACACATGATAGCATTAGATACACAGTTCAGCAGACTGTATCACACATAATAGGATTAGATACACCGTTCAGCAGACAGTATAGGATTAGATACACAGCTCAGCAGACAGTATCGCACAGTATAGGATTAGATACACAGTTCAGCAGACAGTATCACACATAGGAGGATTAGATACAGGGCTCAGTAGCGCATTGTCCCTGGAGATTCTTATAACAAGTATTTTCTGTGCGGTTTGTATAGACCGGAGACATGGAAGGCTGCGCTATTTTGTATAAGTCAGACGAGTCCACGTGTGAGTCCAGGTCATGTGTATCACATACAGCACATTATACCTACTGCATCGTGAGCTCCCTCTGCTGGCTGACACTGGACCTGCACTGGTTACAAACACTTAAAGGGGTGAACAGGCCAGGGCAAAAGTTTGGAGATTTTGGTTTTCACAGACTTTGCTTCTTCATTGTTTCTAGATCTTTTAGAGATTTTTCACTAACAGTCGTTTTTCTTATTTTTTTTTTTTGACAAAATAATGGATCTATTCGCTGGTTTTTAAAGTCTGTGTGACCGCGTATGGGGCCGTCTGTCTCCTGCTCCATACACTGTGCAGGAATTAACTCCTTGGTAGGATCCCCCTTAATATCATATTGATGACCTATGCTATGGACAGGCGTCTTAGACGACCCCTTTAAATGGTGTGATCATGTGACTGTGACAGCTAAATGGATAAATGGTCAGGACTGGGGTTAGCTTGTGATCTCCTTAGGATAGGTCATCAATCGGAGGTCAGCAGAGGGTCTCGGGTGCCGTTTCCGCTTCACAGACCATGTGACATTGATCATATGGCCTGTTCAAGTGAACGTACTGAGCTGCCATACCAAGAACAGCCACTATACAATGTAAGGCGCTGTGCTTGGTTAGTAGTGATGAGGCTGCAGACAGAGGCGTAACAGGAAGCTCCAGGGCCCAATGCAGGATCTGGAATGGGGCCCTTACCTATCACTTACAATAGTGGTATATTTTCGGTGGCAGTGGGACCTTTGAGCCCCCTTCAGGGTCCAGGGCCGGTAGCGACCCTATAGCTACACCCCTGGCTGCAGCACTTACCCTAAAACCTGTGGTCTGATCGTTAGGGGGTCCCGGGTATCAGATCCCCACGATCCTTAATCAATGATAGGTCATCCATCTGTAAGTCTGGAAGCCCCCTTTAGGCTAAGGCCCCACATAGCAGGCCGCAGCGAAAAAGTGGTGCGGTGATGCATTTCCAACGCGGTTTTTCCTGCAGCGCTTTTTCACTGCGGCCCACTACAGTCATGGCCAAAAGTTTTGAGAATGATACAAATATTAATTTTTACAAAGTCTATTGCTTCAGTTTTTCTAATGGCAATTTGCATATACTCCAGAATGTTATAAAGAGTGATCAGCTTAACAGCAATTACTTGCAAAGTCAATATTTGCCTAGAAAATGAACTTTATCCCCCAAAACACATTTCAACATCATTGCAGCCCTGCCTTAAAAGGACCACCTAACATCGTTTCAGTGATTGCTCCATTAACACAGGTGTGGGTGTTGATGAGGACAGGGCTGGAGATCAATCTGTCATGATTAAGTAAGAATGACACCACTGGACACTTTAAAAGGAGGCTGGTGCTTGCCATCATTGTTTCTCTTCTGTTAACCATGGTTATCTTTAAAGAAACACGTGCAGTCATCATTGCACTGCACAAAAATGGCCTAACTGGGAAGAGTATTGCAGCTAGAAAGATTGCACCTCAGTCAACAATCTATCGCATCATCAAGAACTTCAAGGAGAGAGGTTCCATTGGTGCCAAAAAGGCTCCAGGGCGCCCAAGAAAGACCAGCAAGCGGCAGGACCGTCTCTTAAAAGTGTTTCAGCTGCGGGATCGGGCTACCAGCAGTGCAGAGCTTGCTGAGGAATGGCAGCAGGCAGGTGTGAGTGCATCTGCACGCACTGTGAGGCGGAGACTCTTGGAGCAAGGCCTGGTCTCAAGGAGGGCAGCAAAGAAGCCACTTCTCTCCAGAAAAAACATCAGGGACAGACTGATATTCTGCAAAAG